>JAWWLV010000121.1:70270444-70300909 GCA_035041135.1 Platyrinchus mystaceus | reverse complement strand
GGCGCCTCCGGCGGCGGTCAGGCCGGCGCGGCCCGGTCCGCCCGGGGCAGCGGCCAGGGAAGGCGGAGCTGCCCGGGCCCCCAGCGTCCCGACGGCGGGTCAGGGGCCCGCCCGGGCACGGGGTGGTGGGTGAGGCTCTGCCCGCCCGAGGGATCTGACGAGGGAGAGAGGGCGCCCTTCCTTCGGGGCGGGCTCACGGCCCTCCTGGCCCGCTTGTACCCGCGGGGAGCAAACTAAGGTCGAGCGCTAAAAATAAGCAATAATAATTGTTTACACGTTCAAATAACTGCTCCAGGAATTTGTCCGCGAATTAAGGAGAGGCGGATGTCTTCTGCGAGGATTGTACCGTCCTACCATTTAAACTATATGTCATACATTTAAATAAATAAAAAAAAAGGCAGCGAAGGGAGGTGGGGTTATTTTTATTTGGCCAGTAGTTGCCCTCATTGATCAGGGTTTTTTCCGCAACCCCAAAAACCGCCTCATTTCATATTTCAGCAGAGGTCATTGGGGTGAGGGGAAAACTCCAGTCTCATGAAGAAACACGTATTTCCGCGGATATAAGACTATAATAAAAGCCAGCACAGCACCCTTACCCAGTAAGGACTGTAAATCATTTTCTCGCAGCGTTGAAAGACATCTGGGTTTTTGGGGGTTGTGTCCAGCTACTTGTCCCAGGTTAGGAACGGCTCCGGAGGGGAGCAGCGCCGGGGAGCTTGCACATGAGGCTGCTGTTGCTGGCGTCTGTCCTGCAGCACTACACAGAGCTCTGTTATTTCCCCCAAGCTCTACCGTGGTGCCAGTTAACATTTGGAGAAACAGGGGACATTGTGCAGCATTCTGCCACACAGCAGTGTCGTGGCCCAATCAGAAACTGAAGTTAAGCAGCTTTCGGCTTCTCTGGGTTTGCTTGCTTGCAGTGTTCAGGAACCTGAGAATGACTCATAATAGATATAGATCTCCCTGTGCTTTTTATGACGTCGTTAACTTAATTTCTGTTTGTTTTGTGAACTGTATTTCGGATGTAGGGAGGAAAGTGCCACCAATGTGTTTGGACATTTAATGTTGAACACCAGAAAAGGAGTTATGAATGGAGTATTCCACTGGGGGTTTTTGTGTTTGTTTCTCATCTGGTGTTTTAGCTCTTTGTAATGGTGAACAGTGTATGAGAAAGGCAGATCATAAAGCCATCTAAAGCCCTGTGCTTTTAGGTGATGCAGTGCTGTACAGGAAACTAGCTAATCATCTTTTTGTAACAACTGTTATTCCATATGGGGGGAAATCCTTCCAAAAGTCAAAGCAGTTGCTCATTTTTACATATGAATGTTTGATTTATCTTAGGGTATGCTATGACTGGCTTCAGACTCCCCATCACTGCTCTTAGAAAACTCAGTGTCTGGTTCGGACTGTGGGAGAAGTTTCCCTCAAATAGACTGTATCCCACTTGGAGGAGAAGCATATTGTGTAGCTGTCAAGCAAGCACAGTAAACTACAGAAGATGTTTCAGTTTTTCCCCAGTGAAACTCAGTGCACTAAGACTTTCTCCAGAGTGTATCTCAGTACTTTCTCTGCGGAACAAAAGTAACAAAAGCTCTAGAAGGAGCACACAAACTGTACAAGAAGAAGAGGAAGAAGAGGATGAAGAGGAAAGCGATTTGGAAGATGAATTTGAAAATGACCCCAACATAGTAAAAGATTACAAGGATCTCGAAAAAGTTGTGCAGTCTCTTCGATATGACGTGATCATGAAAGCCGGTCTAGACTTGGCAAGAAAGTAAGTACAAAAGAAACAATTTGCTGGTGAGAAAGATGTCATGCATCTTAAATTTGACTTTTGATAACCTTTTATTGCTGGAATAACCCAGTATTTGGGTTTTCTTTTGGTGTAGATGTTTTGATTGTCTAAATATATGTTTTGGGTGTATGGCTGTTCCTGTTTGTTTCACCTTACCTGCCTTGAAACAGCCTGACTTTGCTTTTCCTTGTCTGCAGTATTTCTGGGATTGCTGGGGAGGCATTCTCTATCAGTTACTGGTTTTTTTTAAATGAAGAAAATGCAAAATACTGTACTGAGTAATACAAAAAGATCTAATTTGAGATTGAGGGAGTAAAATAATGCACTACTTAATAGCTGGAGAAATATAGGTGATGGTAAATACAAACCTGATGTACCAGGTCCAACAGGTAAATGTGCATTCTATAAATGTGTCACATATATGATCTAATGCAACCTACAGAAGCCTTATATTTCAATATGTTAGAACAGAATATTAGTATAACTTGATCACTTAAAAATTATTAAACTGGCTGGTGCAGGAAAGGGTACATTATTCATTGGGTATTCAGGAGACAGATCTTTAGAAACAGCTTTTCTGGCTCAGAGCAACTTTGAGCTATTATTTCATTTAATATCTGTGAAAGACTCTTTCTTTACTTCCAGTTCAGGTCTGTCCTGACCTTATAAATAAAGGTGTCCTTTATGCATAAATTAGAGTTGTGGAAATGTGCCTTGCATGTGAATGGTGGTGGTGTGTATCTGCAGAAAAGCAATTGCATTTCATTTGCTGCATGCTGTAACTGCAATAAGACCTTGTTTTTCTTCAGTAAAGTAGAAGATGCATTCTACAGTAATGAACTCAGGCTGAATGGAGAAAAACTATGGAAGAAAAGTAGAACTGTAAGACTTTTTAAAATTTAAATCCTTTTAATGCAGTACGAGAAAATAGTTAAGGCATGACCTTCTCCCTCTAAATCACTCTGCAAATGCGAATGCATTGCAGCATTCCAGCTTTGGAGGGGTGTTTGTGGCTATGATTCCCCTGGTAAAACCTTATTCCCTAAGGCAGACAGGAGACTTGTGTTGTTGGAGATTCCAATCTAAGGCTGAAAGTCAGGAGAAGGCAGCAAGGACAGAATGTTTTAAGTTGCTGAAAGAAGTGATGGTATATGCACGAGGTTGATGGAGTACGAATTATTAAATCTGAGATATTGGTGAAACAGGCACATGATTAAAGAAAAAGAGAAAGTTTGATGATAGAAAGGGTTTGAAAGTGGGGTAACTCAGGGAAGGTTATTGTATCTGTAATAGAGCACTCAGGACCACAGTTAGTAGAAGAGCCAGGAGGGTTGCAGGCCATACTCTTTTGACAGCAGAGCTCCCCAGAATGGTGGCAAACATATTTCTACCCACCCTTTCTTTATGTGAGGGTGATCCTTGGTGGTCATCAAAGGGCAGTATGATGAGAAGTGTTGATTCCTGATCCCATAAAGTTAAGGCTAGTTTTCGAAAGGTATGCTGCTTCTGTGACCTTTGAGAGGAGCACAAGCAGTTGGTGAGCACTCCGTTCTTTAAAACACTTTAAACTGTTTTAAAGACAGGAGTGAGAACTTTGCATTTTGCTGTTTTGTGTCTGTGTTGATAGAGAAAGATTGGTGGGAAGCACACTTGAGGGAAAAAAACCCTTACATTACACCTTTTCACAAATTAGGTGTTGGTTGTGTAACAGGAAGGGTGAAACTTTTGGCAGGGAAGGTCATGAGACATTTAATTGCTTATTGCCATGGCTTTCCTAGAAGTTTATAGCTGGAGGATCTATAAGGGTGTAGTATTGGCTGCCTTCCTCCTCTCCTGTGAGATAAGAACATTAAATGGAAAAACAGGAACAAAAATGAAATTGGATATAGATTGCGGGGATTTGTTTTCCCCAGGGAATGTTTATAATCACTCATCTTCTCTTTCTGTTTCCAGGTGAAAGTTGGTGACACACTGGATCTCATAGTAGGTGAAGATAAAGAAACAGGAACTGCGGTAGTTATGCGGGTAGTCCTAAAAAAATTATCTGACAAAACTGAAAGTGAAAAATACAAAGTAATTTTGAGGCGTTGGAAAAACTTAAAAGTGCCCAAACAGGATGTACTTAAGTAACAGGGGGTTGCATGTGGTAGCATAAGATTTTTGCAGAAAACCATATTTTTTGTTAAATATGAATTTTGGTTAAACAAAATTGCAGTACCCTTTTTAAGGGCTTGTGTCAGAATGTTATCTCCCTCTGCTGCGTACATCAATAATCATGCAATAAACCTGTCACTTTTTGCTGGTAAAAGATCCAACACTTATATTTCCAGGCAGTTTCTTACAAATAAAGAACCAATAAAGACTAATTTGATCACTATTTAACTGCTGTCAAATTTTGTTAATCAGAAAGGTCACATTAAAGCTGACATCACAACAAGCAGAATGGCTTTCTTTGTTTTATCTCTACATTCATGAAGTAGTTAGGGCTAAAAACCCCAATTATGTAAAATTGTTTCCTTTTTCATTATTAGTCTTATCTTGGTTAATACCAACTCCACTGCTGCTATACCAAGAATACAGGATACTGATTGCAGTGGCTTTTTTTTAAGCAGGAAACTTCATGATGACAGAGAATCATAGAATCAGAATATTTTAGGTTGGAAGAGACAAGATCATGGAGTCCAACCATTAACCCAGCACTGCCAAGTCCACCACTAAATCATGTCCCTAACTGCCAGATCTACATATCATTTAATACCTCCAGGGATGGTGACTCCACCACTTCCCTGGACAGCTTGTTCCAATGCTTGACAACCCTTTCACTGAGGAAATCTTCTGAATGTCCAATCTAAAACTCCCCTGGTGCAACTTGAGACTGTTTCCTCTTGTCTAAGTGCTTGTTACCTGGGAGGAGAGGCCAAATCCCAGCATCCTACAACCTCCTTTCTAAGCCTCCTTTTCTCCAGGCTAAACAATCCCAGCCCCCTCAGTTGGTCCTCGTAAGACCTTGTGTTCCAGACCCTTCACCAGCTCCATTGCCCTCCAACACCTCAGTGTCTTTCTTGTAGTGAGGGGCCCAAAACTGAGCACAGGATTTGACATGCACTAGTGAGGGAGCACTTGATCCCCTTCTCCAGATCATTGATAAAGATATTGAACAGGACTGGCCCCAATACTAAGCCCTGGATAACCCCACTGGTGACCAGCCACCGGTTGGATGTGGCACCACTCACCACCACTTTCTGGGCTCAGCCATCCAGACAGGTTTTTACCGAGTGAACAGTGTACCCATGGGAACCACATGCACCCAGTTTCTCCAGTAGAATGCTCTGGGAAATGGCATCAAAAGCTTTACTAAAGTCCAGGTAGACAACACCCACAGACCTTCCATCATGCACTAAGCAGTCACTATCACAGATGGAGATCAGGGTTGTCAAACAGGACCTGCCTTTCACAAACCCATGCTGGCTGGGCCCAATCCCCTGGTTGTCCTGCATGTGCCATGTGATGGCATTCAAGATGATCTGCACCATGACCTTCCACAGCACTGAGGTCAGGCTGATGGGTCTGTAGTTTCCCAGATCCTCTTTCCAACCCTTCTTGAAGATGGGTGTCACGCTGGCTGACCTCCAGTCATCTGGGATGTCTCTGGTTAGGCAGGACTGCTGGTAAATGATAGAAAGTGGCCCAGTGAGCTCTTCCATGAGCTCTCTCAGTACCCTTGGGTGGATTCCATTCAGCACCATTGACTTGTGTGTCCAAGTGGTGTAGCAGGTCACTGACCTTTTCTCCTTGAATTATGAGGGCTTCATACTGCTCCCTGTGCCTGTTGTCCTGATTAGGAGACTGGGTACCTGCAGAACAATTGGTCTTACTATTAAAGACCAAGGCAAAAAAAGGCATTAAGTACCTCAGCCTTCTTTGTAACTACGTTTCCCTCCGCATCCATCCAATAAATGATGCGGATTCTCCTTAGCGCACCTTTTGTTACTAATGTAATAGAAATAGAAACATTTTTTAATGTCTTTCATGACAGTAGCCAGATTAAGTTCTAGTTTCTTCCAATTTGCTCCTTGCTTAACTTCAGAACATCCTTTAGTCCTTCTGAGTTGCCTATCCCTTCTTCCAAAGATCATAAGCTCTCCTTTTTTCCCCCGAGTTCCAGCCAAAGCTCTCTGTTCAGCCAGCTTAGTCTCTCAGCAGATGTGTCAGGAAGTTACAAGTGAAGCATGGCAGCAATACTCTGCTCTCATGGAGAAGAAAGACCAGTGAGGAGATGCGTGTAGTACTGATGAGTTTTACTGTTTAGGTAACCATGCAGAGGAAGATGAAATTTCTGATTGTCACATTAATTTCATTGTGGCATCTAACAGGATATTTAATACTTAGGTGCTGTAAGAAGCAAAGGTCAGACCATACTGGGATGAAAAGCTCATGTTTCTATTACTACAGGAAAATACTGTCAAGTTAGGACAGGCATTTCAGGACTAACCATTAGCACTGGTGACATTAAACATATGCTTCCCCTAACGCAGGCAACTTGCTGGGTGAAGTGTGAAGCACAGAGAATTTTTATTCTGTTTATATATGTTTAGACAGCCACATGCAGGTGTGTGTCTGCAGGAAAGCTGGCCAGTAGGAGCAGGTAACTACTGTTCATCCCGTCTGGAAGAAGGGAGGGAAGAAGGTAGCCCAGAATAGGCAGCAGGACCATACTCCAGGACACTTTTTCTTTCATGCCAACAGCTGTTCGATGGCTGTGTTTAAGCAGGCTGTACCTCTCCATAGCCTCAGGAGTGGTGGCTGCTGAGGGTAGGATTTAAAATAATTTCTAGCTTTCTTCAGGCATAGCTAAAATCTGTGCGGTTTTGGTTTGGGGTTTTTTGTGTGCTTTTATATGGTTGGTTTTGGGGTTATGTTTAAAGAGGCAGATACATGTCTCATTAATGTTCTACCTTTAAAAAAAATGATTCTTGACAGGACATGATCCTGGAAAGCTTTTCTAGGAGATTTTGGTGATCCTTGCAGAAGTGAAGGGATTCAGCATAACAAACAACCAGAGGAAGATATCAGGCTGTACTTCCATTGTGGGCATTGCTCTCTCCACTCTGTTGGAGCTTGCATGTACTGCTATGGAATACATGAGATGGATCCTCTGTTCCCCAACTGCACTTACCCTTGCTATTCTAAGTGCCTCCCATAATTTCCAGGGATGTTGAGAGAAACGAGTAGAAAGGTGTGCTGTAATATGTCAGTGAGCTCCATTTGCTGGTCAGCAACCTGTCAAATGCTTGTCAGCTGGTCACCTCCAGCGGTAGTAACTTACACCAGAGAGGGCAGGGCCAAAATAGGACCTCACTCGTGAACAGCAGGAATGCTTTGGGGCTTGAGGATAGATAAGGTATGGATGTGAAAAAATTAACTTTCTGAAAGGGTCTGTTCTGTGTAGGATAAAAGCAATAACAACAACAAAAAGATAACACCTTCCTGGAATCCAAGATGGGCAGGTAAGTTGCATTCCTGAAAGCCAGTGACATAAGAAAGAGCACTTATCAGGGTAATTTCTTGAGCTGGACAGAATGTGAATAAAATATTAGGCCAAAACCTCGGATTTTTAGTGTTTGGGAAAGCCTACTAGAAACTAAAGTAGCTAAGAGCACAAGCAATCAAGGCCTAGCCCTTTCCTAATGATGACAAAGACTTTTAATCAGAGCCTGTAATGACAGGACAAGGGTCACTGGTTTTAAACTGCAAGATGATAAATTTAGAATTTTTTTTTTTTTAATGATGAAGGTGGTGAGACACTGAAACAGGTTGTCCAAAGGAATTGTGGATGCCCCATCCCTCGAAGTGTTCAAGGCTAGGTTGGATGGGGCTTTGAGCAACCTGGTCTAGTGGAAGGTGTCCCTGCCTATGTCAGGGGGGTTGAAAGGGTTGGAACTAGATGATCTTTAAAGGTCTCTTCCAGCATAAACCATTCTGTGATTCCATCTGCTACCAAAACCAGGTCTTCACTGACACTGGAGGGTAGAAACAGGCTTTTATAGGTTTTAAGTGTTGATCCACTAGTGGTATGAGCAAAGGAAAAGAAAGGCAGACTTCCTAAGTCTTGTGACACGTGAGACAACCCTCTGTGGTTTCAGGATTGAAATGGTTGGAGAGGGAACTGTACCCATGTGCTTCAAAATAGAAAGCTTCAGTCACAAGGCAGGGTGATCTCAGAGGAAAACTATGACAGGAGGAAGCTAAGTAGCTGTTCCGCTTGGCTACGTGGATCTGTCCTGGATAAGTTTCTCTACTGATCAGACATTTTTATTGGGGTCAGACACTGCTAAGCAGGTTGTGCTTGTTTCTGCAGCCTTTAAACATTGTGTGAGCTAAAACTGTGAGCTAAAGAAAGGCAAGGCTTGGTTACTGAGTGAGCGAGCGGAGGCAAGCAGGGGCAGCATGCATTCTGGGAGGTGTAAGGACAGACAGTTTTTGCCGGACCTTCAGGCAACTTTTAGATGAGGTGGGCTCAGACAGACTGTGTGCATGTAAAGCATACATAAACTGATCTGGGAGTCAGCCAAGCATCTTCCTTTCATCAGCCATGAATTTAACATTATGGAGTCCATCGATAACATGGTCAAGCGTCTGGTCAGATGACATGGCAAAATAGTAAGAAGTGATCAAACAAAAAATTTAATGATCTTTCCAAAACACAGAATCTGCCACTGGTCAAGTACCAAACCTCTAGTCCCACTGTGCATGGAGTAGTGGGAGACACTCAAATGCTTTTCCTCCTGCTCAGAGTTCAGGTTATGGAGAGTGAATTGGATAAGTGATCACCTTTTTTGCCCTTCTGTCACTGCTGAAATGAATTTCCTGCTCCAGGACATGGGCATCGGCCATTCTTAGTCTGCATGGTGGAGGAACTGTATGAAAGGGCCTCTTCCTGGAGATACTGCTGAGGTCAAAAAGGGAGACTTGGATGGCTTGAGAAGTGACTGACAAGTTTAAAGGAGGCTGTCCAGATGACTGTGCTGTCCAAGCCATCTCTGCATTAACCACAGACAAATCCAACTTCACACTCCCTGTCAGGCATGGAGCCCAGAATGGCCAGCTTGCCTGCCCTTGCACAGAGGGGTGACCTGATCCAGATGACTGTGCCTTGTACCATAGGAGACAGGCACTGTCAGACTGTGGGTACAGGTCCTCTGCTGCACGTGGGACAGTCTGTGTTAGGGAGCAGGGTGCGAGAGGGAGGGTGCCATGAAGGAATAGCAGGGAATTGCTCACACAGGAGTTGGACTTAGGTATGGCAGAAGAGAGAGAGGAGGGGGTATACCCTTACCCCTCTGGCCACCCAAAACAGACAATTCTTTTTTTCATAGAACAGAAAAGCACCAAAGTATTTCTCGGGGGGGGGGAGGGGGGGGGGAGTGGGGTGTGTTTGTTGGTTTTTTGTTTGGTTAGGGTTTTTTTGGTATTGGTTTGGTTTGGTTTTTTGTCATTTTGTGTCTCAGTGTTGTTTTTTTTTTCCGTGGCGTTGTTTTTTCCTCTAATGACATGTCAGAAGAGGACAGTCTGCCTTTAGCATGTACCAAATTACAGTATTCAACAGCCTGTGCAGGCCAATGAAAGGAATGCAAAAGGGCTGTATGTGTAAGCCATGCAAATCTGAGTACTACTGAAGCTAAAATTCACTGGTTTCCGGTGCTTCTGCAGGTGGACAAGCACTGTAAGGAGGTGTTCTAATTCTTGGAACAAGGAGAGACAGGGAGCGAAAGAAACAAGGCACAACATTATATGACATAATACCAAACTCTAAGTTTTGTACAAGGGGTCCGATTTCAAATATAGGATGTGATCCTGTTAAGTGACTCGTTCCTACTGCTGACAGGTACGTTGGGATTTTCTTTTCACAGGAAGCATTTGTAGACCTTGCTAACACCCGACCTAAGGAGCTAAGCAAAGTGGTACATTCCTGAAAGTGTAACAGTTAAAGGAATGTTTTGCCTTCCAGAGAAGTAAGCACTAACACAAAAGACTACAAAATGCCTCTGGAAACAACGACAAACAGTTTTTTTGCTATAATGAAATTTGTGAAGGAAATTGGGAATGATTACTTGACATTTGTGCATGTGATGCGTGTCTGTAGATACTAATTAGCTGATCTTCCTCCAGTCTTCAGTAATAATTTATTCCCATCTATTAACATCAATTTTAGTGTGATTGGACATGTAGTGATTTTGCCCATTTTATGATTGGGAAGTTCCACCTAATTTGAAAACAGAAATTAAGGAAAACAGTTAAACAAAAACAAATCAGGTTTGCTCTGTTCGCTTTTGTCTTGGGTTGAAGAGGAAGGAAGAGAAGTGGGGAAAGAACAGCTTTATTTCCCTTCTATTATTTCCCCCCTCCCATGGCGGGGGGAAGTTCTTCTTTCCGAACTGTTAATCAAAGAAAAATGCTCAGCAAGGACTGCAGTTCCACGACAGAACACACCAGGAAATGGAGTCTGCTTATGTCACAGGCTTTTACAGCCACTAGCTAGAAAAGACAGCATCTAGAAAATTACAAAACTGAAAAGGAGTACGTTTAATAAAAAAAAATACAATGTGTGCAAGGGCTAATCTCCTGCCAGTTAGATGAGGGACAAGGAAAATGTTAATGTGATGGAGTTTTGATTTCGTAGGAGTCATCTGCTTCCAGCACTGGAACTGGCCAACTCAGGGCAGCTCATTCAGCCAGCACTCTGCTGCAGGAGAGATGACCTCTCAGAACAGGATTTATGTGAGATGTGACAAAGATGGGTTTTATGTGTTCTCTGAGACACTTCTGTAAGACTACCACTACCAGCGAGAAGTTTAGATGGATGATTTTACAATGGAGGGAGCAAAATGAAGATTTCAAAAGCACTGTTACCACTAGAAATTTATCTATCTTAACATTTACTAGAACAAAAAAGTAGGTAGGAAAGGAAGAAGAGAAACAAATGTGTATTTCTTACTTTTTCTGCCTTTGGTATCAAAGTCAATTTTAAGAAAGAATTAAAAGAGGAAACTAAACCATCACTTCATCTATTCACATTATCACTTCAAGCACATTTAAAAAGCAGCTTTCAGAATGTTCCTGAGAAAAAATCTGTGACTCCATTGGCGCAGAGTTGCATCATAATGGAAAAAAATCAGAAAGGCAAACCAAGGCAGTACAGAAATGTTGGCAATGACGGTGATAGTTTGTTTCACTTACTCAGAAAAATTGTAGACTTGTACCTGCCACACTTGTTCTTCCATAAATTTTAAGTGCAGTCAACTAATATGTGGTTGATAAGTAAGAATATTTGTCAGTTTATGCCCTGTCCTCAAGGCAAGCTGAAGAGATTGACTTTTCCATCTGTTTCACATCCCTTTAATCAGCAAAACAAAATCCAAATAAAAATAAATTATGAATAAAACAACCTGCATATTATTTTCTGGGCTTCTTGGAGATGCAGAATTCATGTTATCCCTTTCCAGCATGAAATTAGACCTGGTGTGCCTTTTTTAGAGCATTGAGCACACAATTCTGTTTCTTACTGCTATAACATGAACATCAAACAATAACTGAAAAGAGACAAATGACAGATTTTAAAAAATGAACCTAGAAATAAATTATATGCATTTTGAAGATACAAAAAAACCCAGCCACAAATATTTCTTAGAATATGAAGCATTACTGGCTGTACTGCATCAGCATAACAAAATGATTTCAAGTAAAGATTTGTCTCATTTGCTAACATGTTTGTTGTTGATTCTGTCAGCTGAACAGTTGACAGGCAATGAACTGATGCATACTGCATCTCCCTTTTGATGTGCTGTTTTAAGTTTTTTACAGAGCTTATACAGAAATATTTAAGTTGTAGAAAATGCATAAGATGCAAAAATCATTATGATACACTACACTGTTTCTGTTAGAAAGCTTAGAAATGGGCTACTCAATAATTACATTCACCTTAACAGGGTTTACTGATGTGGTAGGTAGAAAGCAATGCTCATCCATAAGAAGTTAGAGCATGGCTATATATGTGCCGAATATTTCAACATCTAGCAACTCCCCTATCATAGCTTCACTTTCAAAGTTTATTCTTTTAAACAGAAAAGGTCTGAAAGAAAAATCTTTTAAAATGGCTCCAGCAAACTGGGATGTTTTCATTTATCTATTTGTCTGACTAACTAAGGTTATCTCAGATCTTAGTAACAGACTTTACAGGGAAAAAATCCTGCTCGTACTCAATCACCAGACAACATTCCCTTTGTATGAAAATAATATACCTTTAATTTATTAACAAGACTGACCAACTGGATGAAGTGGCTGTACTTCAGATGCACTGCAAGAGCTTTTGTTAGTGAACTATGTCACTCTTTGTATGTCTGCATTTTCTTGGTATCAGTTATAAAACATACAATCAAATGAATCATGAAAGGGTTGTAAAGAGTGAGACAGAAGGAATGTACACAGCAATTAGAAGAGAAAAAACACAACAAAAATATTTTTATACTCACTTTCAAAAATGTCATTTTATGATGTGAAAATTGTTTTTTCACTACTTTCTGGATAATATGAATGGACTGATTTTTTGACTTCATATCAACATGTATAGTAAAAGCCAGTATGTCTCAAACTTGCATGCTAGCTAGTAACATCTATAACTTGTAAAAAAGTTTAATATATATTGAATTCTTCTGGGAGCTTTGACATCACTAAGTAGTGAAACATGTATGACATTAAGATAAGAAAATATAATTGTATTTCTTACCTTTTGGCCAGCCATTTGCAACCACAAATTAAACAGCTGTTAATATCTTCTGTTATTTTGTATCTCCCATAAAAGTGCATGTAAACAAATTTCACAGAGGTTCTAGGTAGCATACAATTACAAGAGAAAGTCTTGGTTTCCGATACATTCAATTTGCTAAATGTATGCACTAAAATGAACAGATGCAGACATTGTGGTATCAGTTCTTTATCTTTGGTAAAATGGTTTCGATTTATTATAGCCATATTTGCTCTGATATCCATTATGAGCATGGTCTGCTATTATTTAAACCAACAGGAAACATTTAAATGGATATAAACAGTGTCAGTGTGTTATTTAGTACATTCATGACTTTCTTCATACATTCTTTGAGAATGTTACTACCATATGGGCAAAACGAGCAAATGCTACTACCTATGATTTACTCCTGGTTTAATATAATACTGTTACTAGTTCTTGCCATCAGGAAAAACATTTTGTTTTCCTTTTAAAGGGATCAATATGAGTCTACAAACAATAAATTCTAAAAATCTGAAGTAAAAAATATCAAATATTTTGTAATTTCTTACAAATCCTAAAATAGAAAATTACACTGGAACTGACTTAAAATTTGCTACTATGACCCATCTAAGTGAACAACAGAAAAGGACCACAAAGAACATCAACAATTACTCCAAGGTGTTCCAGTGATAGTCTGTAAGCAATCACTGTCTTTACCATCTTAAAAATCCATGTTTGACTCTCTCTCACCATTTCTATCAGTATTAAAAGAAAAAAAAAAAAAAGAAAGAGAAAACTGGTTTTAAAGCAGCACTCTCCAGTGACAAGTCATACAGCAAATTCACATTGGGTTCTGGGTGGTCTCTGTTACACTTGAACATATTAATGATGCAAACTTGACCATACGAACCTAAGTTATACATACACAGTTATGTCTCCAAATAGCTACTAATTACACTAAAACAATTTGGCAAAGTGAGGGAGTTCAGTATCCCTACACCCAAAATATCCAGATACTGCTGCATTCACCCAAAGAAGGAGTTACATTACCACAGCTCATATGTTGGGACCCTGCAACACTGAATTTCATCACAAAACCAATCTTTGCACATACTTTCTATATATGCAATTCAATATGAGCACACTGGAAACCTTTGGAATTGTGATTTTGATAGAAAGTAAGGTCTCTATTTTTTCTAAGTTCTTGTTTCAGGTCTTTTTGTTGTTGCTGTTACTATTTTATAAACAGCTGATGGGAAGACATTGCATGGGTATAGACTTGAGTCTGTTCTGCTGGCTTTACTCAGACGAGCAATCCTCAGTCACTCCAGGCATGACACCAGACAAAACAATAAAAGAACTCACAGGGGCAGGATCAAGTGTGTGGTGTCAATATAAAAAAAAAAAAATTCACATGGTGTCTATGCTCACATCTCAATTCTTCAACAGTTAAAATTTTAGAAACAAAACCTGGGTAACAGTCAAAAACGTAAATGACACCATTCTGACCCATTCTCTGACACGGTATTATTACAGTACCTCAATATCATGAAGAACAAAACAAATGTGAAGCTGCAGCTACTGTAGAAGCAAAGTCTAATATTCCAATGATTTCCAATAAACATGGCACTTTCAAATTTAAATTGTTTAGTCGACATTTCAAAATCCAAATTAACAATATTGTTTATAAGGTATAATGAAAAAATGCCCTTGAAGAGCACAACCATTAAAAAAAAATTCTTTATTATTAGAAAGTGATAGAAAAAGAAGATGCAGAAATGGGGAGTGGAGTAATAGTTTCCATACATGTATCTGCACCAGTGAAAATCATGCTCTTAGTGAGTCATTGATAGCTCTGTCACTGATGGTCTTTACTCATGTACAAATGTAGTAAGCCACTTCCCACTGCTGCGGTGCCAACAGAGATGCAACACACACACTGAAATGCAACAAATTTAGTGCCTGACTGTCCCAGATGCTGAGCACCCTCAGCTCCCGACAGGCCCTTCAGTCTAAACCAAAGCGTAATCTTGACAATAATTTAGTGGTCAAAGTCTTAGCAATTTAAGGAGCCTGTCACTTTTTTTGCTTTCTTTGCTTTTTTCAGTATATCACACTTTTTTCTGTTAGGTCGCCGGCATCTTTCATCAATGCTCGGTATACATTCATAATGCCATACTTCCTCCATTTTCTCCACAGGATAAACTGCCTCCACATAATGACGGATCAGTCTCAGTCTGATGGGATCAAGCTGTTTTTTATTACAAGCACCTGAATGGTTGTATTGCAGTCTCAGATTCTCTGGAGTAAAGAGTTCAGGAAAGAGTCTTACGAGAAGCCTGGCAGCAAAGTTGCCGACCGACAGGCTCTGCTGCACTATCTCTCTTACCTCCTTATCAGACAGTAAATACAGAGAAGGCACAGGGAAGTCTGGATTAGGAACAACAAGTTCATCAAGTGGTATCTTGCAAAAATCCTTGCTGCTTCTTTCCGGTGGCAGTGGCGGCCCTTCGAATTCTTCTCGAAACCTCTCAGGGTTTATTGCATAGGTGAGAAATTCCCTCCTGTCAGGCCCTGGCACATGGATTTTCCGTTGCTGTTGGTATGAGCGCCTTTGCTCCGTGTCTCTTCGTCGACACCTCTCATCAAGCTTCCCAACAAACTCCAATGTCCACACTCTGTCATTCTTTGCTCTAGGGTACAGTATCTGCACATAATGTCGAATTAATTTAATTCTAGTGGGATCGAGCTGTTTCTTGCCTAAAGATCCACTACAGTTGTATTGCTTCCGTAAGTTTTCATGAGTAAATAGTTCAGGAAATAAGAGAACAAGCAATCGAGAGGCAAAGTTGCCTATGGAAAGACTGCTTTCATATATGCTTTTAATCTGTTCTTTGTTCAACAGGTAATCCGGGACAGGGACATCAAAATCGGGAGGGGGAAAGTCAAGTTTGTCAAAATCTATGGGTACAAGCCAAATTTTTTTTGACCGCCTGCCAGGTTTTTCATATTCAAAACTGTCTTCCACTTTTATGATTGATACATCATCTGGTAAACTAGAAGAATCGTAACAGTCATCTCTTATCTGATCACATTCACTTCCATCCATATACGTACTTTCAAGCTCATCATTTATTCGCTGAACACACTGCTGCAACCAGGCTTCTTCTTCTTGCACATCTGGAAAGTAAATTTCAGTGTACCTACGGATTATTTGAAGCCGATGAGGATCCAGCAGTTGTTTTCCAGAGTCTCCAAAGCAGCTGTACCTTTCAGCTAATTTTCTGTGGTCAAAGAGTTCTGGAAACAGTCTGTGTAACAAAAAAACAGAAAATTCCCCTGGTGAAGAAGCTTCATCTAAAAATTCATTGAGATCCTGAGCATCCAGCATGTAATCTGAGGCAATGACATTATTCCTGTCCAAGGATAAGGCTTCCTCCTGCTCTTTATCCTCCATAAAATGAGAGGATTCGACCTGCTCAGTCTCATAAAAACTGGATGATTGCACATTCTGCTGACTGTTTTCCATTTCCCTTTGAGCCCAAAATCTATTGAAAAAATCATTGACTTGAGGCAAACACTCCAACTGCCACACAGCTGTATTCTTCACAGAAGGATAACAAACTTCCACATAGTTACGGATAAGCTGCAGATGAAGAGATTCAAGTTTCCTTTTGTTGAGAAAGCCACATGCACTGCAGCTCCTGCCAAACTCATCATCACTAAAGAGCTCTGGGAAGAGCTGCACCAGCAACCGGCAAGCCAGGTCTCCACCTGACGTGCTTTGATCCATGATTTGTTTGAGTTCCGTAGAAGTCAGCTGGTACTCCGGGGGAGGCTTGAAGTCTGCAACGGACTCTGCCGGACTGACCTGCTTTTTAATTCTGCTAACCTCCAGAGACAACAGGTCAACTTTACTGTGAAGCTGAGTCATATTGGTATTGAGGGTGTTAAGTGTGTAAAACATTTTCTGTATCAAAGAATATATATTTGAGTCTGAATCAGCTGTGGCTGCTGCTACAGCAATGGCTGTGGCCGAATCTCTTTTGCGTTGGTCGTTCAAAGTCCGAATTTGCGAGGGACTGCTGGGGTTGATTTTTTCAAACAACTCGTAAGAAGCAAACTGCTCTGCTCCTGGTGGGTTCTTCTTCTCTGTGATTTTGTGTGAGATGCCATAGAGAGGTTTTTTATAAGATGGAGCGATTATGTCACTGAAAGATTCTTCTTCAGAGAGCCATGTTACGTTAGAATTCTTGTTCTTGTTTGGCTGCTCTGCATTTACCTGAGTGGGTGAGCCAGTATCTCTGTTCCTCATGTTTGAAAGGGAGCCCTTCAAATGAATAAACATTGTATTAGTAAGACTGCCTTAAAAATATTAGCTATAGATATGTGCCCCTTAAGGAGGCACTCTTACATAAATATGCAAAGTCAAACGTTCTCTAGGGAACTTGTGTTAAATAATCAAAATTAGTAACTTCACTAGGAAAAATAAAAATACAGTAAAGTATTATTTAGGTTTTCTTTTCAGCTCATGGCTTTCTCCATGGAATAGAAATGCAGTAATAATTCTTAGTATTCTCTACCCAGAGCTCTAAACACTCTCCTAAATTAAGTATCATTAGGCTTCACCTTGCATATGAGGACCTTGGGCTGTAGAGAATTTGGGTGGCAACAAGTCAGCAACAGAGCCAAGAATAGCATCTAGATTTTGTGACTCCTAGTCCTGTGACCTTGCCACTGCCTCCAACAACTGCATTTAATGTTCCAGCACTCTCTTTAGGGTAACTTTTAAAATGTCACAAAGGCTATAAAACACAAAAATTATGCTTATTCTCTTCTTTCTGATGTGAAAGGTTTATATAGAGCTTTCTTAAAAAATCTTTATAATGGCGCACAACTCCTATGCAAATTCTAAAAATTACTTAATTTTTAAAAGGTATTCTATTTAAATAATAAAAACTTACAGTGAAAAGTACCTTGGCATTATCTGTTTAAAAAGGAAGCCTAAGATATCCTTATTTCTGAAATGCAGGGAATTTTAGACTCATGGGTTTCTATTTTTTTAAGTTATTTATATAAAAACAGTAATAAGCTGTTAAAGAATTAATGTTCTCAATAATTTGTAATTCTTCCTCATTGCTTGAAATGCCAAACATTGTCATCATCTCACAACAAATATGAAGAACTTGGTTTTTTTTCCAAACACATAGATAATGCAAATAATTCTTAGGAAGTTATGCAGATACAACAGAATCAAAATCCAACATACATAATTCAAACATGAGAAAACACTCCCCTATTTTAGAAAAGACTGTACTGAAACATTTTGCTTGGCTTGTTCTACAGAACATTAATTACCTAAAAAACTACAGAATTTGCATTCAAGTATTAAAACAAATGAAACACAGACTTGAGGTCTGAGCCACAAGAAATTTGAAATTCTAGTTAAGATCCCTACAGTGAGGAACTTGAATTAGGTTCCTTTCTGAAAAAACCAGACTGTAACTCATGAAATCAATGTGGTCCCTATGTGTACTCCCACTTGGCATCTACTTACTGTAGTGACAAATTGAATCTAATTACTTTTTAATTTCTAATGCAATGTATACTCAAAAGAGGCTCAGAAAGAACAAGCTCATTTCCACTCCAAGTTTAGAAACCAGCCCTCAATTAAATTGAAGCTATGCTTCCAAATTCTGCTCTCACTCACATCATTCAACCCTGCATATGAAACCTTGTGTTTTCACATCCAAAGCTGTGTGGATGGAGAGATGATCAAATGAAAGCGTAACGCACAGGTGATACATTTAGAAGACTGTCTCACTTGTAGTAAAGCACATTTGCTATGAAGACAGTGAGGAACCAGAGGCCTGTAACACCACCAGTTATTAAAGGGTGGCTTTTACCCCAGAGTGGTATGATACACCCTAACTAAATCAGCTCTTTGTGACTTGTAAAATAGCAGAACACAGATGAAATTGTGAGCAAACTGAGACCCACATTGCTCCCACCTAACTGCAGGCTCCTGTGCTGGGACTGAAGTTATCATATACCACCTATACTTGTCAGTGGAACAACAGTGGTATTTCCAGATGGTAACAGAGCTCCATCAAATAGACATCACTCGAGAGCAGGCCATGATAATGTGCACTGACAATAAACGCAGTACTGCTTCCCAGTCAGACACCTAAACTGAATTACAAATTATTTTACTGTTTTACATCAAAAGAACAAAACAAAACATTTCTTATACTAACAAAGAGACCTGCAACCTAAGTAGTTAGTTCTACCACTAATACTCTTGTTAACAGAGAATATCCCAAATATTCCTTCATATACAGCGTATAACTCATTCAATTCCTTTTCTAATAAACTGCTTGCCATGGGCCACCAGGTGTCTGTCAGTTCTCATCTAACCTCCTGCTGTTTATTTTCCCTAATTAATTATATAATAAAACTTGGCAATGTGGGGGGAACTTCTATTAACGCACACCTCACACGCAATGTCAGGGCAAAGCAACATTAGAATGTGTATTAAAGAACACAAATTCATTGTCTAAAGTATCTTACTGCACTTTGACAGTGAGACTGTGAAAGTTTGCATTCTGTTTTGGACATGATGCTCTGGAGATCATGCCAAGAACTACAGCAGATCTCTGCTGCAATGGCAGCAGAACTTCTGCCCTTTCACTGATGCAGCTCACAGTGTTTGGATCTGGTTCCAGGACAGATTTGGTTACCTGCATTTGAGAAACACATTGTCAGTGTTTGGCTAACAGAAAACAAAACATTTGGGCCTGTATTTAAGGATTGCTTACTTCAAGTGCATTCTTATTTTCCTTCCTTTTGATTTTAATTATCTTGTCTATAGTTTCCATCTGGGAACAGCACTATCCACACCATAAATACATAGCCTGTTTGTAAATTCTCCAATTAAACTAGCATTTAATATTTTTAATTAGTTTTCTGTAACACTGATCTGTAAACATCCATGTGTTTCAGATAATATTACACCCATTTAAGATGATCAGCTCTAACGTACCATCAAAAAAGAAGCAAAGGCATTGCTCTATGAGACTCAATGTACACAAGATAGTGCTGCTTTTTATACTAAAATTACACAGTAAGTTTTTATATTCTAAACATTCTTTGAACATTTGCAAAAGGCAGTATTTTGGAAAACATTGACCAATACAAGAAATTGGGAAATAGTGTCTCTCATTCTTTCTCAGAGTCCTAAGCCAAGTTTTAAAAGTTGCTTAGTTATTGTTCTGTTCAGTGCTCAAATCCAGCTAATTTATGACCTTTAATATGCCTAATATACAAAGTCTAAATATCCGTAAGAATACAGCACATAATATTCTAGCATATAAGAATAAAAAATATATGAGCAAGAAACATAGAAAAATTTTATCAAATACATGAGAACTTCGAAAAGTCTTGCCCATAAATTTTTTAAACCTATAATATTTATTTTTTTTTTTTAAGAAAATCAGAGAAAATTAATTTATGGTTATACAGTGGCATTCAGAATTTTAAAAAAAATGAAATATCTTCAGATAAAAAGTAATTTAGTAATATGACCACCAGACCAATAAAAAGTACAGCTCTGTTTATATTATACATAGATGCCTATGCAATGTGTGGTAAATATATACTACGAGCACAACATTCTTGAAAATAATTAAGATTTTATTCCGCTGTTTAAATAGAAATAATTAATGAAGTCATCAATTAAAACAAAATATTGGTACTAAAAAAGTAATTAACTTAAAAATGCTGTTAAGATTGAGGACTATTTCTGGTTGGTTATTTAACTAAACGTGCTGATTCACTGAGGTCAGCCAAGAATGAATTTTCATCGTTATTACTGGGTCAATTGCCAGCATTATAAATCCAGAGTTATAATTCATTTCAAATTAAATTAAAAAATTTATTAATGGCAAGCAGAAAACAGTAAAATACAAAGCAAGCACAGTTTAGAGACCTTTATAAAGCTCTTTTAAGAATCTGAATGTAAGGAAACAATTGTAAAAAGAAAAAGGAAGAGAAAGAAACCGTGTAATAAGATTAAAACCTACCTACCACAGGCATTCAGGGAAAAAAACAGCCCTGAGAAGTCAGAGATGACAAGTCAAGAAAAAGAAATACAGAGAGCTATGGCTAGAAAGGAGACATGAAATGTGCAAATACAACTGGCTATGTAGCAGAACAGCAGAAAAGGATATGTGCATTAGAGTAGGTCACAAACTAAATATAACCCAGGGCCTGAAGTTATTCAAAAGAGGATGAATTTAAATCTAGGTTATTTTAATAAAGTGCTGAGTGTGAAAAACAGGAGGTCATTATACTGCTCTAGAGGGTGTCAGGAGAGATGTGACTAACACTGGACTCTACTCTTTCAGGACTCTCAAAAGGAGCAACAGAAATACAAGGTGACTCCTGAAGAAGAGCTGAAAAAAGAGAATTTTAGTCTTGGGAAGGAAGGGCTGAGGGTGGACAACATCACATGAATTTTCCCACATGCAGAAGACTCTTCTAGGAACAGATGATCACTGCTCCCTCTACTAAAAAGAACAAGGACAAAAAGAAACTTGCTGAGTTTCAGCAAAGATTAATTAAAATCTCGCATTGCTAAAGAGATGAAACACTAGGTCAGGGTAACAGAAGAGACTGGGCATCTCCTTCATAGCTAGAGAAACATTTGGATTGCCACAACTGGAATGCTGCACTAGAAAATGTAATACATTCCACTTTTGATATGCTGAAGTCTTCCGCATTCCTGCGTTTTTACCTTTCAAATAATATGCAAATTTATGCTTGTCTCACTGACATTAAATCCGTGTCACAGAAGGAAGAATTATAGCCCTGATTCTATCACTGAGGATCCAGCTGAACATCTGTGTGACATGAGAAGGACTGTAATCAGAGTCGTGCCCAGTTACTCCGAATCACTGCCTGCTCCTACGTTCTCTGACGAACAACAAAAACATATTTCACATGAATGAATTACCCTATAACTGTATTTCACAAATACGATCGCTCCCATGTTATTTATAGAATACCAGACGTGTGCAAACTGGCTTAAGATTAGCCACATTTGCATCAAATTCATTATCAATGCAAATCTAGTTAAAAGACTTGCATTTTACTTATAGCAGAAATGAATTCAGCCTAAGAAATATGAACCAAAAAATCACAGTGATGTATAGAGAAATCACCTCTTGTGTAAAGCGCCTTTTCTTCACAGTGGGTAAGGCATCTGGCTGGCCTCCTGAACCATCACAACCAACTGAGGTCTGCTTCCGTTTGTTGGAATCCTGCAGGCAAGTAACTGCACCATCCAGTGAGTGTTTCTCAGCAGATCTGGATGTTACTGAGCAGTCTAGAGCTTCATCTTCATTTTCTGTTTCTACTTTCACATTTTTTTTAGGAATTTTTACTGAAAAAAGAGAAGGTTTAGAAAGATGAAGCACCCTCTCCAGAGAACCATGACACCCTTAATACAATCTTTTGTGGTTTGTTTCTTTTTATGAAATCACGTTTTGAAGAGCATCATCATTTTTTATGACTTCTATGATAAGTGTATTTCGAGACTACCCCGAAGTCAAATCATTACGTTTTCCAGTAAATGACGATTTCTTCCCTAAAGAAGAATCTAAAGCATAAAGGATGTAGAGTAGAAAATACAATGAGTAACAAAGATAATGGTGCATTTTAGATAGCTTTTTAAGAAACATTAATGTAATCTGTCTTGATCCAAATTCATTTTTTATCAGATGACAAAGGCTTTAATTCAACAAGAGTTTTTGCCCGATCAAAAATTACACCATGTATAATATCTTACCTTCATCATCATCAGTGATTTCAGCTGAATTCATCTTCTATCTCACTAAAAAAACAAAACAAAAATATGAAAATAAATATCAGCATCTTCTGGAATCAGAAAATACCTACAGCTGTTCTTATAATTGCTTTTCATCTAGAGGCATGGGGCATTAACAGCCCACAGATAATTTCCAGGCTTTCCAGTCGGTATTTTTGTAGCAACTCACTATTTTCAGTAAATTTCATGGCCATCTATAGACCTGTCAACATGCAAACAACATTGCAGACAACAGACAGCAGTTAGGAAAATATTTCAAATTCTGCTTATTTTTCTGCTGCGGAGAAAAGTGGAAGTCATTCTAACCTTCTCTATAAAGTATCTTGGCAGTATATAAATGGAAGTTAACTGTATTAAACTCTCCATCCTGTACAAAGTCACTACTTTTTATTACAGTCAAATGTTTTCATACTGTCATTGTGGGTGACACAAACTCATAAAAAGAAAACTCATCATCAACTGTAATATACATGCTGGAGTAACTTTTCATTTAAAAATCTTTGATCTTTTGATATGGATTGCATCAATTCAAGCAAAACAATGCAGATAAATCTACAATGAGCCCTTTTTTTCTATCAGCCTCTAAAAAATATAAGTATTTCTTATAAGGAAAAACAAATATACGTATTATGCTAGCATGATTTTAGCATTACTTCTCACGTGAAAAACTCAGCTGCATTTCTGTTTACTTGAAAACTAATTTTGCAAGTTACTCGGGTTCAAACATCAATCTCTGAACATGCTCCTGAAAGATATTCTAAATCTCTGGAGATCTACAACGCAAACAACTTAATCAGATCTCACTGACCCTTACAGGGCATGCAGATGCAAACTGACACTCTCAACTGGTAAACTGGTGACTGGTGAATTGTCACGCTCTGCTCATGTTCATCTACACAGAGTGTTATGTTTACTTGGCCCCACAATGTTATTACTTTACAAGTGCATGTGAATAAAACCAGTCAATCAAAAGTGTACATACAGCTCAGGACTGGGAATTATAATGAAATTTAAAAGAGAGATGGGGAGAAAAGGAGACTCTGTTATGGAAGGAAAAAAGTCTGTACGCTCTCCTGAATGATGTTGAATGACAATTTTTTTAAAAAAATCTCAAGATACTGTTAAAAACCTCCATAAACACTTGAATGCTGTGTAGATATGAATTTTAATTTGTCAGCAATTGATGGCTGTAAGGGCAAGTATGAGGTCCCATTTTGGATTAGATTTGGTATGATTGCACTACAATGGGTGGCACCCACACAAAAGATGTATAGAGTTACAAAATCAGCTCACAGTGGGCCACCCTAGAAGCCAAAATACTCTTTGATGTGCTGATCTTCCACAGGGCCCCTATATACAGCCTTGAAAAGGGCATCTTCAAGGGGATAACATGTAATTGTCTTCATCATCATGTATAAAAATAAGTCTCTGTCACTTGGACATAGAGCTACTACAAACCCCTCAGACACCTATTCCTTTTATCACCATAATTCCTTATTTCACAATTTGCATTTATTAACTGATCTGTATACAAGTTATGACAGCTTAACAGTACAATAATCACATCACTTAAACTTCTGCAAACTCTGTAGAGACATAACAGCATGAAACTTAAGTGGGCCACACCAACTTCTAAACCACCTGATAAGCACTGGTATGGGTTAATACCAAGTCTTACTGACTGAACAATATTTATGAATTTAAACATAGCCACTACAGCTCTTAATGAAAAATCCTACAACAGTGTACTTTGTACAGCACCATCAAAAAGCTATGCTGGACCTTAAGAAAAGCACAAAGTACTAACCGCTCATATTTTGCCCTGATATCCTAAACACATTGATATTCAGCATCTAGACCTTTCTTGCACTTTTCCATCCTGCACTAAGCTTAGCTCTGAGGGCTGTGGTACAAGACCAACATGTGTCAGTGCTCAAGGAGTGTGACACATAGTCTTTTGGTGAGGGCCTGAGGTGACAGTAAGCAAATCTGCTGATACCACTAAAGAATATTCTATATTGGAAATCTAAATAGTTTTCCAGATAATCCTAGGCTAATGTATCAGAGCAAAACACTAAAAAATGTTAAACACAGAGCCAGAAGGGCTCCAAGGTAGCAGTGGGCAGAATAACAAAATATTTAGGAGGGTATATATGGAATTATATTTTCTTTCTAACTCCTGCTATTATTGCTATTCAAATAGGAAGAATGCTTAAGGAGAATTCCTCTCAGAGAATATAATCAAACTGGAAGGAGAAGAGAAATGAGGGTCTGAAAAGCTACTCTATAGAACTGGAAAAAAGTGAAAACTAAACCATATACCCTGGTTAACAGTTAACTTTCTGAAGGAGGCAACATCAGGAATACTGAAGCTATCCTGAATTCAGGTCAAATAACACTAAGTCAAAACGTTGTTTCACAAATTTGAAGCACAGTGTTATTACTTTTTTTTGTTGTTTGAAAACTGCCAGAATACAATTAAAGTGAACAATCAAAACCAGTATCAGAACCAACGAGGCCTAGAAAAACGGGGTTTCCTACCTGAACTCTTTGATGCCAAAAAAAGCACAAGCTCCAACTTTTTCCCTTTTAGGAGCCCTAGTAATGCCTGTCTCCTTATCCAGTTTCCTGTCTTCTTTGTGAGATTTGTACGAACTCGAGTATTATGAGAAAATGAAGCACATGCAACAGCCTCTGTCAAGAGACAGGATTCAATTGCCTCTTGGATTTCCTACCTCACAGCCCCACCTGCTCCCTCAGTCAAGCATGGGTGCCCACCTTAAGCTGAACCTTCTTGATAAACTGCAAAAAAAAAAAACAACTCACTTTTTTTTTCAGTTACTTTTCTTGTAATTCAGAGAGGCAAAGGGTAAGGCAAGTAATCAGGCCCAGCTCAGGAGTACACACAAGGTTTGGGATGAAAAGGAAGAATTAAAATCTCTCCATATACCAGCAAGCTACTGGCTTGATTCAACCATTTAATCACAGAATAACAGCATATTCTGAGTTGGAAGGGCTCCACGAGGATCATTGAGTCCAACTCTCAAGTGATGGCCCGTATCAGGATTGAATCCACAGCCTTGGTGTTATTAGCACCAGGATTTAACCAACTGAGCCAATCTCAGGGTCAATGAAACCTTACTTATCATACCACCACCTTGCTTCAAATTTGGGTCACAAGAGACCCACCAGTGAGTAGTGAAGGGACACAGAGATATCAACAGAGCAATTGCTTCCATAGGAAATTAGGGTTTATGAGAAGAGGAAGAGTCTGAGTCTGTGCCTGAGCATGTCCATGTATGCCTGTCTCTGTAAAGTTAACAATAACTTTGTTAACTGTTTAAAGTTCACTAAAGACACAACATTTCAGATTCTTTAAAATACTTTCTGCTGTGCATCAGTACTCATGAATAATAATTATTGTATCTTTAAAAGAGTTATCAGTGTAAAACCTGTTTTGAGGTAGCACTGTGGCCCAGAATAAGCAAAGCTGGAGTAAAAAAAGACCTAAAAGATCTTGGGGCAAAGTACTGCAAAAAACAATTGAGTAAGAAATCCATACAGTAAAGCAAACACCTGGCAGTTGTTCCTTGTCATGTTAAGTATACAAAACATATTTCAATCTTTTTTCAAAACAGAAGATAAACATACTTATCACCCTCAGCCTAATAATGACTCAATGCTATCTAGAGGACAGCAGTTAGGTAGTTCTAGGAAAGAGTGAACACTCTGTGCTGAAGGCCTGCAACTGTGACTGGCAGAGCAACCAGCCTTGGCAGCTTTTTCTTCCTACGATACAGACAGATGCTGCAGTGCATCCTATTTTCTGAAGAATCCTCTAGAAGGAGGATTCCAAAACACACCAAACACCTATAACAGCAATTATATCAACAGCCAGATCCGAGGAGGTAAGGGAAAGAAGGTAGAGTCCCCGCACAGCTTGGCTGTCACTATTTGCCAAATTCCCTTCCCAAAAATCCTGCTTTCCACAGATCCTGCTCCCCCTTCTCATAGTATTAGACAATTAACAAGATAGCTCAGTGAAGGGACTTAACACTCCCTGTTGCTCTTGCTCAGACACGTGCCTCTAGGCAAAAAACTTACCAGGTTTTGACACTTAACTGCATCGTTGTATCACTTTGGTAACAACATTCAACATTGACATGGTATTACCATTACCATGGTTAACAGAGAGGCTCAAAGCATAGTGCAACGCTGCAAGTTTCAAAGCACGGAAGAACTCCTTAAAAACAAGGTTTTGGAATGTTTGTCTGTGCATTTACTGGTAACTACCATCCTGATGCTGCTTTTGCAAGTAGAGTAAAAAATGAGATCCATTTATCAAAAATGCGCCTACCTGAAATATGCATTGAAGCCTTAAGGTTTTAAAGCACTTGGGTACAAAAGACTTTATGATAAGGGAGCAAACTGCAACTCATACTGTAACTGTATTTCAGTCTCATATAATTTAATATACTGCATATTGGTACTTAAAAATAGCATAGAAGTGTACCTAGTTCTTCATCCATAAACCAAAACTGAATCACAAGCCTAAGTTAAATCATCCCATAATGTGCATTCTCCTCCTCCTATTTACCACCTAACAATTACCAATGTGTTGGCCTCAGAAGATGCTTTCCCAACCTGTCTTATGATTATGACCATTGTAAAAGCACAACATAAAGAGAAAAGATCTTGCTGATAATGTAAGATGAAAGCAGTTCTCTGCCTCTGCTATCATTTTCAAAGAAAGCCTGACTGATCACTCTCAAGTCCTGACTTAAAAAAGCAAACAAAAAAATTCCACCAGAAAAAAATACTGCTGCTCTGCTATTTGTAACTACGGGAGTAACTTCAGTCTTTGAGCTCCCATATCTAATGTACTGAGTTCTGACAACTGAAAAAAACAGTGTGAAAGCCATGCAGAAAAGTATAAAAATGTACATATGCTGTATGTGAAAAGTAATTCTGATTTCATAACACTTGTTAATAATCACAAATGCAAATTAATCATTACCTTAGCTAATATACTATACTATAATAACAATAATGCTTGTTATCAGTTTTATAAAAGCTTGCTATTCATAATTTAAACACTTGCATAACATTGCACTGTTCAGTTCATTAATGCATGGTAAATGCGTAGATCTGCTTCTTGGATGCACGCCGTCCCACTAAATATTTTAGCATCTTCATGTAAGTTGGAAGGAATGTCTCTAGTTCTTCACTATCGACTGTAAGAATGTTATTAAAAATGCAGGGGTTTAGACATTGTGTATTATGTTTATTCCTTTTAAAGCATCACGGTGGTATATTGCTTCAGAGGCTTCAATGAAAAGTATTCTACTTGAGTGTTACTTGCTTCTAAAGGGGTGAACTGTTCTTTACATTTCAGACAAATGTTAAGACCTACATGTTTGTTAATAACATCAAATATGTGTTTAATAGCATATGTGGAATAAACTGCTCCATTTCCTTGCTTTCAGCATGCAGTAAAAGATACAAGATACATCCCTTAAAGCACAGGTAACTTACGAAACAAATAAAAGAAACACCAAAGAAAGCTGATCTTTTAAGGAGATAACTCTGGCTAAATTTTGCAAGAGGTGTACATTGAACTGCTGTTGAACAGCCAAAAGTAGCATCTCTCTTACACAAGCCATCCTGCAACAGGAGTTTATCACAAAATTGCAATGGTATTACACTAGGTAATGAGAGTGTGGTTTACCCAGAGCCAATCAAAAGTATTGTGCACATATTCATTCTCAGCAAATGAAAACGATGTAGCAGTTAGACCCTCAGCGGACACTCAAACGTCGGAAGTCCTGCTCCTCGTCTCTGGGTCTCTGCCTGTATTTCTTAAGAAACACTCACTGGATAAACCACACAAAGCGACCAATGCTTCCCAAGGGAAGCCCACAGTCTTGAATGCTGGTGTGGGTAGGTGGAAGTAGCCCTGATCCATGCAGCAGGTGAGCAAAGGGCTCACCTGGCAACAGTGTGAAATTCTGTTCCTCGTGATGTTTTAGAAGACCAATTCCTAAGTAACAGTTTGAAATAAGGAGAGGAAGCAACCATCCTCAACACCCAGCCCTGCAGTCCCAGAGGCAAAATGGACTGGAGGTACGTGCCCTTTGCTCAGACTGCCCAGGAGCTGCCTCCTGTTCAGGGTGCGTGCTGCTTTCCAGGCTGTCTCTTGGAAAGCTCTCCTGCTGGGCTAGAGAACTGTGAGTTCTGGGTTCTGCTTTGGGAGGCAAGTAATCTGCATCTTTTACTTCCCAGCTGTAGCACTGGGTTCAAAAATTTCAATATTGCAATTATCCTCGGGGTACATTTGGTTCCTTCCATTAGTAAAAAACAATGCAACTCAAATTCAATTCAACTGAATTACACATAAATACCACTCCAAGGCTGAGCCAGAAAATGTATTTTTTAGGGGCAATATTTGCCTTCTGTTCAGATACTGGCTGATGACTTGACTTTAAATATTACACGATTTTGACAAGGCCTTACAAATTTTGAAGGGGCAGAAGGTTGAAGAAGTCTGACACCTGAAAGCACCTTTATAAAAAAAAAACACCAACAAAACAGATAACTGATTTCAAATTGACTACTCATCTTAAAGAAACTGTGAAATATGAATGTTGCCTTGGTTAACTGAACAATGAGCAAAATGCAACTATATGATATAAAGAACACTATAAGCAGATGCTTTCTATTCTATCCATTTTGAGGTAGTAGGGTGCTGCTAGTGAGTGACCCAAGAGTGCAGTTTTTGAGTAAAATTTATTCTTGACATCTAGTACTGACACTTGAAATATTAAATACCTTAGAAAACAGCATTCCAACATAACAAACACGTTCTGACTACAAATATATGTACAGCAAGTTCTAAACCTAAGAAAAATATTTCTAAAGAACCAGCAGATGTTGTTGGAAGCACTACTCTTATGGACAATAACAATCCCTATATTTTACATAGTTTGAAAACCTCCTTTGCTGCCCTGGGGAATAGGACAGGAAGCCTCAAGCCTCCACTGGAGCCAGCCTGCAACGAGGGCATTTTGCCAATAGGACTTAGAGGGCATGTTCTTAATTTGGGTCTTCTAGATTTTGTTTTCCTCAATACTTTCCTCTCTCCCGTCTCATTCTTCGCTTTTATTCTAAAATACTGTGCAGACAATTTAGAATTTCCTCCCAACTGCATTCAACTTTCCTTTATTTTTATCCATTGGACTTACCTAAGCTATGAAAATACTTAGCAAAGACAAAAAATTTAGTTGGTCCAATGCTGAGTTTGATTTAGCAGGAGAGAAGATGAAAATGTATTAACATATGCTAGTAATTAACTGTTTTATTAGATGTAATCATTCAAATAAATTCATTATCTGATACCAGGTATTGGCCAGAAGCAGGGAAAAGGTTTTTCTTTCCCTGCTTAAATGTCTCTGTCCCAAGAGTCGGGCATACACTGCGTTTATAGGTGGCAGCGACAAACCCTACTTGCACTTCAATCCAAAAAGCTCTGGGACCGCGTCAACGCAACGTGGAAGCCGTCACATGGCTGCTGGCCTGCCGCCGGCTCGCATTCTGCTGGTTCAGAGTTTGTTCCCTTCTATTTACAAAAGGTTGTGTGGACACATCACAGGGAAAAGTAGGGTAGAGGCAGGGGGTGATCTGGGATGGGACAGCGGGCGATGACCCGGGTAAGGGCAGAGGGCGGTGATGCGGGCAATGACGAGGGCAGGGGCAGCGGGAGGTGCCCTGGGCAGGGGCAGCGGGAGGCGCTCAGGACATGGGCGGCAGTTCCCCCGCAGCGCCCTTCCCGGGCCCCCTCAGCGCGTGACCCACCCAGACTCCACACCAATTCCAGCAGAACCGCGCGCCGGACCCCACGCGACCGGCGGGCCCGTGCCGCCAGCCCCGGCTCCCGCGGAGCCCTCGCGCGGCGCCGGGCGGGCCCGTGCCGGGTCCGGGGGGCGGGTGCCGGTGCCCGGCGGT
>JAWWLV010000121.1:70238406-70270352 GCA_035041135.1 Platyrinchus mystaceus | reverse complement strand
CGAGGCCCCGCCCGGGGGCGGGCGCTGCGGCGGGGGACGCCCCGCGCGCCCCGCACGCGGCGCGGCCGCGGCCGCTTCCGCGGTCAGACCCACGAGCCCGAGGCGGCGGCGGCGGCGGTTGGTGCTTCCGGTCCGAACCCTGCCCGGGCGGATCTATGTGGCCGGCGCGCGGAGGGGGGGGCGGGGGGAAGGGGATAAGGTGAGGCTGGAGGTGACGGCGCCGTGACCGTTCCACTCTGCTCCTCGCTCCCCGTCCTCCCCCTCCCCAGCCCCGCAGATGGAGGCACCCGGGCCGGACGCGCGCGACCCGCGCCGCCGCCGCTCGGAACTGCGAACAAAGAGCCCCCCGCCCGTCCGCCCCCGGCAGCGCGGCCCCGGCCCGCGGGCGGCCGGGGGAGGGGCCCGCCCCGCGCCTCCCGCGTCCCCCCCTCCCCGCTCGGCCCCCCCCCTCCCCGGTCCTCCCCCACCCGCCGGGGCGGCGCTCCCTGCTCGCCGTGGGGTGCGTGGAACGGCGCCCGTCCCCGCCAGCGGCGGCAGCGGGACTTACCTCGGCTCCGCGCGGGTCCACGGGAGCCCCGGGGCGGCGGGGGCGGCTGGAGCGGCCGCCGCTGGTGCCCGCGCTTCCCCCCCGCTCTTTGTGTGCGAGGGTCCGCGCGCTGCGCTCTCGCGTGACGTGACGGGACCGTGTGTCATTTCCGCACAAGGACACCGAGCCCCGACCCGCCGCGGCCAGCGCCACCCGCCGCCCGGGGGCCGGGGCTGGGGGGGGTGGGGTGGGGGGAGAGCGGCCCGCTCCTCCCCCCTCCCCCTGCTCCCCACCCCCCGCCCTCCCCGGCGCTGCCACTGGGAACGCGCGCGGTTCCCACTGGAGTCCCCGCGCGCCCCCGCGCCGCGCACGCCCCGCCGCCCACTCGGCGCCGTGCGGGCAGAGCCCCCGCCGCTGGGGGGGCCGCGCGCCCGCTCTGCGACACGCCCTCCCCGCGCCCGCACGTGGGGCCGCCACCGCTCGGAGACACGGCCCCGCGTGACGGGACCGGGACCGGACGCGGGGACCGACGGGGACGGGGCGCGCTCGCCGCCGCCGCCGCCGCGTGGAAAGCGCGCGCTTCCCCCCCCTCCTCAGCCGGCTCGCGCGGCCGGGCGGCTCCGCGCGGTGTCGCGTGGACGCGGCGCGCGCAGAGTCCGGTGGCGGGCCGCGCACGTGCGCGCGCGGGGGAGACGCGAGGCCGCGTGCCCACGGCAGGTGACGGGAGGTGGCGGCGAGCACGTGGCCGCGCGCGGGCACGCGGACCCGCGTCGCCCGCGCGCCCCTGACACCCACCCACCCACCCACGCGCGTCCCGCCGCGGCCGGGCCGGGGCAGGAGCGGGAGCGGGAGCGGGGGGAGCCGCGTCACCCACAGGCAGCGCCAGGCTCCGGCCGGGCCGGCGGAGGGACCGCACGGCGCTTCCCGAGCCCGCGGGTGCACCGGAGTGGATCCCGTACGTCCGTCTCCATGCCGGCTGTCCGCGGGTCACCCCGGGGCAGCCCCGCGGGCGGAGCTGGAGGGACGCGCCGAGGGTCCCTCTCACACACCGGCCGGGACACCCGCACGCAGCCCTTGCCCGCACCGGGAGGCTGCGGCCCCGGGAGCTACGGGCGCTGCCCGGAGCTGGCGGCACCCGTGGGAGCGCTGCCCGCCCGCCTTTGTGTGACCTTAACGAGGGTTTCTCTACTTATCGCCAAGTAGGAAAGGCCGGTGTTTGGTGCCGCTGTAGGCTTAAGCCTGTACTTAAAAAAAAAAAAAAAAAGAAGAAAAAAAAAAGAAAAAAAAAAAGAAGTAAGTTGGTTTAATTCACATCCAAGCTTTTTCCCACGCCGGTTTAACACGAGACCGTTTCCATGCTCTGCGTTTGGGGGGCAGATGGCAGCAGTGATTTATAAAACAGACATCACATTCTTTTTTAATTAAGTATCCTTGTAGATTTTATCTTCCCTGAAATTGACAGGAGCACATAAGACATTACATTAGTCTGCCAAATTATACATGCCCTTTCTACTAACAGCTTGTAGAAAACCAAACCGTTTCCCACAGATTAAAAAAATAAAAAAAAAATGTGGGAGAGTGAAATCTGGTTTTGTAACCTATGGCCAGTTATGGCAATTACATTTTTTGGCTATATGTAACATACCTCTGGAACTTGGCAGCTTGGCATGAAACGTTTTACTTGCACAATGAACTCGGCCAGTGCTGCTGTTCCTAATAAATAGATTAATTTTGCTGTTAATGAAAGTACACAGCCAAGTGCTTTGATTATATTGTAATTGCTTTATTGGGTTTTTTCCTCCAAAGTGACAGAAGTGTAAAGTTGTGTATAAAAGGTGTTTAATATAAAATAAGCTGCCATGAAGGGTGATGGATTGCATCGAGCATGAAGGATGTATCCGACAGAAGTTGCAAGGTAAGTACACACCAGGCAAGGGACAAGTGAATGTGAAGGTAGAACACGTGACCTCTGAGCACTGATGTGAATGTACCAGATAAATAAATCTTGTGTTATCCCTGAAACTTTTTTTTTTTTTATTAAAAGCAAATACAAAACCATGTAAGTCAACTGAGAAATAACTGGAAAAAAAGTCTCAGATAAATCTTCTGCCTCATAACTCAGCACTTTCCAAGACACTTGCTCTTTCCTTAGAATTGAACAATACAAAGAGTGACTCTTAAAAAAATCATCACCATTTCAGATTTTTGTCGCTTTCTTTAGAAGGAGTTCTCTAAAATTTTGTTCTTCCACTTATGTGGCTCTTCTAAATTTAGCATCTGGGACTTTTGGTGTGTTTACAGTGTCGTATTCCGTGAATAATCCTAACAGATAATAGTTTGATTGCTCTTTTTATTATTGTCATTGATAGACAGCTGTTAAAAGGAGCCCTTAAAAGCAGGAACTACCAGCATTGTAAGAACCACTGAACGAGGGATACATTTTATTAAGAAGACAAGTGGTCTGCAGTTAACGGTTATTTCTCTCTTTCGAGATAAGAGCACATCCTGATAACTTTTCTGAGTGTGTTAGCACTATGAAGACTTAAGTTTACAGTGTGCTTTGCCCCCTCCCTTTATTGTAAGGCTAATTGAAGGTTTTCTTAAAGGGTACCATGTTTTAACACCTGGCCCAGCTGCTAAGTAGTGCTAGATCTCAGATGGATTTTACTTGAATGCTTTACTTAGTGGGATTAAGGAAAGGCAACCATAAGGCAAGAGCAAGCCAGTGGAATCCCAAACTCAATTTCAGAGCCCTTGAGAAAACACTTGCCAGTTTGAACTCCACCTCATTTCTGCTCTATAGTGCTGGCCTGAGGCACTGTAGCTACTAGGGACCCAAGCCCAGGAGGAGACCTGAAGGGCCTCAGCTAAGCATAAAGAAGCACGAGCATATTGTTGCAATAACAGTATTTAATGGAAAGGGAACGAGTCAAGTTGTCTCCAGGCAATGCAGGTAGCAAGTTTAGATTGGCTTCCCAGCCAGACAAGTCCCATTTTTTTTCACCATCTGAACTTGTGCTACACACGTCATTTATTCAAATGTTCATTTTCCCCCCACTTTGTGCCTTTGGCTCAAAAGCCACTCTGTGACACTGCGGCAATCTCTGAAAAATTTCAGGTCACCGGGGAGGGGAGTTGTGCTCTAGCAAGAGAACTCTTCAGTAAAAAAATCACCCCTGCTCTCAAGTACAACGGGCCATTGGTGACTTGACCAAATTGCAACTAGATTTCAGCCATGCCGCCAACACAGATGTGCTCAGAACCCCTGGCGAGCTGAAAGCCCTGTTTGCAGTTGTATGGAGTTCCGTAAGGGTGGACTATGGGCAGCTCCTTAGACTTTTATGCACTCTAAGGCGCTGGGCCCTCCCCCGGAGAATGCCCTATCTGAGTTAGGTCAAAGGACCTGAAAGCTAGAGATTCCCCTGGGCAGGCGTGAGGAACCAGGGTGGCTGGCAGTGCTTGACCCTGTGGCAGGCCCTGAGCAGCTCAGTATGCTGAGGGTTGGTACGATGACGAGGAGCAGAAGTATAATCCTAAATTTAGAAGCCTTTTTGCTTCCTGTGCTGCTGTTTGGGATAAGCAAGAATCCAACTAAAAACCTTCAGCAAGGCTTCTTTCTTGTAAATCCTCACAATAGCCTACAGCACTCAGTAGGCAGAGATGTGGCATGAGACGTCGAAAGCACTTTGAGCAGCAACTAATTTTGGCAGTTTCATTTTGTAAAAGGTATTGCTATGGTACCAGTACATCATCTATCACTTCTCCACCACGTCTTGAAACTAGGCCACCTTCCAGCCAAACACAAGAGTCACGGAGTCCGGAAGGAAAGCAGATGAGAAACAGTGGTGTATGGAGCCAGTTCCTTGAAACTTATATACACTTTAAGACCCTAATGGGAAAACAAGCCCCCTGCCCAGAAAGACAAGCCCCTGCTGGTAACCAGACTTCTGTCTGCCTGCCCTTGGGACGACTTTCAGTGACTCCTGTGTTGCTGGCCACTGTGTTGCTGTGTGTGCAGCAGGTGGGGTGGGTGCCCCCTCTTGCAAGGCAGCCCAGAGCCCAGCAGCTGTTTTCTGGGAATACAGAGCGATTTCCTAATCTGAGTGCCTCATATTTACTGCGGGTTCCTGCGGGCTGGCTTGGGCTCAAATGGGCCGGATGGAAGGGGCTGGATTGCCCTCTAGAGGGACGTCAGGGAGGCCCCTGCCCCGGTGTCCAGCTGGACCCCGAACACCAACCGTGTGCGCAGTGTCAGGAGTCAGGCATTGACTCAGAGAAATTGGGCAGGTACTTAAATTGGGCAGCTTGGAATTCACTCTAAATTATTTAGGTGTGTATTTGATATAAATAAACTTCAAAGAGACTGAATATGTTGGAGGAAAAAAAAAGAAAGTGCAGGTTCCGAAATCTTCTGCCTTAGATTAAAATTAAAAGGGTCTGAAAGGCACCATTAAAAAAAAAAAAATCAGTCCACTTAACTCATCTGATTTGCAGTAAAACGTATTCTACAATTCCAAGTTTATAAAAACTGAAATATTTAATGGCAAATAAGGTAACTTGATAACAAAATTTGCATATCTTCATGCTCTTCACTGCCAATCAGACTGAAAGGACATGTATGGACACATTGCACAGGAATATTTGGAACCTCTGTTGGCCCACAGGCAACAATACTGAACAAGTAACATGCTGCGGGCAATATCCATACATTGCTGTAACCCAAGCAGAAATGAGCAGTGGCAGACACCTGAACTTCATTTATATTTTTAAACTTCCTATGGCTGCAAGCAGTGTTGGAGGTTTCTGCCAGCAACATACTACACTAGTTGTGAAACCCTGGTGTGGAGTGCCAGTTAATATAATTGCTTTTGCTTTTTCTCGAGAAACAGAACTGTTACATGATACCCTTTTTTAAAAATTTTATTGCAACACTTTCTTGTTTGTAGGTACAATGATTGGAAACTTCAAAACTGCTGTTCAGCTGGACTTCATGGAGACGGGCAAGAAGTATCATAATTGTGTTGCTTGCTGAATCAAGGATATCAAAATAGAGAATCCAAATGGCATCTTTGGATTTTAAAAACAAACCAATTCATCTCCAAGTGCATGCAGGTTAGAAATATGAAGAGTTCAGCTCACAAAGTTCCAAAAAAACCCGAACATTCGTTATAAGAAATCACTTTTGTAGCCTGAAGTAGCACCAGAGTACACTGGCAAGACAGCAGATATGTAACAGTTGAGTACCAAAGGAAGAAGAATTTGATATAAAAGCTTAAAAAAAGTCATGTCAAAGCCGCAATGGAAGATGGAGTAGAACAAATATGTAAAGGAGCTTCGAGAATAACTTAACCCAGTGCGCAATCTAAATTCTCCTTCTGTGCTGCAGCAGTTTACTTAGACATCAGCTGCATCCATAACTGTTTAAAAACTGACAAATCTGAGCAACTTCACTCTTGGAAGCATAAGCCTCTTTTAATCTCTTGGCAATGAATTCACAGTTCTCTTTACGTTAGTTCAGCCAAAAACTGTGCCATTGTACGGTATTTCACAGCTTTGCATTAAAAAAGAGTAATGCTCACTTAATGCACAGTCATCCTATTATCGACACCATAACTGACTCTGAACGATCAAGCATTTATCCCATAAAGGTCTGTTTGCCAAGTTCTGTTTTACATCCAGAAGAGGTAAATACAGCCTGGAAAGTCCTTTCTCTCAAAGAGGTCCCCATTTCCCAGTCAAGTGCAAACAGCGCACTCTGCTTTGTGTGCTTAACACTCAATTCCATATCTTGCCCATTATATAAAGAATATTTTGGACCTGTTGCATAGTCTGATACCTCATTAAGATATGTAAGTTCAAATGTTTGCAAAAAATAATAGAAAAGAAAATAACCTGTAAGGCAATGTCGAAAACTAGGTTTCTTTGAGAATTCAGCTCGCTGACTTGTGTTTTTTTTAAATGGAAGTAGCAATATTTGGACTGTAGGAATCCTCTTTGTTTCAGGTTCTGAAACTGAAACAGCCTTTCTGTGTTTTTTGAGTCCCAGGTGCTTTTGTCATGGCCAATGTATTATATAGTCCTTTTCACAAGCAAGTCACTGTGTTAGAAGCAGCCAGTGATCCTCCCTTCTCTATTTTTGCCCTCGCTACTGTCAGGAAGCTACTCCTGAACCTTGCTCTTTGGGTGGATGGCAACCTTCCCTTTTGAATTTGCATTAACATGGATCTCTGGTTCGTGGCTACCAGATGCCTTAATCCATCTAGTTATAACCCATCTAGTATAACCCAGTCATACCCTACAGTGATGACTTTGAGAACAATCCGGAATTTAAAAGGCATTTTATCCAACAGAAATTTCCCTTTGAAACTGGTGAAAATTTAGTCTGAGCCGAATTTTTAATGAAAACTGTAAGTTTGGAGACCTGGGTTTACAAGAAGAACAGAGAAAACCCACCTGCTTAGTGGTTATTACTACAATAGAATGTGATTGAATGCAATTACTTTTCATGAAAGTTTATGTAAGGAACACTTCCACTCATTAGGTAATATGACCATTTTTAGCAGCAGCAGTCATCTTTAAGAAAGACGTTTAAACCCCGTTTATTTTTCTGCAAAGATACCTTAACATATTACAACTAAAAGCCACGTATATTTCTTGTGGGCATACAGCATGTGAGCAGAGGCAGGGACATTCATAGCTTTTATACTTCGATATAAAATGTTAACATATCAACTTCCACAGGTTGACAAAAGCAACAAAATTGTTTGATTAAAAATAAGTCTTACTAATATAGACACTTGTTCTGTAATGTTCTCCTGCTAAACCCATTCTTTATGAAAATAATGATGCAAGCAACTAAGTGTAATTGTAGAAAATTATTGCCGATGATTTGCATATGAAACACACACCTTTTACAGCCTCTAGTAGCATTGTTCAACCAGCTTATAAATAGTACAGCTGAAATGCTGCAAACAGAAAACAGTTTTAGATGGGCACATGCTATGAATGAAGAAATGTTCAGACACAATGTGCAAGTTGGAGAGCTTTCATCAAAACTAGCCAAGAGGGAAAAATGGCTCATTTCCTAACCATGCTGTGTTTCGGATACGCGTCATGCTCATCTGCAGAGAGTAAAGCCTTTTAAAATGAGTGTTTATATGTTTTCTGGAGGAAAATATACCCCTAATCTAATCAAATCTATTGGTACTTGGTTTAGATTTTTTTAATTACTTCTGCATAACATTTAATTTTTATAATTTGACATTTAATAAATGCTAAATTTTGAACCTTGCAGTTGAAACAAGTCATTTGCTGTAAACATTGAAGGTATAAAAAAAGTCTAGTTTCAAGATATTGGGGTTTTTTGCAAGTAAAATACTTACTTTTGTGTATGACTTAAAAAATGTTGACCACTGTTCTAATAATAAAGCATAGTATTTTCAGTCTTTGATATTTGGGGGAAGGGATGAAGGGAGGAAGACAAAATAGAGTAGTGGAGTAGGGTAAAAAAAAGAAAATTTCAAAGCAAGATTTTTTATCATGTTGCTGCAAAATTGCAATTCTCCTATACAATCATATAAAAATATGCCTCAAATGGAATTTTAAATATAAATTTCTTAAAAACCAGACAAATCTGAGAACTACTGTTTTAGTTATCAGTTGGACACCTGCCTGTCACTGTTAGCCAAGAGCAATGTTCTTGTATGATACATTTGCTCCTTTCTCCTGCAGATAAACATGCAATTTCACCATGTGAAGTCTGTAGAACACTGCCTCACAGTTTAGTAAGTAAGTTGTCTTGTTGCTATTTCTATTTTGAAGAAAAGGGTTGCTTTTCCTCAGGAGATGCACGCTGACAAAAGCATTTTGCAAATAAGCATGAATTAAAGTCAACTTCACGCACTGCAAAGAAGGAATCTCCTACACAGGGGGGAGCCCGAGCATTCTCCGGCTGCTGTTGGGGGCTGGGAAAACGGCAGCAACGCCGGGAGCTGCGGGCAGAGTCACGCACAAGTGCCAGTGCATGAAGGGGTGGACAAAGGTGATTGCATGAGGCTCTGGTGGATCGATTGCCAACTTGTTTGTCACCCTTTTCTGCCCTTCACAACTCAAAGCAAGCTTAGTACTTTATCTTTTTGGTTATTTTAAAGGCATTTGCTTTCAGGATTTTAGCCTAATGGCTACTTTCTCTTCGCTTTAGAAAAACAGGCTTAGTCTAAAAGAGAAACACGTGAATGCTAATTATGTAAATAATTAATGCATTTTAGGGATTGATTTCTGAAAGGGAAAAAAAGAAGATAATTTAATGCAAAGACCGTCAGAATAGATGACTTCCACAACTGGAAACATTCTTTCCTTTGAACTGCCTTGAGAGACTGAAAAGCTTTTGCTCTTTATTTTTGGTAAGACACTGTGCAGGTAAAAGTACTTTGAAGACTACAAAGAATAAGAAAAAGTTTGATGCCTTACTATTCTGAGAGATTGAAGCAGCTGACAAGAGCAGCGACAGCTAGTCATATGACCCAGAAGCTACTTCCTTGGCAAATCTGCACCATGGCACAGTTGCCTGAGTTAGCCTTTTGCATTGATGAAAATTCAAACATTATCTGCTCAGAAGAAAAAGGCACAGGGAGATCTCACCAGCAGGTTTACCCCTGAGGACACTGGTCTGGCATCTTTAACACCGCTTGGGGCAAGAAACACTCCCCAGCATCTCCAGAGAATATTTCCTTAATGTTTCCATTAAATCAAAAAGGGTTTTTCAAACTTTTAGCACCTTTTATCAAGTTTGACGCTAAGTCAAATAATGGGCCACCTCTGCACTCTTTACTGCAAATAAGACAAGGCACGTGTAGGGTTACATTAAGCGAAGCATAGCCAGGCCATCAAATCCATGCAGTCCAATAAACCTGGTAATCCCTTCACTTCACCTGGCCAGAGGCTGGGCCCCTCTATTCCTGGGCAGTGTATTCATTACCTGATTCTTCTAACTGCAAACCAGAAGTTCCTCATTCAGGTCAGAGGGAGTATCAGTCCTTCTATGCTGTCTGGGGAACTGCCCAACAGCAACCGGAGTGGTAATTTTCCTGTATGAGTGCTTTTTGGTCACTGTTATTCCTTGCAATTCACATACCCCATCTTCCATGTTTAAGGCGTCCCAATTCCTCATGTTCTTGTGGTCATGCAGACAGAACCAGAGGGTGGCACATAAATATGCACACAGTAGCCTCCCCCTTGAGCAGAGAAAGCTCACCTGTTAGCGTAGATGATGGCTGGCATGGACAAGGAGGAAGACATACTGTCTTTGAATAGCTGGAACTGTTGGGACAGTCTCTTCCCATCCAAGACACAGACCTGAAGGGTTGGGATGGAGGAGATATATCTGGCCAAGCCATTAGCACCCGGGTGCTGGCATATGATGACCATGTGCTCCATATAAACTTCCACCGCATGGACCATAGGCACTGGACTTCATCTGGGCCTTTCGATGCCTGGTTGTTGTTCAGGCTGCCGCAGATCACCTCTGCCACTAATTCCTTCAGACACTGGAAACCACTCTCAGTAGTTGTCCACTCTTGCCTCAAGAGTTTATAAGATCTTCTTCGAGGGGACACTTTTCCTTGGTGCTCAACAGGAGCTGTCTCCAGAGGCTGCTGCTTTTTGCTCCTTTGTTGATGCCACAGTCCTTCGTGAGGGGTCACAGCTGCTGAGCTTCCTTGCTCTCCAATTCCTGACTGTTGGCTACAGTATGCCAGCATTGCAGCAGCCAGCTGGTAATTACCTCACCAGGCTGATGGCTTTAATCTTTGTGTGTATCTTGAAGCTTACTCAGGGATAAGGAGCTGGTGATTTCTGGCTTGTTCATGATTTCTCTCTCTTTCTCCTCCTGTTCTTGTGACTGTTCTGCTGCACAGCTGGCTGCCTCTCCAATCCTCCTCCTCCTGCTCCCTCCTGGGAGAAGCTTCCTTCCTGACTGAACAAATTGACTTCTGCCTCCACTGTTTCTTCCTGACTATAGGGGCAACCGATATAGTTGAGAGTCGGGTCTCTGGCTTAGCCATGGTGCCTGTTTGTATGTCTTCAGACCCAGAGACTGTCTCTTTCCTCTAAGGGTGGTGAACAGTTCTTGGTAGGCTTAGGCCAGGCCTGGCACAGTGTGAGAAGCTGTGTCTCTTTAGCTAGACAGGGCATCCTTTTTTCAAACGTTCTGTCTTGGTATCAGGATCCTGCACTTGTTTGGGGGCCAAGTCCTACACCATCAGAGAGAAAAACTGATCTAGATACCTTGCCACCCACAATCACACGGCCTCAGGACACATCCCTGCGTGACACTCCTAAATATTCAGTTAATCCTAAGAAAAGCTGGATACAGACTCTTGAGACACTGATGCGAGAATTCTGATTACCCAGGGGTGTTCAAAATACTGAAGAGTCATTGCAAAAAGGTGGAAAACAACTACCCTGCAGGAGGTGAAGGGGAGGGTGCCATTCTTTGTTTCCTTCACAAACTGTCTCTCAGAGGAAAAAAGGGAAAAGGTGTAATTGTTAATTATCTCCACAAGATGGTTCCCAAAGTACTGGGACAGCAGCAATGCAGAGCCCAAATACCAGATTAGGCTCAGGGCCAGTGTTTTCATCAGTTCTCCAATGCAAAACACATCTGAGTGCCACACAGCACAGCAAACTACAGAAGACAAAACCAGTCTTCAACACGCTCTCAAATTGTCAAGCTCACTCTTGAGAATGACAAGGAGTGGGTAAAGAAACAAATAAACCTGCACTGAGAATGAGTAAGTCAACATCACGACCAGCAGTAGCTAAACAGGTATAGTAAGTTCCCTGTAGCACACTCCAGCTACTCTCATTGTCTTGAGCCCTACAAGGGTACCAAAAAGGACTGTGGTGACTGGCAGACAAGCATCTCACAGCTGCTCACTCACTGCCCCCCACAGTGGAGTGCACTATACAGTTTAGTTCTGTGTAGTCAAAGGATGGATACAGTCCCTTATAGAGGTATTTTCTGGGATGAGATGAAGCATGTCTGGTGTTAGACACATCTAACCAAGCTAGATCCAAGTACATCCCACCCTCTGTGTCCAGCACTGAGGAACAGTGAGTAGCATTCCTCTCCTTCCAACTGAGGGAGGATGGAGGTTAGAACACAACTTGCTCCTTTACTAAAATACTGAATGTGCAAAACCATTCAAAGAGTGTTTAAAAGCAGGTAAGGGGACCTGAAGACTAAAACGAGATGCTTTTAATAATGTAAGGCACTTGGTATTTGCTAGTGCTTCAGCTCACCAAGCATGGGTGAGGGCAAGGAGACTCTCAGACCAGAAGATGGAGAGCTCTGTACTGAACTACTTCTGTTCCTTGAACAGTTTGAAGCTAATAAAGGTAGCTTGTGACCTTCCTGAAAGGCAAAAATATTGTGGGAAACTGAAATTGATGCCACCAATAAAAGACACATTTTTAGTAGATTCTTCTAATAATCCATAACCATTAACAGATCGGGTAGTGTCTCCAGACTCTTTTCCAGAGCGGGGCAACAGTTAGAAAATTTGTAGGTTGAGTTCAAGACAGTTTAATAGATAAGAGGGGAAAAAAAATGAATACAAAATAACAAAAAACAAGTGATACAAAGCAATCAGCACCAGCTGACTGATGCTCAAACAGTCTCCAGGCAATAGACCCCCTGGAACATCCTCAACACCCCATCCTCAGTTTTTATTGCTGAGCATGATCTTATACGGTGCAGGCTATCTCTGAGGTCAGCTGAGGTCAGCTGTCCCAGCTGTGCCCCCTCCCTGCCCCTGGCCCACAACCAAACCCCTCACTGGCTGTCAGAGTGAGGAGCAGAAAAAGCCAGTGCAACCACTGCTGAGCATCAGAAGCACCTGAAGCTAAAGCATCAGAAGGCTGGAAACGCTGTTTTAACTACACATCCAAAACATGCACTGTAGAGGATGCTACAAAGAAAATTAATTCCATCACAGTAAGACCCAGTACACTGGGCTAGTTTTTTTTTAATTTAGCCTGATTTAAAAAGCAGTTGGGAGCATATCCTGTATTTTGTACATCAGTGGAATGGTCCAGCAATTCCATACCTGTGATAAATTCAGAGAAGCAGCCAACAGGTATGTCTGCTTGAGTAGCTGGCTGACTGAAGTAAATGGTGTGAATGCCTTCCTCAGCTACCCCTCAGCCACAGGTCTCCCTCTCCCTGACCACCTTTTAGAGGTTGGTGGGGAAAAGGAATCAAGGGACAAAAATAAGACCAGAACAGCCCTAAGGTTACATCATTGCTCAGAAATTATATGAGGTGTGAGAAGTATATTAGTACACAGGAATAACTAATTCACTCGGAGTTTGACAGGTGGCTATAATAGTTTGCTTGTAGTTTACCTGGAGGAAACAAGACAACAAACATTTCTGAGGAATTACAGATAAATATCTTAATTAATTATAAGATTAATTAATAATATTGATAGGGGATAATTTATATTTTTTTTGCTTTAAGGTTGAATCATATAAGAGCAATCGGAACAATCTGGTGACAAAAATACAAAAAAGAAGGTAATTAATTTTTTATTATTCCCCTTTATTGGTAACAACTACAAATAAAAACTTGCATTTTCATGAAAAAAATAAACCAGGTGTACACGGGCTTGCAGTATGTTTGATATTTCTTTGACACAACTGAGGTGAGGTGACTCAATATCTCCAGCACACTCAAGCTTCTTGCAGCCCTAAATCATTATGAACCAATTAACACAGATGTAAGACGAAGACAAGACGATGTATGGCTCTTACTATATGTAATATGTAAAAAACAAAAAAACCTGAAATATGACTGTTTGAATTTAGGTATTTATTTAAAGCATGTTTTCTGTCAGCAGAACTTCAGGGAACTTCACAGGTAACTGCCTGGGATAATCCACACTTCTCATCTTCTCTTCTGTCTCCAGCCTTCCTCCTGCTGTGGCAACAGCACCAACTCACGGAGAAGTGCCAGAGTTTTGGGAAGAGAGAAAATGCAGTTAGGAAAGGGCAGGTAAAAGAGGAAGTGCAGGCAAGAAGGGGTCTGGTGTTGAAGCCCTTCCCCAGAACAAAGCGAGTCCTGAGTTCTGGATGTGCTCCTAAACAAAGGTTGCGACCCAAGGTTGCTTATTATACATAAAATATTATGGTATAGTTTGGGCAGAATGTACACAGAGTACATCACACAGGATGTATTTTCAGTAAATTTTTAGAGGATAGAGTTTTTATTTACATTTTGCATTTGGTGGGTGCAACACGCTGGTCTGTGACAAACAAGCTGTGTGACAGGGAGTGAGTGCAGGGAGAAAAGGAGGGAGGAGAGAATTTAACAGAAATAACTCCACTTAGTGTTTGAGTGAGGGATGTAATGAAATCTGTTTGCTGTGCTAGCTGTCTCCAGATTGGGCTGTAATTACACCACAGAAGGAAGAAAGGTAGCTGAGTCTCAATCTAGATCATTTATGTAAACTCAGCCTTCTTGTCAACGGCATTCTCAGATTGCACGTGTGCAAACCACAAAAATCATCTCCTATGTACAAAACAGAGACGGTCTCAAATTGCAGGCTTCTGATACACCTTATATGCTGTCTGTAATTGGACTTGAAAATTCAACACACTGAGGTTCAAAACTTCTCCAGTATTTTCTGCATTTTATTCAGTGCGGTGACTACTCACAGAGGAGCATTCCAGCTTTCTTTATGCCAAAGGATGATGTCTAGCCTTACAAATTAAAATTTATTTGGCTTAAATTAACACAAGTGTCACAAACATAGGAAATTCTTTTGTGTAAGACTGTTGAAACAAATTGCTGGATCGGAGAGAGGGATATTCCCTCCCTCAGAAGAGTTGGAAAAACCTCATTCTTTGACCCAGAGCAACATATTACACAGGCACAGTATAAACCCCAGGCAATCAGTTCCCTTAACAGAGCCAAATTAATATTTGATTAAATATTTTAAAGCTCCTACTTACCATGCTTGACACATTTTCTCAGCAAGTTTCTCAAATACAGAAATCATTAGGCACAGGGTAATTTTATGTTTTAATACATAAAAACAGCGTGAGGAGACATGACTGCACATAGACAGAGAGAGGATTTTTCCCCATTAATCCTCCAATCTGCCCTTCTCCTTGGATAAGCGGGTATGTTAATTCCCGGCTTCAGCAGCTCACTCTCTCTGGGCAGGTTTAAACGAGTTTCTTGTGACACCTGGATCTTCACACCCTTCCATCCCTCCCGCCTTCCATCCCTCCCCTCTGGCAGGAAAACCACCGGCCTCCGCCCTGGCACCGTCCCCACTGGTACCCAATCAATACCAACTTATTTCCTGTCCATTTGCTGAGGTCACGGAAACGGGACTCATTAATTATTTCTACCGGTGCAGCCTCAAGTGCGCTTCTGGCACGACAAGCGAAAGCCTTTTGTGACCTTTTTTCTTTCCGCTCCCGAATTTTGCTGGTGGTGGTGGCGGCAGACCGGCACACATTCCTCTGTCGGGATGGGACGATGAGCCGACCAGAGGTGTGAGGCATCGTCGGTGTCCCCACCAGGCTGCTTCCACTTGTGGAGGGAGAGACGCTCCCCCCGGAGCGGCAGGTCAGGGAAACCTGGTCACGGCGCAGACAATGTTGGCCAAGGCGTCCCTGGCCTCGGAGGGAGGGAAATGCTCCAGGGCTGCCAGTGCTCTGTTTCCGTGGCAGCGGCAGAGGTCGATGGCCGAAGTCACACCTTTTCCAGCCTTGATCGCTTCCTGCAGCTGTCAGAAAACACAGGCACAATGGGTGGGGGTGGTTCAGCAGTAGCAGTGCCAGCGCGCACAACTATCTCTGGGAGAACAGGGCTTCCACCGCCCCTTCCGAGGTAAAGGCAAAACCGAAGCCATCAGACAAAGCTCTTAAATCCTCTCAGCTGCTCTGTTTGGCTCCCAACTACAGCTAACCTGTGCACAGTTTAAACTACATCACCCATTACTTCATCACCCGAGAGACGCTGGCTCTCTAAAGGGCACACTTGAATAAAAAAAAAATAATAAAATTTTTAAATATCTGGGAATTTCATACCTCAGCTACTGCCTGAGAGCTTTTGTGCAGAACTGGCAAACCAGCTGCTCGCTCACACTCTAGTTTTCTGTAGTCAAAAACCTGCATTTCATGAACACCCATCCTATCACCTGTTTTCGGAAACTGGCATAGGATGACACGCGTTGAATGTGTGTCTCTTGTAATACAGGTTTCTATGTATAGATCATGTGATTACACGTGTCACAGTGGACAAAAGGAAATTTTGTCTGTAAAATGTGTTAAACTATCATACTGAGCTACATCCATGCAAACTCCACCTTCTCACTAAGGCTATGGAATTTGACAAAGGTTTGGTGATGCACCATATGAGAAAGAAAATATTTCCATGGAATAACAGACATTTCATGGCAAGCTGCTGGAAAGATTTGGCACTTAAAAACTAGGTTAAATTTCTTATGAAATAACACAAACAAAAATTACAAACAAAACATGCTTTTTTTCTCAGTACCTGAACTTAGCAAAAGCTCTAAACAGCAAACACTCTTATTAAGGGCTTTTTTATTTTTAGTTTTTTTTTTTTTCTTGAACAGCATCATGAGACTGCCACGAAACACAGTTACGTTTTCCACTCTAAAATACAGCTGTTCCCAGGCCAACTCTAGCCTGATGTCTCATGCCAGAGCCTGGGAATCAAGGCCAGGTGGATCTCTGGGATTTGATTATTCCAAAAGCATTACAGCATTTCATGATCTTTAATGTGCCCCACCTGGCTTTCACAGCCGTCTTACTTCACTGTACCAGCTTTTAAAAGAGGGGCTTTTCTGATGATGATGATGATCTACAGTAACAAACTATACAAGGTTTTCTAAGTCATGTTTTCCACCAATACACAGCTCACTGCTTAGTTTAAAAACACATCAGTATGACCTTACCTATACAGTTAAAATCATGTAAAAATAAAAAAACCCTAAGATTTGATCAAATGGTAAGTCACCCGCTTTCTATACATACTTGCGTTCATACAGAATGAATGACACTTCTTATCTGAATACAAATTGAAGTGGATTCATTATCTGTATTTAAAGACGAAATTAGCTGAAAGCATATTACAGCACTTGAATGTTCAAGTCCCAGTTCATAAAAATTTTATTCTCACTTCAGTTAGAATCTTCCTGCACTGTGTGCTGGAACGGAACTTGCCCTGAGGCATAAATGCATTGCACAGCTAATTCGACATGTCTTCTAATGAATGAGAATCAGCCACATATCCACGGCTCTGCGGCAAAGGTGGGAATGAGTTAGATGAGGTGTGCTGGCAGCGTGAAAAGGTGTCTCTTCCCCTTTCTTTGAGGCACAACCTTGCGAGATAGTAGAACCCACACATCGTGAAGCAAACTCTGCTGATTTGCTAGAGCTTATTAAAAAGGATTTGCACGCCTTCTAATACTCATGTAAGCATATATTGGGATGTAAACAGCAAAGAAAATAGCTCCTAGAAAGTCTTCAAATTGGTCAAAGGTCAGAGGAGCTTAGTTTAGGCATATGTATGATCGCATATATGTACCATGACTGAGTTGAAACAGCACGATCTGTAAAGGGGGAGAATCCTAACATGAGCATGCAATCCATTTACACGCTTGTCTTGTGTAAGCCCTTAGACACACGTACTGCTTTGAAGCCAATACAATTGCAAAGCTCGCGTCAAACTATACACAGAGGAGTCACTATACAAAAATCAGACTAATTCGCTATTGAATGTTTCCAAGCAAAGTTCAAGGAATGTCAAAACAAAAAATACCCACTCCTACGGCAGATCCTTCCTCAGGTTTTCAGTTAAAGATCACTGTATGAAATGAACAATTTACAGTCCTTAAAAACTTACCTATTTTATATTCCATTTGCAGAAGTGGCTGGTCAACTCAAATGAGCATACACAGAGGCAAAGCAGTCTGAACTAACCAGACTGCATGCTACCTCTATCTCAGCTGGGGTTGTAAAAGAAAAAAAAGAAGTACAAATTTGGCTTTTGGTAATAGGATAGTTATTAGAGAAATACAAGAAAAAACTCCATAGGAAATAAGGCTATATGCAAAGCCCCTCTAATTTAAAACTTCAGTTGTACTCTCCATTCCATTACAGTTACACTTTCAGACTCTCTCTCAAATTTTGAGCTTCAGTAGTTTTATGTAATGAACTTCACAAACTAAGAACACAGAATAAAAAAATCAGTGTATCCAGTATAAAGGTATTATTTTAAAGCTTCATTTATTATTTTAAAGCTTCATTTGGATAGCAGCAGCTGATTTCTGCAGCAAATACTCAGAAAAGCAAAATTACTGCTTTTAATTGTTACTTTATAAACTTTAATTGAGCTGCTTCATTAATTTCTTTGAAATAAAAGAGTCTGTTCTTTTAGTCTCTACTTACATGGCATCATTTTGTGCATATTTCCACTTGTAGGAACAATTTAATCCATGCAACCTTCTTCAGAATTACATTCAGTAGTTAAAATCAAATACAAGTCAAAATACAGATTGCTTAGCTACACTTTTCTCCAGTTGAACTGTGAGATATGCTGGAATACCCCTTTCTTATTTGTAAGCTTTTGTTCAGACCATTGGCACCACAGCCCTACTTCGTTCTAAAGGTGACAAGACACCAAAAAATCACCAACTGGTGATTGCTTATTTAAATTCAGCTTATAGAATAGTCTTACAATAGCACAGCCAAGTTTAAACTCAGATGAGAAGTGATCTCCTCCCCAATATATCAGCACAGTTTTCTTCTACACCTTGTTTTCCTCAATACATTCAGATACTGACCAGGCATGACAGTTTTGCCTCATACACATGGAGCTCAGAACCCTAAGTTTTACCTCTGAATGTTGCCCTATGACTCTAAGAACTAAAAATCCCAGCACCATCATAATCTTCAGTGTCTTAAGATAATGAAAAAACTGTGCTGCCTAGATCATATAATACATAAAATTGTATTAGATTCACATTTCTGCTCCTGCTTTGCAGCACTAATATTTGGAAGTCTTTAGGAACATTCATAAAGGATATTCTGCATTTGGATTAACAATCTTGATAGGGTCTACACAGCTTTTAGATTCTACATGTTTGTTACAAATATAAAAAAAGTAATTAAATGGTGATGTTGAAACTCAAACCAACTGCTAGTTTCACACAGGGTACATATGAATATCCAAAAGAATCTGCCCCTTACCAGGCTTGACCACATTCCACTAGATTCAAATCAATGACCAGCACACACCACGTGCTATTTTTTTCTGATGTTTCAGCTACACTCCTTTTCCTTAATATTAGTTATTGACACACTTCTTTTTTTTCTTGAAGTAGTGTGTCCTTGTCCTGAGGACCTCACTGCCACTGTCCAAGCCTGCTTGGCCCGGGAGATGAACCTTAGGATTAAAGGGTGGGCTCAGTTCAGCGCAGGCTGTGTCTCACCTAAAAAATCCATTGCGCAGGCTTGAAAGGTAAAAAGACCTTTCCCAGATCTTCGTTCGCAAAGACTGGCCACACAGTGTGTCCTTAAAGCAAAGATCATAAACCACTTCTTGGGCTGTGTAAGCAAGTGTATTCAGCAAGTAACTACTGAGCCTATTTGGGGCTGTTGGGACTGAGTCTGGAATGCTGTGCTCAATTTTGGGCTTCCCATTCAGTGAAAGACATTGCCGCGCTGCAGCAAGTGCAGTGGGAGGCTACCTAGATGGTACAGGCCCAGAGCAGCACATGCTCTGCAAGGAAATGCTGGAATTGCTTAGTTCAGCCATAAGAAGAGAAGGCTCTTGCTACTGTCCCAACTACCTCATGGGCTGGGAGCCAGAACTGGGCTCTTCTCAGAGGTGTGCATGGAAGGGATGAGAGGTAATGGGTGCAGGTTGCAGCATGGGAAATGCTGATTAGACCCAAGGAAATTCTTTTCCCTCAGGAGGGGGGGGTCAAGCACTGGAACAGGTTGTTCAGGTTGACTGTGCAATCTCTGTCCTTGCAGATACTCCAGAGTTAACTGAGCAAACCCATACTGGCTCTGCTTTGAGCAAGAGGCTGGACCAGACAACTCTCAGAGGTCCTTTCCAACTTAAATTATTGTACGATTCTGTGAATAAAGTAGAGTTCAAAGTACTATGTTTCCCAGTCCATTTGTTTCAAAAAGGGAAAGAGATGATTTCTCATCCACACCACAGCAGTTAAGTATTTGCCTTTCAGACCAACTGCTCGGGATTGCTGTTGGACAGAATGGCTGGTCTGAGGGCAGCAAGAGGTCAAAGGGGCAAGCTAAGAACTGCTGGATTTTGGAGACTGAAGAATTAAAGGAGTTGAAAACTAACCAGGTGTTCAAGTACAAAGACAACTAATTTCAAATTCTCTCTGCTGAGACATTTCTGCCTCACTAGCCAAAGGAAAGAAGATTCCTTTCAGACAGTGCTACCTGTAGGGAACAACAAATTGGGGGTGGAGAGATTCCTTGAATATGTGGTATTTTGACTGCACTAGACTTTATGTGCAATAGGAGAATGAGAACACTGAAATTCCTAATTTTATTTTGCAATAGTCAAACTTAGGATTAATTATTTCACTGGCAAGATTTTTTTGATGTTGTTACTTTAGAATTTTTTGATTTAATTTTAGAAGAATGATCCTAAAACAGCTTAATTTATTAAATACTGAAATCTTCAAATATCTTGCATTTTCTCTGATCTTGAAGTGAGCTAAAACATTCTGCATTTTTGCAGTGCGCAGTACTTGCTGGAACAAAAAGAAAACCCGAACCCCAAAATCTTAAATTGATCTGTGGCTGACTGACTGAATAACGCTGTAAGTGTATGCAGTGTTTTGCACTGGCTTTTCTAAATTTGTTTTCTCTTTTGTGGGAACAGTATGCTCGACATGCACTGGTGCTTTAGACTGCTGAAATGCTACTTCAAAAAGGTATCAACATGTTTCACAGGTAGTAGATTAATTTTGTCAATTTTTTTCTGTTCTTTTCTAAGTACTTTGGAATGTTTCAGCAGCCACTCTTGGAGTTTTTGTGGCTGGACATAGGCTTGTGCTCTACGTTCTCAAAATGGGCTGAACAATCTCTTATTTGCATCACTTTGTAATAAGATTTCAATTTTTTTTTTTTTAAATCTTTGTTGGCTACATGCAGCATATGTCAGGTGAAACTGGGACAGTATTAATCCAATATTTTCTTATAAATTTCTTCTGTACAAAGGTAAATAAATGCATCTTCAAAGGACCCAAATACCCTGCAGAAACTTCCATAAGTAGAGTAGGATTTATTTTCCTTACTCATCTGACAAACAGAAGAATTTTCTTTTTACTTCAAACTAAAATCCACACTATAAATAGGATGAGACCAAATCTGGTGAGGGTTGCCCCCACCAGCAGAGGAAAGATAGCCTGCTTACAAGGAGCACTGCTGTTAAACACTTCTTATATTACACTTCGCCAAAAAATTACAAGTCATCCCGAGACACTGACTGAGTGTATAGACCCTTTGTTATTTTAGAAGAGATACCAACTCCCCTTCCTTACACTTTTCTGTGTCTTTCACAATCAACTTTTCAACAAGACCCACTAGCTTTTAAATCTAAACAATGGTACTTGTGATGACTTTTTACCAAAACCCACAACTTTCTTAAATCCCATTAAAGCAAATAGTGACTGGTGATGTCATCTTAGCATACACAGGCGAACAATTTCATATTTGTGTTAAAAAATGTGATGGTTATTTGCTTTAGTGAAACAAAAGTTGTGCTGGAGTCTCATCCTAAAGAAGTGGGAAAATACCCACTGACTACAAAGATGCAACTGATTGTTGGTACTGGATGTACCCCTTGAGAATTCAGACATTAATTCAAAAAAATAAGAAAATTACTTCATCTGAATGGTTTTGCTTGCTTTTGTAATATTACTAACACATCTAAAAACCCCCATCTTCATTAAATCACTGACACTGTTTTTTCATTATATGTAACAAAAAGATCTAATGGCAGAGGTTGCTCCAAAACAAACAAGACAAATCTTCATGGAAAACCAACAGAGCTCAAAAGCACCTACAAACAACAACCCTCTGTTTTTAACTCTCCTGCTGCATTTCAGGAGCAAGAGAGTGAACAGTCTATGGCCTATGGTCCCATGACACATCTCACGATGATTTTCTGGCACTTAAACAAAACCATGGCACTACTGTCATTGACACCATGGGCTGCACTGCAGCAGGATGAATGCACTCACCGTGGTGGTCAGCAGTGAAGTGGGGAAGGGCAGTCATGCACCTCTTGCTAACACAACTGGATGGTACTGTGTTAGTGTTGTTCATTAGTTGCATGACAGTAGGCTAACACTGAGAAACCTCCTTGTTTCCAAATGTGACCTCTCCCATTTTTCTTCTCTTTCCTGCCAAATGGGAAGTCAAGACTTTGTTGCCACGCAGTGTGTGAACAGCTGGATCTACCCCTTCTTGACTTGTGCTCTTCCAGCACTGTACAAACTCTGCTCCCTGTGCTGGTGTCATGCACAATATTTCATATATATAATATTTCATATACAAATCAAGAAAGTATGTCATAGCATACTACCTAGTATTTCCCATGCCAGTTTGTCCCTATAACAGACAGCAGAGCAAATGGACAAGGCTACAGTAAAAAAAAAAGTTTTGTTACATCCTCTTTCACTTAATTTATCTTTTCTGAATATTGCATTTAGAAAGATAACAAATCCTTGCATAGCATACTCATTGGCTGCAAAACCAGGATTAATTTCTTTATTTAGTATAAACTTATAATTTTTCTAGAGCCTTGGCCAGAAAACAAGAATTATTCCTGCCTTTCTCACTTCTGCTACAAGTTGTGCCTTTTTTTACACTCATTTAACAATTCTCTGTAATGCCAAGCACTATTAAGGCTTTGACTTTAGCGAAGTTTTAAATCAATATTATCAAATGGTAACAATTAAATTGATAATCCCAGTTTGTTGTTTCAGAATTACACATCTTATCTTGCACGCAAAGTAGATGTAAAATGGGTAAAGCTTTTTGGCTTTAAAACATCTGAAATATTTGCCACATACAAATGAGAGTGACAGGAAAGTTGCTGTTTCTTTCAATTACTCACATCAATTTCGTCCCTGCCATACATTGGTAGTTTCCCGTTTGTTATTTAAAAAACTCCACTAAAACAACTGAAATTACTTTTTCATCTCTGTAGGAGACTTTCCAACACCACAATGATGGATCGATAAATTGCCCGGATGTGGTGTGATGGTGTAGGAAAAAACAGAGTGAAATATTCAGATGTTTCATACTAACGTGAGAAAATACACTCAGAAACACAGACCCTAATCCTTTTGTGATAGCAAAATCCTTCTGATAAAAAGATTGAGCAAAGCTGGGAGAAAAAATATTCTAAAAAATGTGCAGAACACACAGTGAACTTATTGATATGACAGTCTCAGACCTAATGAAATTCATACAAAGTATTTAACTTCTATATTCGTGTCAGAGACCTCACTAAATTTGCTAGGACAATGCAGATTTTTTTGTTGGTGAAAAAAATCATGGATACCACTTTAATACAACATGCATCAAAAGAACAGTTCAAACTTCTTAATCAGTCTCAAAATTGAGATATTTTGGAAATATCAATGAAAAACAAGCCCCCACATTTGATTAGGAATGTTAAAGTAATTCTAGCAACTGAATAGAACGATGAGAAAGGACTGCGATGCTGAGAAGAAAAGACTGAGCAATGTGCAAAATGCAAGGAGAAAAGGCAACACAGCAAGGAGCAGAAGAATAAAGACTACTTAGTACTGCACATGCCCTCTATGTACAGACCAAGTTACTCTGCTGGGATGACCTACAGGCTACTGAGTGCATTTAGCATGGATGTAACTAATGACAACTCTTACATTAAACAAAGAAACATAGAAAAGAAGGATTTGACATCATAGCTTTAAAAGTGACTTCTACAAAACCCAAAGTTGATTATTGTTCGAGCTCACAAAGACCATGTAGAATTTTTCACTATTATTATAAACTCATAATAGCTGTGCTTGTGCAGAGATGATTACCCGAAGCTAGTAAAAATCACTCGCTTTCTGCCAGAGGTCAGTTGCTCAAAATACAAAACTTGAAGGGTTTTTTCTCCTTCCTTACATTTTATTCAAGTGTCCAAGTTGCCTAAGCATACTGTAACTTTTTAAATTTCATGTGTAGGATCCAAGCTAAGAAATAATTTCAGTCAAAATACAGAATACACTGACAAATATTTAATTTAGTAAAGCAATTTTAGATGCTTTTCTTCCCCCTCCCTTTTTTTAAAGTATGGAAATGACATTGTATGGACCACAATTCTAACAATTAAAAGAAGAAAACCCATTCTGGACTTAAAAAAGTAAGTAGCCTGGCTTAAACATTCACAGAAGTGTCTCACAGACATATTTGAAGAATAAATTTAGTGATCTCAGTGGTGTTTAGAAAAAAGAAAACTGATACAACTTTGACTGTTGTAGAGAAAAACCTAAAAGCACAATGATTTTAAATAGCAAGGTAAGGTTAAGACCTTTTTAAGTTCTAAGAGGGAGGAAGTACAGAGTTTTTCTAATAATCCAAATCACTATTTTTCTTAATACAGAATAATTTAAATAATCTGACCTGTACTTGTGTGTTAGCCTTCCATACTAGCAGCAATCAGTCAGAGCTGTAACACTCTACAGGCCCCAGTTCAAGAAGCAATTCTCAATCATGCATGCGGCTCAATATATTATTTCCCACTGATGCTGGAGATAACTGGCTGGGCCTTCACAATCTACTTAAGACTCAGAATAAGTCAGGGTCATGCTCAGTGAGTTGGGGACACAATATCATCATCTGTCTCTACCACATGCATGCTGTACTCAAATATTTAACCAGGGGAACCTTCTCAGCCATCTCCTGCAGCTCTCCAAGAGCTCTCTAAGAGCTTTAGGGTGTCCCAGCAACTTGCAGCTACTTAGTCAGGTCTGCCTTTATTATCGAGGAGTAGCAAATGTAGTGGTGACTTAGTTAAAAGTTGTAATGGGGACTGGAAGAAACACAAATCATTATAAAATGTGTATATATATTTCTTAATAGATGGCTTGGAACTAAGGAAAGATTAAAAAAAAATTAGCAGCATATTCTACCAATATAGAGAGACCAGTGATAGGGTCTAACTTGCAAATGACTCTAAGAAAAAAAGACAAAAAAAGCCATCAGAATCCTGGTTTCAAAACCGAGTTTGGGGAAGTAAATGGGAGAAATAACAGTAAAAATGATTGTTCACTATCTACTAATTATTAAATTACTATTATTAAATACATCATTAAAATTCTATCATTAAATAGCTACATTTGATAGTTACAGTGCAGCTGTTTCTGACTTTTTAAAATCAAGAAATTGCTGAGCCATTCTCTCTCCCTTCATATACACATGCACAAATTATAGCCTAACTTTAATAAGGACGTTTCCTTCAATTGTCAAGAATATTTTAAAAATATTAAAAATGAATTATAAATATAATTTACCAACCTTTTTGTAGTCCATTATGTTTCCTTTTCCTTGTGCCTTAAAGAGAAAGAGATTTTATAAGACGTTACAAACTAGAGTTGCAAGAATAAAAATGCAATTAAAAGAGCTACTACTTTAAACATAACTGACTTTCTTTAGGAATCTGATACAGAAAACCCTAAAATACAACTAAATATGTTACCAGCTTATACAACATAGTTCTTTTTTCAGATAAGAGCTGCAGATACTTAATGTAACTTTTAAGCTTTTTTATTACAATTTGTAGTTAAACATTTGTTGAATCCAAAATGTTTTGGTCTTAAGAGATCTTGCTGTTTACATTAATTAATCTCTCCCATGAGATTTTGAAATAAGCTATATGCCATATCAGCAATAACAGGACTTATTTTCTTAAAAGAGAACTCTGTATATCTATAGTGATTTGCATTAGGTAATAGTCTAGAGCTCTCAAAAGGGGATGTTGGATGTTGTCAGTGCTCTTACACCTCCGTTAGAGGTGCTTTTGGTTTAGAATTGTATTTAAGCATCAGCATCACACTTTTAATAAGAGAGAGAGACATACAACCTGTAACTCCCAACACATTCAGAAAGAAATATGAATAAACTTTAAATTTCTTCTTGCCCAGATGCAGGCAAGTACATAGTAGATCCTGAGATAGCTCAGTTACTAAGAGCATGGTGCTAGTAACACCTAAGGTTGTGGGTTTGATCCCCATACAGGCCATTCACTTAAGAGTTGGACTCTATAATCCTTGTGGGTCCCTTCCAACTCAGAATACATAGATCCTGATGAATATTCACAGAGATCAAACGTCTTCAGTTTTGTCACAGGATGATGTAGACAAGATGATGCCTTTCTCACTCAGTGGCAGTGTTCTGACAGAACCAGAGCATTCCTGCTTAACCACCCTGAAAGCCCTTCCCTGAGGTCACATCCAGCTGTGTCATTATCACTTCATTCAACCACTGCTCTTCTTTTTTCAGGCACATTAAAGAAAAAAAATGTTTCTTTCTCTCTAGCTTCCACAAACCTCAGTTCTTTTGGAACATGCTTCCTGAAAAGATGTAGTTTAGGACCACTACCTCTCCATGTCCTCTGTGGGCACTTCAGAGATCAGCCAAAAGGAGCAGACCAACCCATACAAGGAGAAGAGCTGAGGCCCAAACTGAAGAGGAACACTATGTGGCAAGCACAGCTTTAAAGAGATGTTGTGAAGATGGCACAGATTTGGAAAATAAATTAATTTTTGTACGGGAGGAAAACTAAAAGAGAGAAAAGAACCCACGAGAGACTAAGCAAACAGAAAATGAAGGAAAACAGTAGACAGCTGATTCCTCTGAAGGAGAAAGGGGACTGATCCACCAAATCTCTTTGCTTCTCTCTTTAATCTTCTCAAGAAGCAGCTTTTCTGGAATGCATATTAGAAAAACAGCCAGATAGAATTCGGGAGTAGCAAAACTACTGCCAATGACTGCTTCCTTATTCGTGTATTCCCATCGCTTTGATTTGCCAACTTTTATTCACCCGGTTGGATCTTTCAGCTTCTTCAAAATATATCTTGTGTATATATATTGTATATCAGTACACACCAGAAGCACATTCCTCAACAAGTGATTACCTATATGCAGATTCAAACTGCAGCAGAGCATCTGACATGTTTGAGGAAGATGCTTTTTTCTCTCAGCAATACCAGAAGAGGTGTGCTCAGCCTGCCTCCTCCTGCTCTTATTACCACCAGCAAGAATATTTCCTCGTGATCTGTTCCTGTCAAGCATTCAGGTCAATGGCAGTTGTGCTTCTCCAAGCAGCAACCTTACCCAATCTGTCTCCTGAGCCTTCTTTACTACAACTGCATAGCTGTACAAACTTTGCTTTTTGCCTTTTTTTATTTGTTTTTTTATCCTCACAGTAGTTGGACTTTTTCTGACCCTCATCTCAGACACACAGATCTTCTTTACCTTTACCAGTTAAACTTCTGACAGGGACTGAGTGGACTGCATGTGCTTTACCTATTTAAACCATACAAATGACATTGAGCAAGAGGGCGGCTTATGAGCACTGCCAATATGATGAAGTCTCTGGTTTGAGTGCTTGGCCAACACTGAGTGTGACTATGGATGATAGCTCAAAGAGCTTGTAGCTAATGAAAGATAATTTTCCTTTCTAAACCAACACAAGTCAAGAAAGGCTCCTGAGTGAGATGTTCTACGTTGTAGCGAGTAGTTAGTTGCAGTAGTAGAGTAAATACCATGTATAAAGTATACATATGCATATGTATAAATGTATGAAGTAGCAGTAGATAGCAAATAATTCTGCATAGTACACTTTGCACCCCAGCTCCCTTCACAAAGAACTGCTTCATTGTTTCTATAATGTCCATTTTTGGTATGAAAATTTAGTAAGCAGACAGACAGCACTCCTGGAGTCCGGCAACCTCCCCTAGATTCTGCAGATAGGAAATTGTTTCAAAGCTTTTATACACTGTGCTGTGGAAATACCATTATTCTCTAACTGCAATAATCCAAATCCATTTATATTCAACTCTCATATGAGCCTTGCGTTGTGACTGTAGGATTCCAAAATTCTTTGTCACACATTATGAGCTACCAGCCCCTAACTTCAAAATGACAATAGATTTGCTTCACTTTAAGATCCCCCAACTCCACTCCACTGTACAGTTGTAGATTCTGCATATACTTCCCAGAATTTTGCTGCTGAAGACACTATGCCCCTTGCTTTCAGTATGTGAAGGCAGGCTGCAATCTGGCCATCATGAATGCAGAATGAGGCAAAGGTTCAGACTCCATGCCCTGTATCCAAGAGTCTTGCTTTTAAACCAGCAAGGAAAGAAGCCATTCAGCCAACACATCTTGAATGAATATGCTTGCACAGAGCCAGCTTCGTATTGAAGGCAGCAGCCTTTTGAACAAAAAATCTGTGTAACTACAAGCAGGAATTTCCAAATGGCAGTCATGACTGTTGTTCAGACAGACAAAACATGTCCAGCTGATGAGTGTTTAATTTTGGCCATTTCAGTGCTTCCCCCTCCTTTCCCTTCTTGCTGTCTTCTACAGTTACCTATTTGTGTTTCAGAAACACCCAGGAAGCTATTCATGGACCTGATTCCTGCTGTGGTATAAGACAGCTACCACGTAGCTATCTTACTGCCTTCCTCATCTAAGGGTTAGAAGAAAAAAATAGCTGAATAAGAGAACAAAGAATAAGGATATCAGACAGCTAGATCTCACAAATATTTTGTAGTAGTCAAAAAGCCAAGTCCACCAAATCCTTCTCCCTTCATCCAAAAGTTGGCAGAAGGAAACATGTGCCTACCTTTCAAGAACTGTGATGGTTGAAGTTCTCTGTTTTAAGCTGCCAGTCAAAGTAGCTTTAAATTAAGATGTGGGACTGCACAAGTATTGCAGAGGAACAGACATAAGCTCCACATAAATGAATGTTACACTGACACACAAAAGTTTGACAGGGCTTGAGTGTCAGGTCTCTACGTTTCTCCCACCTCTTGAAAGCATGGGAGAGACAGTAAGCATTGGAGAGCATAGGCAAACCTGTTTTTGGTTTCTAAGATTCTCTGAAGATTAAAAGTATAGACAGGAAGAGATAAATAAACAGCAAAACCAGGAAATTCTAAACAGTGCTTTAATTTACCTCTCTAATCTGCTTAATCCATGCCTCCCTTCCAAGGAATTCCTGATGAAGGATTGCAGGAGCAGAATTCAAACTGAAGGCCATTGTGTCACTCGAACTTTCTTTAACAAATGGCTGAAGGTCTGAATGTAGCTGAAAGAGAAGAACACATTTCTTCAGTTCCCAGGAATATCTACATATCCACCCTCACACCAAACTGAGGTCCATATCCTGATTTTATACCTACTGACCACTTTCTGCTTTGACACTTGTACTTTGGTTGCACTTTTTCAAGTTTGGGAGAGGGACAGAAAGATGTTGTGAAACCATTGCAGTGGTGCAAAGCTGTGGTAAAGGGAAGCATGTATAGAGTCTGCAAAGACATGGGTAAAGGACAGCTTACAGAGCTGGGCAAGCCATAGGACATAGTCATGTAGGAAGCTGTGGAGTGTCAGGAAGCATAAAAAATATAAATGATCCAGTCTTTGGTGGGAAGAATACCAGTTTTTAATCTGTGCAGGGTAATACATTCTACTTTAGAGTACCTGAGGAAGCTGATGCAGTACGACCTTCCTTCTGACAAAGGAAATGCTACATAGCTAGGAGCTTTCTATGAAAATTATGGAATCCTTTATACACAACTACGTGTCAATAGTGAATACATTAATATTAAAGCATTCACAAAACATTAAGGGTATAGCTGCACTAGAAGCAATTTTCTGGTGAAATTGTACCAAGTAATAGCATACAGTGGCACTTCTACGGCGGTAAAACTGTGCTCTACAAAACCACTTCCTTCTCCTGTAGGAACTAGAAACTATCTAAATCAACTCAGCTGAAGTACATGAGAGGCCTGTCTCAAGCTAAATCCAACCTTGCAAGTGGTGCAATACAACAGGAGCAGATCTTTAAGGCAAAACAAGAGTGTCAAGGATCCGAGTTCCCCACTGTGTGTTTTCCTTTGGACTAGCTCTAGCTGCAGACTGAAAGTCTTCTAGTGGAGGTCAGAAACCTTCTATGGGAAATCCTACTGCTGTAAGGTGCAGGCTGCTCCTGTCCAGATCTGGTGGCCTCCCTTCTTATTCTCAAGCTGCCCCCTCTGGGAGTTACCTCCACAGCAGGTTATGCAGAAGGGAATGTAAGCAGGTCCTTCTGCCACTGCAGCTCATGCCTCAGCCCATGTGCTGCTGCAGGCAGTTGAGTCTCAAGTACTGATCTCAGCATGCTGGCAGTCAAGGCCCAACACATCACATACAGACTGGGTAAAAGAGGCTGGGGATCAGCACTGCGGAAACAGACTTGGGTGTTCGATGCCAAGCTGGATATGAGTCACTGTGCCCTGACAGCCAGGAGAGCCAACTGTGTCCTGGGGGCATCAGGCAAAGTGTCGCCAAAGGAGGTGATTGTCCCACTCTGCTCTACACTGGTGTGGTCTCACCTCGAATACTGTGTGCAGTTTTGGGCACCACAATATAAGAAAGATATTAAGCTATTGTAGAGCGTCCAAAGGTGGGAAACAGTGAAGGGCCTTGAGGGGAAGCCATATGAGGAGTGGCTGAGGTCACTTGTTCTGTTCAGCCTGAGGAAGAGGAGACTGAGGGGAGACCTCACTGCAGTCTACAACTTCCTCGTGAGGGGAAGTGGAGGAGCAGGCACTGATCTCTTCTCTCTGGCAATCAGTGACAGGACCCAAGCGAATGTCCTGAAGTTGTGTCAGGGGAGGTTTAAATTGGATTTTATGGAATGTTTCTTCACCCACAGGGTGGTTGGGCACTGGAGCAGGATCCTCAGGGATCGTGGCACCAAGCCTGCCAGAGTTCAAGAAGCATTTGGACAATACTCTCAGGCACATGGTAGGATTCTTGGGGTTGTTCTGTGCAGAGCCAGGAGTTGGACTCAATGATCCTTGTGAGTCCCTTCCAACTCAGGATATTCTATGACATGCTTTCTTCTGCAACTTTTGCGGCTGGGACTGTGGCTTTAGGAAGAATGTAGGAGCAGAGAAGGTAAAGTTTTAAGCTATTGCAGAAAGATGTGCTAGAGGGACATTAACAGAAGCTTGAATGTAATGAGTTACTTTGCCAAGAGTGTGATTTTGCCAGTCCACAAGCACTGTTCATACCAGCAGTTTCTGCAAACATCTTCACACCAGGCAGCAGTTCAGTCCCTTAACAATGACCTGCTGGCGAAAGTCTACAGCATAGTGGCAGTATACAACAGAGCTCAAGATCAACACATCTTACAAGCCTTGGTGTATTTAAGATCCTAGAACCAAAGGAAAAAGCATACCTTATGACTCATAGACATATGCTTCCCATACTGGAATGCCATGTCCTGAATCTCAGTGCTGTGCTTTGCTAGCTCCATTGCAGCCTGGCAGCTCTTTGCCAGCAAGGCACTGTGTGACAGGAAAACCTGCTCCTTCCACTGAGATATGCCAATATCATCTGTAAGACAGTTCTCCTGAAAATGAAACAAAGGCTAACATGAAAACACCAAAACTGCAGATGTGTCAGCTCACAGAATAGCGTGGCACAGGTGAGTAACGTGGTAAGTAACAAAACAATCAAAACTCTGGGTGCCATGGTGCCAAATAAAGAAGGGTGGTTTTTAGGGATGATTAGGGAAAAGTATCAGAATAAATATGCTGGCAGCTTCAAACAAAAAAACCTTTTTAATTTTCTGCTCAAAAAGAAAAATGCAAAAGATGTAGGGTTGTCAACAGATTCAGTACAAATCTTTTCTTAATGACTGTATCATTACACTGAATATTAACAGCCAACTACATCCCTCATGAAGGACTGGGGAGTTAAAAAAAACCCAAACAAAACTCCAAAACAATAACAAAACAAATCTGAAAAGTAAAACGCCACAGAGTACACCTACACTTCAGCCCCTTGCCAGTTACCAAGAACCAACAAACCTAAACAAACTTGAGAAGTCCCTACAATTTCTCCTTTGCGGTCAAGAAAAAAAACGCATTACAAAAGGTATTAAATATCCTTATAGACTGCATTGGAAAAATGAAGGGCTGCATTGGATGACTTGTACCTCCTCTACTCCCATATTAAGGATGAGGAATGACTGAATGTAGTAAAGTTGCAATTTTGAAGTGTCAGGTATTAACTTTCT
>JAWWLV010000121.1:70228305-70238306 GCA_035041135.1 Platyrinchus mystaceus | reverse complement strand
TCTACTCCCATATTAAGGATGAGGAATGACTGAATGTAGTAAAGTTGCAATTTTGAAGTGTCAGGTATTAACTTTCTCAGGGACTGATAGAGATCTCAGTGATGCCTTTATTGAACTTTATCACCTTGACTGTAAGGTCAGAAATGCTCAACCATTCTCAAAACCTTTTATATCCCAAATATTAATTTGGATTACTTTCCACAAAGCATTTTTTAATTAACACAAATAAAATAATTTTTCCCCAAATCCAAATTCAACTGCCATTTCTTAGACTTATAAGGTGTTAATATGGCACTATTTCACTAATGGGTCTTCAAAGCTAGACATCTGTCTCACTTACATGATACTGTCACACCTTTAGGTATTCTCTAAAGAGAGGAAAACACAAAAGACCAAAACCTGAAAAGACCACAGTTGTTTTACTTGGAAAAAAAAATCAGCAATGAGAAGCAACAGAAAAAAAATTTCAAGCATATAAATTTTGTAATTTTTCAGTTCAGCTAAATCTGTAGCATACACTAAGCCAAAAGATATTCTTTAAAAGAGTAATAAAAACCCCCTTTCATATAACAAGCTTTTTCCCTCAAAGTGATCTCAATTAAATTACTTAGAAATGAGCAAGAAGTAATTCTGTGTGACCCTATAGTTTTCTTGCAAGGTATTATCTGTCATGAAATCAGTAACAAATGAAATAGAATCCATCCGTTCAGCTCTAATTTTCCTCCCTTATGGGTATCACCCAGAAGTGCTGTGTTACAAGGGAGAGGATAATTTGAGACTAATGGAAGAAGTAGGAGAATTCTGCAATGCCAAGTAACACAGAGCTGTATCAAAATGTCTTTGCTTTCAGACATGCTATTAAGTTATACAAGGAAAGTGAAGAACAGAGAAACCACATGTTTGCTATTATGCATATGACAACTTACAAAGTCAAGCCTAAACTTTCCTCGTGTTTCAGTATTTTTGTTTTAATATCTTAACTCATCCCAGAGCATGTGCAAATTCCCATGACTGGCAAAATGTCAAAATGAGCATTTAATTCAAGTAGTTCCGCATATATCAAGTCTCTTTTTTCCCACTCAGATATAGATCAATTTATTTGAAATTTAAAATCGGGAGCTCTTGGAAGACGAAACACAATCTTTTCCTTAACAACCAATCTGCTCAGTGAAAAAACAGTATTTACTAAAATTCGCTGGATGATATTGAAAATTGGCAGTGCTTTTTATAATCATTTGTTCTGAATCCAAATAAGACAAAAATACTCCACAAAAGTACCCTGAAACAATTTTGAAGTTAAAAAAAAAAATATTTCAGAAGACCCCTAAGTTGAAAATATTTGCTTGCTGGAGCCTTCGAGCAGCAAGAGAAATGCAGACATTATCAAATATGAACTGCAGGAACTGAAGAAGCTTAAACAATTATGCAACTCAATATATACAAGGAAATTAATTCTATGATTGGTTACAAAATTATATTCTTAAACAAGTTTGAATTTCATAACCGGATTGAAAGTGATGGCACAAAAAGTTACTGTCCCCTAGATGAACATTATGGAGAAGCTTCAAGCATCTAAAATGAGCATCTAACTTGGGGGAAAAAAAGAAAAAGAAAGACAAAACTGGACCCATATTTGAAGATACAGTATTGAAATCTTAAACATAACTACTGTAAATCCCTGGGTTACAGAAACAGGCCAGTTGTAAAAAAGCATTGTGTCCATATGGATGTGCCTTAGCATATGAACTTGTATGACAGAATACAGTTGATTTTAATCACAGAACCTCTTATGACCACACACCCCTAAAGCTTCTGTTGCTTAAGAAGGCAGATACAACCTTTCTTCAGCAAAGAAAAAAAAAAAAAAGAAGCTTTTTTCCCCTAAGCTTAACTCATGTTGTTCATAAACTGTCCACCAACCACACTACATTCATACAAGGGTATGCAGGACAAGATCTAAACACTATTGTAAAAACATCAAGAGAAAAACAAAACTAGTTCTAGATTGCAAAAGCTTTATGTAAAATCTGACATAATGACAGTGCTTACTACTTTTAGAGAAATTTTCACTGCTTTGTAAGCTTTGTTTTGTTTTGTCAGCAGTGGGTATAAAAGTGGACATTAACAGGTCCAGAAGACTCCTTAGTCCTTCCTATAAAAACCTTCTCAAACTCAAATTAATTCCAGTTGTAGTTGACAGTGCTCAGACAATTGATTAAGTAATGCCTGGGATCTCATTCACAAGTTCTGTCGCCAAGAAATTGGTCCAGATCACAACCATTCCTGATGCTGTCTGAGTGACAGAAGCTGGACGAAGAGAGCCAAACCCCTCACCATCACCAGAAGAAAACAGCCAGCTCCAGATACAATTTGCGTAATGTCAGCACGGGAATACAGAGAAGATATACAAATCCAACTCTGTAGATCATCATTTCCCATGGGAAATTAAGAACAGCTGAGGGTGCTCCTATTTTACTATCAGCAAGTCAGTTACTATTTTGTTAGAAATTGTCTAGTTGAGGGTTTTTTTTTTAATAAAGCTACTTCCATAATTTTAAACTATGTTTGAAACAATCATCTCAGGAAACAGGAAATAAAAAAACTTTTAGAAAATGAAACTGCAGGACAAAATATGCAAACATAAACATCAGGAAGGGCAGCTTTTAGTGGTGGCAACAAGGATGGCCAACACAAAAGCAGCGCTTAACTCAGTTTGATTTATCACGCTAAAGAACGTGCTCATATGTGGTTCAGCAAAAAACATATTAAGGAAATATGCATGAAAAACCTGTCTTCAAAGTGCAAAAACCCATTTGCAAAACCAGGAAGGAGCAGAAGTCAGAGACTCTTCGATGTAAAACTTCAGCTACAGTTTGTAAGGGAAAATTTAATTTATTTCCATAGCATGGCAGCTCTTTCTTAGCCATCTGCTGTTGCACAAAATGATTGAAATGTCTGAATCACTTATATAAAACTTCAGTTTAGTTCTCAATGGGCAAATAATCTGCAGAAACCCACAGAAATAATTTTAAATTGCATATTCAAGTTTTAAGTTAGGTAGTTCAAGAACTTCTATTTTACATAAATAAAATCCAATACAACTATGAATCATTCTACCAGTAGCAAGACCCTGCAAAACATCTTGCACATGGTTCACATAAGCTTTCAACAGATGTATTCATGCTTGCTGAACATGACAGGGCATGTTTTATTGGTCTATTAATACATGTCTTCACTGTTTTTGGAGGAACACGGGTGCCTGTAAATAAGTCAACAAAGCATGGCACCAACTACTTCTATCATGACGCTAGAACAAAAAAACAAGACTTAAAAAAATTTTGAAAACTTATAATAAATTTAAATATCTCTTCACATCTGTTATTTTAAATCTCTCTGGAAAAGCTTAGAATTTAAAAGAACAAAAGTAGTAAACAAACAGCATTGGCCTTCTTTATAGCTATGCTTTTTTCCCCTCTGACACATTTACCCATTCTTTTCACAGATGCTCTTTACTCAAATTCCATATTTTATCCTTCCCTTTTGTCTTGCAACAGAAACATTTGTTTAAAAAAAGTGAAAACTCTGACTGCTGCACTGCTAAAAGGTGATTTACATGTCTCAAAATACACTTGGTTTACTTCCTGTGGTAAAATTATAAACAAATCCTTTACTTTTAAGACACTCAAAGCAGTCCAGTTGATGGACATGTACAGTATTCCAAAGCATTATTTCTCAAAGCAGGACTGGTGACCAAATATCAAAGAACTGGTACCACTCACTGCATGTCCTTCTCCAGAAAACACAATTTATTAGAAATACCTGTTAATTCACTAATTGGTACAATGAGTACTTGCCACCAATGTATTTCTTTTTAAACTTGTTTTACATGTTAGTTATGCACAACTTTCACACCACTGCATTCAAAACACCTAACGGCTCTTCTGGTCATCAGTGGAACATGGTGGAAATGGTTTTGTCTTACATAATATCCCATTCTGACACTAACAGGAGTTTTGGCAATGCACATTCAGCTTCAGGATATTAAAGCAACCTTCATTAATATTTGTTAAATGATCTGTAATATTAAAATTGAGTATTTTTAAAAGTACGACTATTCTCTGAGTTAGCAAACGTTTCAGAAGCCTTCAGTCTCCTAAAAGTTGGAAACAGACTCAGAGTAATGGTTTTTTTTTCTGCTAGATACCACAGTCAAGACTGAAGGCCAGATTAGACAACTTTGACCTTTGCATTCACTAAGGCACAAATTTTTACTCCCAAATTAGACCTAGATTCAGGAAAGGCAGTTGGGACTGGGAAGAATGTCCTTTACTTGCAGAATTTTGGTCTAAGAGGGGATTTAGAGCACAGAGCTGTAAAGGTTTATCATATCACCCCTTTCTGCTCCAACTCACAGTCCAAATATTAGCTTAATATTGATAATGCAATACCTTAAATTACAGCAGATGTTTTTTACTTTGAACTTGAGTGACAACCTTAACCTCAAGGCTGTGTCAAAGCCTACACCTTGCAGTTTGGACTGCCATTTTAAATAAAGATGAAAAGTTACATATTAGCGCTTTTTTCCCCCAGTTTCACACAGATCTAATGACTGACTTACTATGCAGACAAGATGAAGAACGATCAAACAGAACACACTAAAATGGGACGGCTGTAGGATTGCATGTGGTTGTGCAGAGGAGAAAAAAAAGTGGTAATGAGCACTGTCAAATAATTATATCCATTATATATCTTCAGGGGTCAGTCTTGCTAAGCCAAATAACTCTTTCCACCTTCCTATTGGGTCATCCAAGAAGACAAACTTCTTTTTGGGTAAACACAAACTCAGGATCTCAGAGGAGAAAGGTTAACTTCGCAGAGATATTTTTGTATACCACCTAGGTAGACATTCAGCAAAACTAAAAACAACTTTGTGCTAAATTAGTGTATTTTATGGTACTGAAGAGCTTTTTGACAACTGCATTAAAGACATTTAACACGTGAAGTACAGTTTTCCTGCCTAAAAACGAGGCGGGGGGGGGAGGAAGGTGAGAAAACATCTTTCTGCTTTTCCACATTTAAGACATTCTCAGCAATGAAAATTCCTTTACTAACATTCCTATGCCCTACTCCTATAAAGAAAAAGAAGTTTGACATTTGAGATTCAGTTGTGAGGCAGATTAAAGCTTCTGACTTACCTCTAGGAAATGTAGTTCAAATTTTTGTTTCAATCACATTGCAATTAGAGAAGGAGGGAAGACGCATGAGGGATACAAACAAGACAAATAACTGATGTAGTCCCTTTGGCAGTCTTTGCTAAAGAGATGTTCAGGACATGAACAGGACACTGCCTCAGCAGAGTAGTGCGAAGAAAGCAATAGGGATAGGTCAATCACACAACATGGAACTAAATTTCTCAGAGAACAAGATAAAAAAATTAAAGTAGATCTCACACTTTGTTGTAGGTCTAATTGGAAACCAAGCACTACCCATCATAAAGACTAAACTTCAGACATTGTCACGTAAATTTCTCTGTTATGCCACCATACTAATTGTGTTTTGAGTTAACTGGGTTCCCCTTAGGAAGGGTACAGGGTACTTTCAACTCCTTAGAAATAGTCTTGGCTATTTGTAATTGGGCCAGGGCAAGGTAAACATCACGCAGCTGCATTTAGTTTCTCTCACACTTGCTCTTGCAATCCATACATGTGGAGTGCTTCAGTAAGGCAGCAGAAAATAAACAGAGAAAGAATAACCAAGAAAGAGAAAATTAATACCTTCTGCAGTGGGAAGAACCCAAAAGAGTCCACAACATTTCTCATTTATACAGGGGCCATGATTAAAATAAAATCCAGTTTCACTGCTGAGATCAACCTGTAGAGCTTTATTTCTACCCACAACAGAGTAGGTTGGTGTTTTTTAAATATACCTGTGATCTACTTGTATTTAGAAACCTGCTTGAATATGGAAAATAAAATTGTAAACATTCTTTCCAAAAATCTTAAAGATGTTGTCCATTTTAACATACAACCAACCTTGAGTGCAGTCCTTGGGAGCAACAATGAAGGCTGAAGTTGGTTTATCCTCAGGTAAAACACAGCAGATGCAGAAGCACTGCCAAGTTCCTAACATTGCACTCCTGCCACGCTTCCACCCAGGGTCCCCTCCTGAGCGGTGCCAGAGGATGCTGGGCAAGTGCCCATCCTCTGTGCGCAGCCCAGCGAGCCGTGGGCTCCAGGCAGCTCCTGAGTGAGCCACTACTGCTGCCCTGCTGGAGGCTCTCCCTCAGCTCCTGTGATTGTTTCAACCAAAACGAGAGGGACGCATTTGAATAAGGTTAGTTTTAGTGACAGGTCGTTGCTGCTGCAGAGCAGGAGAGACAGACACTGACCAAGGGAGCACCCTCTGGAGCCCAGCCGCTGGTAGGCACTGGCACTCTCCACTTGCCCACAGTGGTTTGGCTGGGGCAGCGGCATCAGGGCAGGCATCTACTGTAGCAGTTACCCCCGAGATCAGGGCTTCCACTAAAGTATTAATTTTGCTATATAATACAACTAAGCAACAGCAAACCAGAGCTGCAATTTAACTCCACGACACCTACTCAACTGTAAGATTCAGGTCTCCGAGGCAAACCAGGAGCATGAGACAACGCCACTACAAGTGAATTTATCTACTTCAGTGGCTTTCAAGATTGATATTCACATATACACAGTGCTCATCAGTGACTGAAAAGTTGCTGCCATAAAACCTGTTGAGGTCATGGCAACTTCAAATTGTTGACTTTATTGCATGTGTTAAGACACGGTCATATTAAATCAAAGAAATAACTCTTTTTTCACCAAAACTCTGCCCAAGCAAGCCTACTTCATGAACGCTCTCTAGAAGTTTCTTTAAATATTCCAGGGAAGACAACACATGCACGGTGACTTCTGGAGAGCAAGAATACACTGCTACACTCCTAACATTTCACAGGACAAAACTCAGAAGAAAGAAAATTATATAAGTTCAGGATGAAGCATTTTGTAAACATCTTTGGGCTTAGAAATGACAGGTTTGACATGAAAATATTAATGATGTTGACAACATTATAATAAATGCCTCTAACAGAACCTTGACTAGAAACTTCTGGAAGTGTTTGGAAAGCCTGTAGTAAGATGTGTCTAGAGTGCCTGGTAAAGTCACACTCACAGAAATAAAATAGTCCCTCCTTGAATATTTCTGGAAAATTCCATCAGAGCTTACAGATCTCATAATGATGAGATTCACTAGGACTACAATTAATTCTCTTCCTCCTTCTCCCTCCTTTTAAACAGATGAGAAAGTAATCATGTTTATTGTAGTCACACACTAATATCATGAAATGCCTTGGGTATATAAATCTACTGAAATTCTTACCTCAGATGATTTTGAGTTTTCATAATATATACCTTGAACTAAGTCACCAATAGCACTTGAAATGAGTTCCACAACCTGTAAAAGAAAAGGAGAAAAAACCAAATTCACTAACAAAGCTATTGCCAGATTTCCAGAGAGACAAACCACAATAACATTCCTTGCAGAAAGCTAGTTGTGAAAGACTGCAGGACTTACTAAGATGATGCTGTGTCTCTGCTAAAACCTCTACAACAGTAACTCTTCTATCAAAGTTTTAAGTTAGTATAAATGAAAAGCAAGACTTGTTTTTCCTAAAGTGTGAACTATGGAGTGTATTCTCAAAAGGACGTTCACAGAACTAATAAATCCCAGTTCATGAATATGAGACAGTACCTCATCTGGGCTTTGTTTTGTTTTGTTTTTTTCCTGCCAAGTAAATACTTCACAATACCTCTCCTTGGGAGCTGTTAAAATTCTAATCTTTGTGGCTAATACAGAAAAGTCAGAATCCATAGAAAGGTAACCTTTCAAATGTGATCATTTGGTATTCGTGTGCCCTGGGAATGCACTGTGGATGTATTTAGTGCATGGCCTGAGGCTCAGCTGTACCACATATACTGAAAGTCTGCAACACGGGAATGTTTAAATCAGATTTATCAATCTGTATTATCTTCAGGGTTCAGACTTTTTATTTTATTCAAGCAAAGCCTAAAAATCTGAACTTGATCCAGAATGTAAAACAAGCAGTCCTTGGTCTCCCTGGAACTACTGTACAATTTAAAGTTGTGCACATGAACTGTCTTAATTGGAACAAAATACTCAGATTTATTGTAAAATTAAATGCAGGCATTTCAAATAAGCACACCTTAAGGCTACCTCTTTGGTTGCTCACAAAGTTTTAATTTCTTTAATGTTTAATTTCCTATGCATATGAGTATATATCTGATTCCTCTTTTCGCTTCCTAAAATTCAACATAGTTCTTATTGAATTAAAATATTTAGTTTCAATTTTTATCACTCCTGTAACTGAAGACAAGAAGTCAAATGATAAACTCCCTAACGGAAAGATATTCTAACATTTAGGCATGCTTTATTTGATAATAAAAACACATTTGTATGCTAGTTTTGAGCACTAGCAGAAAGGTTGTGTTTTCTTTTTTTTTTTTTTAAACACTGGTTCATATACATATTCATATACACACAGCAAGTGCTAACTTTAGAAATGGTGCTGATTAAAAGTCATGTTTCTTCTTGCAATGCATATGGGTTAATTTGCAAGACCTACAAAAACAGCCTGAAAAAAAAAAAAATCACATTGCCCTTTAGGAAATTAGATACCGAAGAAATATTGTAGCAATATGAGCTGCTAAGGAACTGAAAGGACAATGATCCTACAGTGTTACCAGATGTGTTGAGTTATTTAAGTGGGGAACAGAGAAAATGAGGGGCTTTTTTTTTTTTTTTAAAACCCTCCCCCCTCCCCTTTTTTTTTTAAGGTATCAGATAAGCCTTATTCCCAAATCCAGGAGGACTGAGTATCGCCAATAGGTCTATGAAAGTCTGTAACTAAATGCCCAGGATCAGATTGTATTACAGTTTATACAAGCAACATCCCAAGATTCTTCTGATGGCTAGGACACATAATACAGATCAATCACTCACTAAAAAATGTTATGGTTTGTGAAATGGTCTGAGCTCAGAGACCTACACTGGTAATACGAAGAGGAATTTACAAAGACACTGAGTCCTACTCTAAATGTCAAAGTGATAGTATGAACTTTTAACAATGCAGCTGGCTCTGGATAACTAGACCTTTTCCTGTCTTGCCTGAAACTCTAGACTGAGCAGAACCCTGTTTTGGGGTTTCTTTTTTCCATCTCTCCTCCCTCTTTTTAGTGCAACTCTACTCTCAAAGGCAATTTCAAATGTCTTAAAAGAAGCTTGGTGAAACATTTGTGAACAACTGTACCTCTTCCTCTTACGAGTTTATAAAACATCTTAGGAGAATTACACATCAGCTATTTAGAAGAATCCTCATATTAAATATCATCAGGCCTTTAGTGACATACTGAACACTGTATGTTAGTGAGAACTTAATATTACCTCCCTTCTTTGCAAATATATATATATATTTTTTTTTTAAAGAATATTTTTTAGGGTAAATGTAAGGCCATACAGTTCACTACCAGGAATGAAATTCTAGTTTCAAGAGCACAGTGGGATGCTTGCATGAGGCTCTGTTACCTCGCCAATCCTTAATCTGATCTATGAAAAGCGTCTGCTGCTCAACATCAGTGGCCTGGGGTCCTGAGCGCTGGGGAAGGAAATGAGAAATGAGGAAACCAGGCAATTTTCCTCTGCATCCCAAAATGGCATAGAGGAAGAAAAAATATTACAGATTCAGTAGTATTCATGCAATGATACACTGTCTAGTTCTTACGTAGCACTTTTCATCACAAAATTTGAAAGAAATCAACATCCCTGTAAAACTTACTCCCTACTGTTTTATAAAAGGGGAAAATGGTGACAGTGAACTGATTTTCCACAAAACCATGCAGCATGCCAGTGGAAGAGCAGAAAACAGTACCCAAGTTATCCCCATTCTCATCAGCGCCTTTTTGCCTGATGAG
>JAWWLV010000121.1:70178015-70218626 GCA_035041135.1 Platyrinchus mystaceus | reverse complement strand
GAATTAACAACAACAATTCCTATACTTAATGTTATTTAAAAATCAAAGTGTTACCTAAGGCAATTACCTTGCAGCCTTTTAATATCTACAGGGAAAAGCCTAAGGGAAAATAATTGACTTTGCTAATTTTACCCTTGGCAATTATAAAATAGCTCTGCATTTCATTACGACTACAGAATTTCACGTCTAATTGTCAGCCCCGAGAGAAGCACAGAGATAAATGCATCATACACAAGCTCAGACGAGTTTAACAGCACAATAAAATTATCTAGGTAGCAGTGAGTTCAGTTAATGTTAAAACCTGTTTTAATTTAAATTCTGGTCTCTAGAACAGCTATGCATGTCTATGGAGGTTACAGCATACCACGGTCACTACCATGTACGATACAACGCTGCTCACTTCATTAGCCAATTTGCTAAATGCCAGCAAAAAAAGCAGTACTGTGATTTTTACCTTTTACATCACAGAACACAAAACATTATGAAGGAAAAAAGTCACAGTTATTTCACACTGCTAAAAAACAGATGCCAGATTTGAAAATTCGTCATTTACAAAAGAATAAATACAGTATGTTTAAATCATTGCACCTGTCAAGAGATTTCTATAGCTTGTACTTCAATTTTTCTAACTTTGCTAGTAGGGTTAGACGCATGAAAAAGAATAATTTACTAAGTCAATCAGTTTCCATAATGGCATCCCACTTATCGTATGTAGAAGCTACGAAAGTATTTAGATGTCAGAAAAATGAAAAAAAAAAGTGCTAAAATGTTTTGGCAGAATTTTCCAACATGCAGTAAAATGATTGCTTTAAAAAAAATAAAATTATTTCTTGTGCTTCATTTTACTGTAGACTTGCTTCCTGGCAAGTCTTCAGGGATAATACATTCCTGCTGTAATACTCACTGATGTACTGAATGCAAAGTAATAGGTGCTATGTTTTATAGAAGTTTCCTCTTACGTTGAAACAAAAAATTGATGTAGGGTTAAATCCTTTGGTCTGTCTTGACAATCCTACAAAGTACTAAAAAAAAATGAATTTATACAGATCAATAATAATTAGTAAAATCAACTGCACCCCATTTTGGTTATGGTATGCACTATTTAAAACTATTTTTTTTACTACTTACTACCAGTTGTCACCATAATGGCTTAACCCACTATTCCAGTAGATTGACATCTAATTTTCTGTCTCTTCTCTTGAATCTCAGCTCTGTGTTAGAAAATGACACCATTTCTGAGAGAAACTGTCACACTCATGATTAAAGGAGTGCAGAAATACTCAACTACATGAGGAGACTTAGCATAAGAATCTAAAAAAAATAGACTCCTTAAACTCACGATTACAACTATGCTGATTATTGACAGTTTTACAGGACAAACATTTATTTTACATTATGATATAGCAGCAATCTTCAAATGTATAAAAAGTACCTCTGCAAAAAAAGTACTGTTTCCTGTTTCCACTGGAATGGCACACGAAGCTCTTCAGCCATACATGTTAGCTGTTACACTAGACTGGCACAGGGATGCCCAGGATTCTCTCCACCATGGGAGGTTTTAAGAACAAGCTAGACAAATGCATGCCAAGAATGGTTTGGTGTAGCTGATCATACCTGGTGAAAAGAAGAACCGACTAGAGAGATGATCTCTTAATGTCTCCATCAGTCTCATTTTCTAAGACAATACATATATACAATTTGTTGCTCATTAAAAACATCTCCCTGTAAAGTTTCAAACAGTTTGCATGAGCAACTGGATTGCAGCTGTCCTTTAGAAGCCAGTACATATACAGTAATAGGGCAGTCCAATATTCAGGGACATCCAAATGCCTAACAAAGTAATGTTATTAAGAGCAAAAAGTCACGTGAGACAAAGCAGGAAAGCCTTTCCCCCAAGAATTCTCCAAGATAGCAAACCCTTCCCAAAGCACAAGGTAAAAGAAAATAACAGACCAAACATATCTTCAGCTGGCAGTTTGCCAGTGGTGGTGTAGCCTGACATGTCATGAAGATGCCACTGCATATATTTTCAATTCACCAAAGTAACCACTCACCCATTACTACAGTGCTTCAGAATGTATACTAAAGATCTCACAGCGGTAATTCTATAGGAGAGTGGTAAACATGTTCACAGCAGCAGCAGCCTGTCAACCCATCTACAGCTATATTGTAAGTATGCTGATTTTTAAATGATGTTCCATATATACATACATAACTGCTGATTTTTTAAAAGGGCCTTTCTTTCAAAAGATTCACTCATAGTTAGTTAGTTGCTCTGGCAGTAAAATCTTTTTCTTTTTACCTTCGTGTTCTGCAACTGCGCAAGGCTCGTGCAAGCATTTGCTAGGAGAAAATCTCCACTCAGAACAGCCATTTTATTTCCAAACTGCATATCCTTCAGCGGGCCATCGCAGGACTTGAGCTCACCAATGTTTACTATGCCACGATGCACCAGAAAAGCAGTGTGGATCAGTTCTGTAATCTCAGCCAGACTTCTTTGACTGAAAGAAAGAAACAAAAAGGACAATTATTTTTGATGCTATGAATAGAGATTCTTAATGAAAATAGACAAACAGTCACATGAAATAAACAGATATTTTACGAATTATTGTGTAGCTCTTCTGTGTACTGCTAGAAGACACAACTGGAAGGTGTTAAGCATAGAGGACTGTCACTAAGTATTTCCAGGTAAGCAGCTACCCTTTGATTGAATTCTTTCACAAAATAAAGCAAACCAATCAATATAATCCTCACGGTGATTTCTTTTTTTTTTTTTTTTTTTGTCTATCAGAAGCTTGAGGGACACTGACATGACGAAAATGCCAAGCAGAAAGTACTGATGGGAAGGAACAAAGGATGTATCAGCAGGGGAGTTGCAAGCAAGCCAATATGAACACCATAAGAATGCTGCAGTCAATGACTGCTCAAATTAGCATTTAATTAATAACAGGATACCTTGCAGTTCAGTATGACCTAGGGGGAAGGGTGCAGGCAGAAGAAAAACAGCTGAATGTTTTAGAACTGTGTACTAATGGTTTTTCACTGGTTGTTTCAGTCAAAAGCAGCTAAAGCGACTGTCCAGCAAATCCCTGTGAGACACTTTCCACAGAGGTTATTCCATAGAGGCTTGCCCCCTATTTTGATTTTTTGGAAAAGGCATGAAAAGAGTCATTAGCACAGCCCTCTCCTCCCACAGTCCAACTCTGTAGCCCCAGACAGTTAGTGACTGTCACTCCAAGAAGCCCAGAGATGTGACCTTAGCTCAGAACTACAATGAGGTGTTGAACAGACACAACTGAGCAGGGACAAGGAGAGGGGTGAACAGAGCCATGCACTGAAGAATCCTTTTAACACTGCAAACCTAGATACACACAGGACCCCTCCCTTATGAAATCTGCAGCATATTCACATCTTTTCCTGACTCAAGCAGTTCCCTTTATGCCATGGAGACTTCACATATGAGCAAAAACACAATCCATGACCTCAATTAAACAGATGACTAAAGGCAGTTCCAAATAATTACAACGTAGAACAAAGGCATGTTATGCTTCCTGTGCTTATTCAAAAGTGGCCTAGCACTGATTCACTGAGTAACCAAACTGCTCCTAACCTTCACATGTGCATTTACCTGCTGGTACATGCTCGGGTTAGATTCTGCCTCAGTACTAACACAGTACTGAGTAAATTAATTCTGCTTCCTCTGGAGGGTGCAGGCGTGTTGCAACTGCCCCACACCGTATTCATCTAAAGTAACCTTCTGCCCCAAATATATGTGACCTGTGAAGAGCCCCAGCAGCAACTGTTTCAGTCCAGCGATCTGTGCCAATTAGCAAGAGAGAAGAGCCAGGAGAGTCACACGGCCTGGGCAGGCATGCAAAAGGCAGATGAGCTTGGGGAGAGGATAAATAGAGGTTCCCGATGTATTTTGTTACGCACAAAAAAACTAAGCTGTTTTCAAAGCTGCCTGTATAACTCACAATTTTTGGCTCTGCGGAGAGAAAAACAATCCAAAAAACAAACAGCTAGCCATTCTCCATGTAGACAATAAAACTGAAGGTTGATGCTGCTTTTCAAAGAGGTGAGGGAGAAACACAACCCAGCTGCAGTATTGTAATCATGCTTGCCTCGGCTCTAACAAAGGGTTAATAAAATTTCAAGCTCCAAGAAAAAGACTAACAAGACATCCCGATGCTCCTGCTGTCATTGTCGGGGCAGCCCTTGGAGGATATGTCCATATCAATTTGGTTTATCGGATGGACAGCTGATCAACATTAAACAGACTTGCTCTGGGCAGATTGAGCCGAGCTACCTGTTACGAATAGCAATGAGAGCCCTCTGCTCCCTGCTGCCGAGCTCTGCCGTTTCCGACTGCTGTAGATCCCAGGACATATGGGGATCCCTAGTGACGAGCACATAAAGCTGCAGCTAACTCAAGCGACGGCTCATTTCCCCCAGCTGAAAGCAGGCATTAATATCCTGAGGAGACCAGGCCTGCCTCTGTGACCCCCGACTATTGAAGCAAAACAACGACTGTCCTATTTCTTCGTTTAATAAGCTTTTAATGAAGGAAATAAAAATCCTCTCTTTGACTTCAGCATCGCTCTTCATGAAAAGGTTACACAAATACATCAGTGTCATGCTTTCCAAATGCTCAGGATCTGGATGTTTTCATTTCTTTTTATATAATTCGTTTGTTCTCCAAATGGTAGTCACACTATTTGTGCTAACAAGAACCATATTAGGCAGATAATCTGTGTCTAATTCTGGTCTTACACACTGCTCTTCCACCCTCTCTCCCTATCAAACTAAAAACACAAGAATCAAAGCTATTGCAGAAATCCCAGGCAACGCATTTCTGAATGTTTTTGTGACAATCTCCATAACACCCAGGCAGAAAAAGAGGTCCATGGTGCTGGTATGGATACAGGAGGATCCTTGACACAACTTTGTAAAGGCCAGTATCCAACAAATAAACACTGCTACTACAAAGTTGCTATTGAATAGCTAAAGCAATACTACAAACAGCTTTCTCAATCTGGAGTACAGTTCAGTGACTAAATCCCAAAATACCAAAAAAATTAATGTTTATGCAATGCTGGACTTAGAAACAGGGCGACGAGATTACAAAGTCTGACTGCTTCCATCCTGTTCCCACTCCAGAGCCCACATTCACACAAGAAGAAGTGGCTGCCACAAGAATTACCTACATAGCAAACTAGAACTGACAAAATAGTCAACATTTTTAAACACACAAAGTTCCCAAATGGAAGCAGGCTAAGAATCAGGAAAACTTTTCCACCAAATGCTAATAACACACTTCCACACCTTTCACCTCTGAAGCAAGAAGTCCCTGCAAACCACCACCAAATGCCCCAGAGACTCCACTTTCGGGCATCAAGTTTCAAGACATGATACTATTTTGAGCTCCACACCTGTCATAACCTTCTTTTCTTTCTCCCCCTTTCAAAAATCAACCCACATGCAGAAATACACACAAAAATGGTGTTCCAAAGAGAATGGTACAGATGCTTGGACAATACCTCTGGGACCTTACTAACTAATTTTGATGGGTTACAGTCTCACTGGCTATCGTGGTTTAACATGTGCTTCTGACTCCTTGTTCCTGCACTTTCAGTACCAGCAAACATAATCTAAAGCTCTGTTAAATGCTTGCTGTAAAGTGTCCCTTAGATTATGGGCTCCTCAAGCTGTAAACATCTTTCCGGAAAAACAAAGGAAAAACTAACTCCACAAGCAATGAAAAAGCTCTTCAGCAAAGTCCGCTGGAGCTATATTGATTCTAGGACTGTGAAACGCCAGCTTGCAGGAAAACACCAGAAAAACAAAAATTAAGTTATATGGACAATTGGATCCTGCAACAAATAAAACAAGTGCAATTTCTATTCCCTCTCTTTGCTCCCACCCCACAATGAAAGAACACAGATCACTGACATTTAAGTATGTTTTAGTGAACTTTGATTAACTTCTGAGTAGACTTTAAGAAATCTTTTATATCAGCCCACATAAGCTAATGCAATAGATGCAACAACCTGCTACTGTGACACCAAAGTAAGGAATACAGGTTTTGTAGAAACCCCACACTCATACAGGCACCACAACTGTAGAGAAAAATAAAGAACTAATGTAGAAACTTTGTAAATATGCTTCTATCTCAAAAAAAAAAAAAAATGCATTTTGCAATTTTGTTCTGGATTAAAATTTTCAATCTGTAGGTCTTGGAGTCTGCCTCATCACAGTATCACTGTAATGGTCTTACAATGATGAACATCTCATGCAGAATTCAACACAAATGTCAAAGCCTACAAAAATGTATGACATGATAAAGGGGATTGGCAAAATATTGAACCAAAATTCTGTGGCAACAAAATAGGTTTTGATTGTAAACTTCCTATGTAACTTGCAAAAATGAATTTTGCAGTGTTTCTTCCTGGTATCCTGAATAGGTTCCTTGTTGTTTGTGCTACCTTTAAAGACCTGCAGCTATGAAACTCTAACCAGTACGATCTCTTCCAGAGTTCTTATAAGTGACTTCAGTTCCTAATTTCAGGTCCTACTTCAAAAAGAAATAATAGCATTTTTTTAAAACATATGATAAAACAGAAATATTAAATAGTGCATTTGTATGGCTGTAAACAAAAGAGAACTTCAGCTTAAATACTCCTCTGCAATATTTGTGATGGAAATTCAAGTTCTCAGTAACAGCAAGAAAATGAAAGGTAAACTGACTCAAGTTATCAGCCAACTGTCAGAACTACACTGGGCCTCTCAAAGGATGACAGATTACACAAAGAAGCATTTATTAATTAAAAATGTTATTACTAGGCATAATATTTCACAGAAATGGGCCAAAGCCTTAAATTAGCCACTAAAAACTGCATTCAAAAATTTTTGAAGTAACTGCAATGAACAAAGATAATGAAACTGATAGATCAAAAATTCTTTAAAAGCTCTTATCATTGAAAATTTGAATTGAAGTGACTAACAGTACACACCCAAGATTTGAACGTTTTCTTTGTGATTGTCAATTCAATAGTTTCCCTTCAATACACAAAGGATTAATTCAGATGAAAAGCCTTACATTCAGAATTTAAAAAAAAAATTAAAACTACCAGCATCCATTCCATTTCAGTGACAACTATAATAATCTATATATACACACACCTATGAATCTGAAAAAAAAATAGTTCTTTAGTGGAAATTACATATGAAAAAACATTAAAGAATTAAAGTAGTAATCTCAGATACTGACAATGTATTTGGGCAGAACTTCATATCCAATTTTACTGGTTTTGTGAAAAATGAACAGAAAGAAAAATTTTATAAAAGACAAGAAGGTGCACACACTGCATTCAATTTAATCCTGTATGTTCTGGATACTATCTGGTGCTGCACCAAGACAGCTCACTTAGTTACACAGCAAGAAAGGGCAGTGACTTTTACAATTCTTTTTCCCATTCAACTGTCAAAGTCAATGCCATGGTTACTAAACCATGATTAGAGGAACAACTTGTAGTGAGTAACAAATAGCATCATGGTGATGGACAGTCTCATTCTCATCTTCTCATCTTGTGTGTATAGTCTCTTCTATAAGAAATTAAAGGGAGGGGGGGAAGTGTTTAGCCAGTCAACATATGTGGCAGGTGCTGTGGTTTCACTAACAGGAAAAATCTTCAGGTTAAAGCAGCAGACTTAAACAGAGCATCAAATATTCACTGCATTACCATGCCTCATATATCTGTTATCCAGCAGAAAACATTTACCCACTGTTATCCCTTAACAAGGTCAGAGACCAAGACTTCTGTGGTTTCTTCTATCTTGGTCACTAAGCTACTCTTAGGGGTGTTTTTCCACCTGAGGGATAAATGAAGTTGAAAGACATCAGTTCTATGAAATTTGTTATGTTGATTAATTGCAGTCCTAACAACCAGTTTAATGGCTACATATCTTACCTCTTTCATCTCCTTCTCTTCCTAGCATCACAAAGTTTTTGAAGTAAAACTTTTACTAATACTCCTTCATGTGTTTTCCTTCTTTAGTTTTGGAAAGATGTTACATTTTCATTCTGAATCTCACACACCACTGACTATTGCTCAGGTTCTTTTCACCATAATTTGTGTAAGACCTTCCCTCAGCCCATCACAAGTTTTGAAAATGTTTTCTGATTTTTAGTGGGCAGATATTCACTTGGACTGGAAAGCCAGTTTTCCTAAGCATTGTGGGTGGTTGGCAGCAAAGGGAGAAGGGCCCTTGAGGTCAGGGTCCTGTTCCTTTCTTTAATGCAGGTATTAGGAAGAAGGGTTTTTGCAGATCTTAACTTCACTGCTAGGTCTACCACAGAACAATCAATTTCTGCTTTGTACTCCAGATAGCAACATGAAAATTAACCAACTAGTTTCCAACTAGTGTCACTGATGTGCCAAGACAGCCACCACTGTGTCACCACAGTGTAGCCAGGAGTCCTTGAGCCCGGGTGCCAGCTGCCTACACCAGACTGCAAGCAATCCATATTTGCATCATCACCCCTCAGCAAAACAAAGCCCTAACTGGAGAACCTGTGTCTGAAGGCTCTGTGTGGCTTACTCCTGTAATCAGTATCAGTGGCCAAAGAATAGGGATCACAACCTACAGCACAGTTTTCTTGGGCCAAATGGCATCATCACAGCAATTCCCTTTCCAAATTGCACAGCCTAAAAGAAAAGTATTCCCAGCCTGGAAGCAAAAGCATCAATTACGGCAACGAGGTGAAACAATCTAGACAAAGTCCGGGTAAGACTCACTATCTCAGTTCAGTTGAAAAAGAAAAAGTGTTAATCAGAAAAGCCAGAAGAATAGTACCACCAGAATCACTAAGTCAAACTGATGCTTTCCAGAGGAAGGCATCTAAGCTTGTACCAATAAAGAAGGGAATATGAAGAGGAAACCTTTTTAGTAGGAAGTATCTAGCCACTTTAAGATCCAGAAACCAACGACAATGCAGGTGTGTAAACAGATGAGCAGGTGGGCTGGGCTGACAAAGTAAGAATCCAGATATACTCGCTGTAAAGACATATCTTGTTGTGTTTGCCCTTTGCATCCTTCTTGCTATTAAAGTCCTTTCTGCATGGAACAGGTATTAAAAGAACATTTGCACTGCTCAAACTTGAGATGTGGTGGTAGGCCTAGGTATGTTTTTTAATCCCCACCAGCCAGGATATAAGAAACTTAAATAGCTTTGTATCTTATTTCAGTTATTACACATTTCATAAGCATTAGAAGTGTTAAAAAGGGAGATATCAATTACTTTTCCTTTTCTTAGAGACCTGGAGAAGAAAGAGATTCTAGATGTGAGCAAGTACTTACAAGTTTTGTTAAAAAAAAAGTGGCTTTACAGTTTAGGTTTTACGGCTTTTTTATTTTTTAAAGGAGGGTGGGTTAGCTTAACCTAACTAATCAAACCAAAGGAAAAAAACAAAGAGTATTCACATGACTATGTAAAGAAAAAATTATCAGGTTATTTGGAAAAAGATTACTTGAACACTGATGCCAAAAATAAATCATAAAATTTAGAGCTACTAATTTATAGGCATATTGTCAAATTCATAAAATCCCATTTTAAAATCACTGGTTATCCCTATGGGAAGATTCATATTTCAAAAATCAAGTAAAGCTGTCAAATGCAATACTGTGTTTTTATAAGGCAATTATCAAGATTTAAACTTTTAATAAAAGGCAAGCTGCAATTTCAGTTGGTATCTGCTATAGACTATATTAACAGCTATGTAGACCATATCAAATATTACATCAAGTAATATTACATCAAGGAATTTTGCTTGCTCAAGAAGTGTTGCATTCAACTTGAATTCTCTATGTCAAAAGTTCAATTTGTTACAAAGAGTTCATAACAGAACTAAAAATATAGGCACAAGTGAACCTGAGCTCAATATGTTTGTTACATTAAAACAATATAATCCAAACCAGGATAAAAACATTCTTTACAAATATGACAGATAATAGTGAGAAGCATATAATATTACACATGAGCCATATTTTCATTGATAAAACAAGCTGAATCAGTCAGATAAATTAAACAGAAAAATGTGAATACTTTTTGGGAACTCCTCAAAAGTATATTTTCTTTTCATATTTTGCTATATGACCAAAAAGCCAAAAATTCTCGGTTAAAAAGGCTAATCTGATTTAAAACAAAACAAAAAGCTAAAAGCTAAGACAAAGCCGAACCACTTACCTTCCCTATCTAGCTTAGACAAACTGGAAAACTGACAGCAACAAATACAAACCAGAGAAACTAGTCAAGGAAGAAAAATGATAAAGGACTGGACGAGAAAACACAGCGATGGACTGGGAGCTGAGCAAAGGCAATTTTAAAAGGATATACTAAAAACCCCTCAAAGCCAAGAAGAACTTTAAGAACTGCATTGGTCCATTAGGCAAGGTTGGGCAGAAACACAACCACATAGAAGCAAGGGATTTTAGAAAACCTGCTGTATTTTTAAGCAACATAGTCACACAAGCGGGTATTTATATCTCCTCATCCAGCAGTGAATAATGCTCATGAACAGCAGCAGTGGGTAAGGTTTTACAGTTAGTAGGTCCAGAGAACTTGCACCCAGGAGAGAAGGCAACAGAAAAGGAATGACACAGCTGATAAACAGCAAGGAGAATAAATCATCCTCAATACAGAGTCAATTGAACTGGTTCAATATGCTTTACACTCAAGTAAAAATATGCAAAGCAAAAAAAGATCAATCAAAATATCTCAAAGCAGACCATATACATACAGGGCAAGGGACTCTTTCAAGAAGAAAACACCCAAAGTTTGGAAAAGGGTGGAGTGAGGGTGAAGGAACAGACCATCCCAGATAATCAGCTAAGATACAAAATGTGACTGTATTCAAATAGATCAGTAGGATCCACTGATGATTTAAGGGAAGAATACTGGAAAAACTAGTGTTTTGGTCAACCCTCTGAGTTTCTGATAGCAGTAAAAATTATTACTTGGAAACTTAGTTCAAGAAGAATTTGGGAAAAGAGAGAAAAAGTTGAGATGAGTCATACTAACAGTCAAAGCAAAGAAAACAGACAAGGAGAAAAACCAAAACTATTTAATTCAAAGAGAAGGATGATATTGAATCAGTAGATTTGGTCACAGCCATTTAAAGAATCTTTAAGTATCTACACAACAGAAAACAAATTAAAGAGAATATGCTGATCATCAAGCAAACGTAAATTAAGATCCAGTAGCCTGAACATAAACATGATCCAGAAGAGAATAAAGTGAAGGCACTTTCCAAAATCTATTACAAAGAGCAATAACGGACTCTCCATCAACAGCACAATTGAAGGCAACACCTGATGATATCCCATTGCACAAGCATTAAAGCTGATTAAAGTTGGGGAAATCCTATGTTTGGTAGTGCAAACATTCTGACTGTCAGAATGATGTCTCCGTTATTCATGCATTAATGAATCATCAAGCCAAGGAAAGGAAACTTTTCAGAAAATAAACAACAGATAACTCAGATTTGGTAGCAGATAATGCTGGTCCCTGTTTCTGAAACTTACTATTGCCCAGAAGTCCATTTACTTTTAAATAGGAATAAATACTTTCAGTCACTTTCTTCAGGACAAACATCAAAACCAAAGCCATTTGGCCCATTACAGTTTCCCCCTATTCCCAGCACAGGAGCATACAAAGCAAACAGCACGCTGGGAACCCTTCCATTACCACAGGTATATTAATTCTATCTTACAGCACATAGAAAATATATATTCCAATATTTTTTTGCAGCAAGTTCTGCAAGAGGAAATTACCTACATTCAAGATTCATGTCTGTCTTCACATATTTAGGTATCCACATTGGTAATGCAATGTATTTGGCGCAGTACTAACCTGGGAATACATACAAGTATTCCCATAGAGAACAGGACATAAAGAAAAACAGAGACCATCTACAGAATCATTTTATGGATACAAGGGTGTGTATTTTACCTAAGTATACATATTTTCTTTAATTACAGTTTTCCGTGTAACCATTAAGGGGTTCTAGCCATGCAAGTCACATTTATTAAAGGCAGCATGTCAAATAAGAGTTGACAATTACAGGCTATATCAATACACATTATGCCAGATGGTAATGAGCCGTACACAAAGGGCCAGCCATCCAAAATAATCACACCATTTTCCACAGAAATGTTGAAGAGGTTATGGTTTATTACACAGTGCTCATTAGATATACAGTGGCAGCATTAGCAATTTTTCCTTCATTTGTGTCTCATTTAAGACTCTGCCCCCACAAGCCCATTCCAATTAGTACACAAGGTTAAAACCATTATGATCAGTGGGAAAAAAAAATCCAGTTGTATTTTTATTTTACAGTAATGGTAGATCAAAGGTCCCTTGAATCTATTATTCTTTCAACTATTATCTAACACAAGATACTAAAAAGAACTGTCATTTGCCATGACGGAAGCTGGATATTTTTAATAGAGTAATTAATTAAGTAATACTGAGTTTGCTCAAAGTGATAACAACAATTAGGTTGTGGCAAAAGTCATAAAACTAAAAGTTGAACATGAACTTTCAGCCTTGGCTTTAAACTTTCTCATCTGCTTTTCAAATTGCTGCTTTAATAGCATGGAAATATTTAAGTGTCTGAAAGGCAACTAATTCTTCACAGCAGGTGGAAAAACAGTTGTCTCAAACAACTAGAGTGCCACCTCCGAGAAAACACCTATAAGATGATTTTAAGTACCCTTCTACACAGCTGCATATATTGGCTTCCAGTTAGAAAATTACTGTTGGAGACATTTATTTTCCTGTCTTTTTGTGTTTATAGATAGTATGTGGGTGAAAAGATGTAACCAGGCAAAAGTGAAAATTTGTCAGCACAAGCAAGGACATGTTTATTGCTTAAAAAGGTGCCAACGTCCGCCAAACTCCAAGTGACAGCCAGCATTGGAAGTCATAAAACTGTAAGAGAGAGGAAGAACTTGAGTACTGGACGTGCCACCTGACAGCACGATTGCAGAGAACCATCTTTTCATTCTAAGCTCCTCTTTTGAAGCACGCAGTGACTTGGAAATCTGGGTCTCGCATCAGGGAGCCACACGGCTCTCAAGGCCAGGGCATCCTTACACCTCCTTCCTCAGCCACTGCTGCCGAGTTATTCTGCCATTACATAAAATGTTGAATTATTCATTCACCCAGATGGCAAAAGAGGGAAAAAAGTCCGTCTCCAGGAGATTATAAGAGAGAAAGGTGGGACACCTGGACTCCAGATCCTGTTTCACAAAGTTACTGGGAGAGAATCAACATTACAATCTTGGGCATTCCTGACCTAGGTGTCCTATATCCCAGTGTGAAGAGGATTTTTCTGAAAATTCAGACAGAGGAGTACTAGGGATTCACATCCTACAAAATCCTTGAGGAAGCCAAACCTGAACTTCCTGCACCCTTAGTGAATGCTTAGTCAGTGGCTAAAGAACATGGACCAATGTTAACAGCACATCTCCAGTTTGGTAATCCACTTAGAAAATTTTCTATTTAAACGAACCAACAAATACTATTGCATTTTGCAATTGTTTGGAAGATAAAAAACATGTTTTATTTAAGAGGGTCTTAGAAAAATGGTTACAAAATTAAAAAGAATTCCATTAATTCCAGGCAATGCCAGTCTATGACAGCTGAAGAGGTACTCTGATAACAAAATACAGTAAACAGTTTTCTATTAACAACAATATTTTGCATCAAGTTCATCCTACTACCTGCCCTTTTTACAGTTCATTTTACCAGTGACAAAACTACTTACCCCAACAAGGTGGCACTTTTGCAAGCATACACCAGCAAATATGAAAATATTGTGCAGTGTGAAACAAACCCAAGTCCCTGATTCATTATCTAACCCAAAGGGCATCAGGCTAATTTAAAGGTCTAAGCAGAACATGGCAAATAGTTCTGCTATTAGTTTGGCATTAGTTTTATACAGTTATTTCCACGCTAAGTTTCCAGACAGTTCAGAGTAAGTTTAAATTCTGTAATGTTAATTCAAAAATTAAGATGAATAAGCAGCTCCAAGAAAGCTGATCACAAGCAAGCCCACCTCTGCACAACTACCACTGCTCTAGAAACAAGAAAACAACCACAGTTTCCTTAAAACAGCAGTATTACACTTTTAATAACTAAAGGTAAAAATAAGGCATTTGAAACTGATGGGGGGGGGAAGAAGAGCAAGTCAAAAGAAGAGTTTACAATGGAACTAGTATAAAGGTCCTCTTTTTGGCTTACTGAAGTGAGCGAGTTACAGGTATTGTAAACAAGAGTCAAAAAAAGACAAGACAGGAGGTGATCAAAAGCTTTGGAAACAGCTGCTGCAGCATGGCCTTGGAAAAAAAATGTGATGGTAGGATACACCATACAAGGAAAGACAGTAAACCCCAGAACTGAACAAGGTATGTTGACCAAAAACCTCAAAAGACGAGGTATGAACTAAAGGATTAATTTGTGGATTAGATGCTTTTGCTATCACCAAAGCAGAAACTAAAAGGAACATGATGATGGAGAAAATCACATACTTTGTTATGGAAATGACCTAGATTCCTTCCCATATGATGGCAGCATATGTCAGCCAGACTGTTTGTGGGCACCACCCAGGATGCCCACCCATCCAGGACTACCCAGATTTGCTCTGTAGGCCCTCAACAACATGTATCATCCAATTACATCTTACCCATCTATTCCATAACAAAATTTCACATCATGGTTTAAAAATAATTCTGACTATTCTGCATTTTATTTAACCAAAATATTTAAATACTTGCATTAAAATTAACTGCAAGGATATGAAGGGAAATAAAAGTTCTCACTTGCAGGTAAATGTAAGAAACAGGCTACTAACAATTAGTTTTATGACCATACTTCCTTTTACCTTTTATTAGTTGTTTCTCAGCCCTCCAAGACCCTGAAGCATGGTTATCATTTTATTTGCAATGACTATGGGAGACACTTTGATCCAACATAACAGAAATTCCCATTCCCGTGTACTGTCAGCTATGCTGAGACCGTCAGCTTGACTTATCACTTCAAGTCTTCCTCTGAAATATCTCTGAAGAGTTTGTCTGTAATTGTATTCAATGTAGCTGAAAGATAAGGTGCAGTAACCTTGACATTAAATCTCTAGTACTAATGACACCTGAAATACAAGGAATCTTTTTATGCGAGAGCAAAGAAGGTAACCTTTTTTATGCAGTGAAGAATGAACACTTGATAAATGAGCAGTCCTGTTAAGGGAATAGACTGTTCATATGTCTAATGGCACAGGAAAAAGGCATTAAAAAATAAAATGTGAGTCACCAGCATACAGCGTCCCAAATAGAGTTGGAGTTTATATATATATATATAAAAATTTATTTTTTTTAGTCAGGCTTATATAAAAATACTGTATATTCGGAAATACCCATAAATATCCATGATAGAGAGGGAAAAAAAAAATCAAAACATATACTGCTTGCACAACCACAGATACCTCATACTATCAAGGAAACCTGCCCTATTCTGAACAGCTGTAATGGCATTTCTGCTAGTCAGCAGTTAAAAGTGTGGTTATCACAGGTGCTCTACTCTCCTCTCTGAACTTTCCATGTTCAAAACTGGATAGGGACATTAATACCATATATTAAAATGGTTTATTATAGGAATGCTTTTGCTTTTCACAAAGCAGAAGTATGCAGCAGATGGATATTGCCTGCCATGTACAAGGAAAGAGACTAATAGCTAAAGGGAGACAGCAGCCTTCTCGGAGACCTTGTCCCTTACACCAGGTGTGTTGACAGAATCGCCAGCAGGGAAAGGATAATAAACCTTTTGGAGCAAGGCAAAGACTGCTGCTTCTGGGACCATATCAGCATAGTAACAAGCATTTGGTGCTGTTGAGGTCTGCAAAGTTTTATCATTATTATTCATATATATTTTATGCAAATAGAGTACCATGTGATATTGAGAAAAATGTGTCTTTTGATTTAAAAAATGGCTTATTATTATACCATTGGCACAATTTCCATCTATTTTTACCTTATAACAGCAATTCTATAAGGTATCTGAAAATCTCATGCCTTCATTTTTTGGTTCTTTCATCCCAGAATGATTCAATCTACACACTTTAATATGGGATAAAATGACATCAAGCAATTCAAGCAACATTAACCCCAAGCGAGTGATGATAGAGAGACAGCTATATGCTAACAAGCTACCTTCAAGAACAAACTTTATTTCTGCAGAATTCCTACCTGAGTCCACAAAATAGGAACCTTTATTGACTGCAGTTACTACTGGAGCTTTGCTAAAAATTTAATTTGCCAATTGGAATAGCATAAGAATTTAGCTGAACTTTTTGAACTGTTTTGTTGCATGAATATCTAAAGCCAGAATGAAATTTCAACTGTAAGAGACTGAAGTAAGCTTTCCACAGAACACTGTTTTGGTGAAACATAACAATTATGAGAAAGAAATCAGTAATACTATACAGTATAAAATAAAACTTGATTATATTTCTTCCCTTTCCCACAATAATAGATGTGTAATTTATTTGGCTGCATTTTTTTCCACAAAAATGTTCCACAAATTTGGCCACTTCTTTGGAAAAATTAAAATCTACAACTGCAAGTAGTTTAATGGACTTTAAGAGCTGGGCAATCAAGCTCCCAAAATCTCAGATGTACCAAACATGCTCCATAATCGTGCTGGCAGTGCTGATCAGAAGTTTTCAATTGCTGCAAACTCTAGAAGAAAACCATCATCTTTTTGATTTATCTTTTGGCTGCATAAGCACCTTCTCATATACAACACAGTTAGAATACATACTGTATTCACAGTCTTACAATCGTTATCCCTAATTCTCTAACTCTTTATTCCTCTTCTCAAATCACATACTTCTAGTAACTTAAACTCAAAATACAACCATTATCTCCAAATCTGGATTTGCTAGTCTTGCAAGCCATCCATACCTAAAACCTTTTAATAACTTAAGTAACAATTTAGCTTTCCTCTTAATCTAACAGCCAAAGTGGAAGATAATTAGGACTAATATTCTCCATTCCAATCTACTGAAATGCCATCTCACACCCATTGAAAATGTTTCTGCCAAGATGATTCATGTTTATTAATGAGTCATTTCCATCAGGTTAGTTCTAGTTATTGTTCCTTAATAATTTGTCTTGCGCTACTTCATCAAATAAAAACCCCGCTTTGCTTGAGAAGATGAAGATCTACCATAAGAAGACATCAGCATACACTTCTATTTCAAAGTCAATGTCTACTTAAAAGGGAATCAGTCCACAGATTTGTTTCTCCAAGTCCAACTGTTGCCCCCAAGGAAAATGCAGTTTCTCAGGTCAGGAATTTTTTATTTTACATTATTTTCTAGAATTCCACCTCAAATCCTTTTTCCCCACCTTTAAAAAACAAAACAAAACAAAACAAAACCAAAACCGACACACCATCACTACACGAAAGCTTCTCTTGCCTCTCTTCCTTTTTTCATGCCGAATTTTTTACCATCTTTATCAACCCTGGCTATAACACTACAGCAAGTGGTAACTTCTCTCTCTTTCCTTGTATTTTCCTTATCTATCTCTGTGTACTCACACACTCACCTTTATACTGGAATATACTACAAATAACCAAGTTTCTCTGTCCAGCAACACAATGCCCTGTCTAAACCGCCCGCAATAATATGCTGCCCTTATTTTTTCTAATTACTTGCTCTAGAAGCATCTCAGAACTGTCAAATTCCACATAAAAATCTACTCAAGGTTAAAGGCCAGATACCAATGAAGCAGTAAGAAATATTCATTCGCTTAATGTATATTGTGATCAGGGTCCAGAACATGCCGTTACTGCAAGGGGAAGAGAATTAATGCTGCATAATCTTTATACAGTCTCATACTTTAATAATATACATGTACTTGTGGAGTACAATGAAGACCTTCTCCTCAACTCCACTCCAGTAGATGAAAAATTCTCTAATATCCTCAGTTACATTATATCAGAGTACTGACTGAATCATAGTAAGAAAATAAATTAATTGGTACAGTAAGTCTCATAATACTTAACTCCATATTGCCACAATTTTCTGAGTATTGTGGAAAATTGTAGTGAAACTGCATAATTGCATTGTAAAATTTGTCAAGGGAGAAGTCAATGGGTTGTGTTTGGAACAAGGACAGCTGGTACTTCAGCAGATGGAAAAGAATGGGAGATATTTTGGGACTGTAGGACAAATAAACTACATAGGCACAGTTACTTTAGAAGTTGCAGTGAAGCAATTGGTCACACTGTTCTGAGGGATAAGCAGTCCCTAGAGCTGTTGTGTGCTTTTGTCACAGCACTGGATTGCCCGTAGGTGATAGTTGGAAATTTCATTTCAGAAATACTATTTTATCTTCTACTTCTAGAGAAAACGTGAAAGTTCTCAAGTAGAAAATTGTGGCAAGGAAAAGATTGTACAGCAAACCACCAAAGCACAGCTCTGGTGTGTGGAGATGCCATGACCCAGGAAGGCTGTGCTAGATCTTGTTACCCACAGGTCATCTGGCCCTTCTTTGAAAAGCTCCCACTAGGGTGAAGGCAGGGCTTTGTTGTTCCCACAGCTGCTCCTGACCCACTGCAGAATTCCATCAATGCTGCTCTGGTTTTGTATGCTATGCTGCACATCGTGGCAGTCCAGCTCTCACTTCACAAGCACTGGGAGGAAGAAGCTCCAAGAAAAGGGAGGGCTAAACAGACAGACAGACAGACAGACAGACAGAGGCAGCGTTATGATTTCTCCAAGGTAAGCCATCCCTACTGTGCTTTCTTTGATAGTGAAAATTACTTTCTTTTTAAAATAGAAAACAAACTCACTTTGCAATGCACATATTGTTCAGCTAACCTACTGTTATATAGACTTATTTTGAACAAGATTTGAGCCCATATCTCAGGGCTGATCTCTTTGATCAGCTCTAATGAAGTGCCTTTTTATTTATTCTACAACATAAGGAGAGGACCTTTTCCTATTTGACATAGAATTGCTGTCTTTGCACATGCTGTGTATGCTGAAAACAATAAAAGTTAATGAAGAAAAGTACTGGTTGTAATGAACTAGTAATATTCTTAGATTTGTATTTGGAGTTGATTTTTATCGTTGTGGATGCAAGATGATCAACAGGAATATGTAATCAAGTTGTATGTGCTTTTCATCTCCTGAGACTCGTCTTGTAAATGAGATGAAAAATCTCATAGGGTTAATCATGGAGAGCAAAACCTAAATAGAATAATTTAGAATAACCGTTTAGATTTCCTCTCACTAAAAGCTATGAGAAAGCTACCAGGGATTGGGAGACAAAATTATATATTTCTCAAAGATTATAAAAGACATCACTGCTCATATTTTGACATAGTTTTCCCATTATCTTTCAAACAATTTTGTCAAGAGCATTGTACTTCTTAATGTACTTAGATATTGAATATTTTACGATCATGCATTTTCTCTACCAGTTAATTAGCTAAGCTTTCAAAGTACATGCTAGTTGGGATAGTGTACCTTTGCTGAAAGCCAGCCTTCTAGAAGATAGGAAAAAGAACAGTAAGTCCCAGAGGAAATCATTTTTATGATAAAGAGTCCTAATGTGCCCCAGTAAAGGTGAGGATAGATTGTTATGGCCTATTGTTACTATAATTAGAAGTCAAACACCAATTAGCAGTTCCATTAATAAGATTAATTTCTGCAATATCTGCAGCTGAGACCCAGGGCTTGTGTGTAATAAGCCAGTGTGAATTTAAAGTGCAACAGCTATTCTGCACTAAAACTCACAGTTTGAATACTTACATCACACAAAAGAAAAAAGCGTTGCCTTCTTTGAGTTCCTACATACACTATTATCTTACTACATTTTTCTCATTTCTTGCTTTTAATTTTGTTCAAACATATTCACTATGGTTTATGTCATTGATGGGAACAGGTACAATGAAGTATGAGGTCTCCCAAACTCTGGTTCACAGCCACTCCCTCTGCATTGCACCACGTCAGGGTAAATCTAATTCAGTTTCTATTACTAGTAAACTCAGAAATGTAGTAATGAGAAAAAAACCCCAACTTCTTACAAATATTAAAGTACTCTTCACATGACATGAGTTCATGATGGAGAGTTAGAAATCACTTATTTTCTTCAAAATATGAAGGTTAGAAACAGTCAAATCTAATCTCCAAAGTTAAGACACTATAAATTTCAGAGAACAGAAATTGAAAGAAAGGCAAGATCTGAAGATGAGGTGAAAAGTCACACACTTGTGCTCTTTGTATTTTTGTAGGTACCAAAATCATAATTTGTATGCCTTTTCTTTGGTTTTATTTCATTTGAATTTTGCCTTTTACAGTAACTTTCAAATAGAATTTGTCCACGGCTAAACCTACACCACACAAGGTAAAAAAAAGGCTTTTGTAAAATTTAACAGCAAAGAGGTCAAAGCAACCTCTAAGTGTCACTTACACTGTAGCAATACTATTGTATTGCTGTACTGTAACCTCACCATCTGCACCAAAATTTACTCATGTTTGCCATGGCTTATTAGCTAAGAGGTTTTGTAATGGATTTGCTTTTTCCTTTCTTTCTTTTAAAGGAGAAATATCTGATTTCTTTCCATAGAACTAATCCATAATCTGGAGACAAATTTCAGTGGGAAAGCATTTAAACAATGATTTAAAATTGCAAACATCTTTAAACTTGTCTACAGTAGAAAGAATCTGCTGGCAAAACTTTACTGGTGAGCTGAGCAAGTGAAGACACAGTTTACACGGTAAAAGACTTCTTTTGCCGGAGTAAGACACTGATCTGTTCCTGAACCAGAAGGTAGCCCTTTGCTGTTGTAGTCATCTACTCCAACTAGAGACACACCAGCCATCTGAGTCAAGAACAGCTTTATCATTTATCAGATGTTTGGTTGTATTCACAAAGACAGGACCAAGGCCACTTGCCAACAATTGGAGCTGTCACGGAACACAGAGCCCAAGGTGCACATCCTTGTGTAGTATTTATTCTACTTTTCATGTGTTTTGGAATTCTGCATTCCAAAAAGCAGAACACCTTTTACATTTTCTCAATTTCCAGAGAAGGTGTGCTCACACCTCATATGCTGTTATGCTAAATACATAAAACAGAGCGTTGCCATTTCAGATCCTTCTCAACCATAAAATCCCAGTCCAGCAGCAGTCCAGGCCACGTACATAAGCAAAGTCAACCAACCAGTGTTCATTTGTGTAAATTTGTGCAAACTGCGAGTCTCAAAAGCACACTATAACCAGTATATTGCCTCTAAGCTTTTGACTATACTACTCCATATTTTTCTTTGCAGACTGAAGTTGTCCAAGGACCATCATTCACATAAGCTTCAATTCCCAGGAGACAGCCTGAGTGCCTTTCACGCATACAGCAATAAAGACTGCATTAACAAGCACAGCATCACCTCTGTTACAGCTGCCATGCCATGGGTTTAGGAGAAAGAACAGATAGAGCTGCAGATGGTGAGCTGTCACCTCAAGAAATAGAAGAGATTCCTAGTGTCCCAAAAACACATAGCAATTTGTCCCTAATACACAGTTGCATATCCCTAAGACAGACAAGACCTTTATGCTTGTGTTTTCATAATAGGCCTTGACACAGTCACCATTTCCAATTCTGAAAATCTTGGGATGGAAAGTTCTTTGGATACTTCAGCTTTCAAATGACCTAAAGGACACCCAACAGGCTAGATTAGGCTGACATCAGTGTGGCCTCCTGTGAGCCATATATTCACAAATGCACACCAGTGGCAGCATTAAACACAGAGCATGAGGCTACAGGCAGGGCAGTAGAACATTCACTCATCTGTTTAAAACACATCTTGATTATCACCTTGGGAAGACTATGTTCTTGAAAGACCTGACCTTCGTGAAGAAAGCTAGATGAGTCTGGCTGAGTCTCATGGCTGACTCCACTTTCAGGTCTACAGACCTCCTGACATCCCTTACAACTTCAATTTTCCTGTGAACCTGATGCGCTACCAACAGCATCTGGTTAACCCTAAATGAGGTTATTGGAAGGCCAAACTTTCTCTGAAGACGGCACAAAGCTCTCTGGAATATAGGGGAAGAAAATTAAGGCAAAGTTTTGTTTTCATATCTAGCAAGAAACGCTGGAAGAAAGCTAGGTGGAACAGCAAAGGGACAGAGCTGTATGTCCTCTGCCCTTATGGACCTTAGAAAGACACCTAATCCCTCCTGACTTCTTTGCAACCAAAGAATCTTTCAGAGAGAAAGCAAACTAAGGGTGAATGGTTCTCTGGTTAAGACCTGGATTTAAATTCAAAAACAGTGTTTCTTTAGAGAAGGTTAGAACATGACTTTGTACAGCCACAATGACAAAAAGCATGTGAAATTAGACTGCATGACCCGTGTGCGTATGTAAACCTCCAAAAAAGGTACCCAGGGCACTTACTAAGAATTACTACTGGAATACAATGAGCAAAAGACCCATCACCATAACAAGGAGTTGGCATCTGCTGTCTACTTACTCTTAAATCAGGCTTTTATTGGAAGCAGCATTAATGCTGCCACCACTCTTCTAAGCAGCGGGAAGGATTCTGATTCAGAGACAAGTTTATCCAGTGAGTACCTTCTTGCAGGAAAGCATGTTCATCTTGCAAGAAGATGAATTCCCAGAGCTGAAAAGACCAGTTGCATCATTCTGAAGAAGGGGCAAGGACAGAGCCCAGTATTGATAGTCCAAATCCAGCAACCTACTGAATTTACCAGGTTCGGGTACAGAACTGAAATAGTACTTTATATGTTCCCATCTACATAAAGATAGATACACACTTGCAGAGTCTGGTAGAATAAAAAGGTCTTTGCTTTTCAATGACCATAGGATCCACCACTGCCAATGCACCAGCAGATTTGACTGAAAAAAAGGATTTTTTTTTTGGTGTAAATCTCTGACAAGCATCCAACAAAATCTACAGAGCTGACTCAATGGATGTCAGTACCAGAGGGTATTTTTGAAATTGGCACTAATGGAAAAAAAAATAAAAAAACAAACCAGGAGAGAGAGAAAAAGCAAATTTGTTGTATTAGAGCCAAGGATACTGAATCCTAAAGAGACAGCCCAAGCCTGTTCTTTGGTGTCACTTGCATTTTAAGCGGCAATACAGAGGCTGCGTCAAGATTTCCTTACTCAATACAAAGCCAAGGTGATTCCTCAGTCTCCAGTCAGTAGTTTCTGGTGGTGCCAGACATGAAAACAAAAAGATACCCCTTTGGGTACTTAAGTGAGAGGATCCAAGCCAGTCTTGGTATCTTCAGCTGTAAGAATCTAGCTCCAACCATGAAGCATAAAGCTGTCAGCGTTCAGAGACCACATGATACTGGAGTTCCAATTAAAAACTTCACTTCCATCAGCAAAGTAAAATAACAGTAAGCTGCATATTTGAGTGAGTATACAAGTGAGTTTTGCTCTGACAGAAGGCAATGTAGTGTCAGATTCTAGTATAATCACCAGTTAGGAAATGCATCTCAAAGCTCTTATGAAGCTCCAGCCTCCTGTGTCTCATCTAAGGTGTTCTCTGATACCATTCTCATAATAAATTATTGTTACTTCAATTCTACCTAAACCCAAATGGGAGTTATGCTTTCTCTTCAGCACAGGAGTAAGGAGTTTCAAGGGAATATGGGATACATACTTTGCTTGAGTACAGGCAATGACATCAACATGACACTGTTTGCATACTCTGTAGTGAGCACTACAATTCATCCTTATATTTGCAATGCTTCTGTAGCCAAGGAAATATTTTCTTTAATGCTAAGAGACCAGCAGAAAATTTCAACTTTTGGAAATCTGTCCAGCAGCTGAAATAGAGCTGTTTATCATTCTGCTACTTCTCTTCATCCTCTTTTGGGATCACTGGTGCTGAGCTGGAAATAAAGCCAGGTTCTTTTCCCCGCCAATAGGAATAAAGTCAGGTTGCTGCCAACATGATAGGGAGGTGGCTGTACAGAGTAAAGCATGCCAAGCAGGCTTTTATAACATTTCCTCCCTTATCTTCGGCTGGCTCATAAGGCAACCAGCAGTTACCATGATACCCTTGCATACAATGACCCCCATGGCCCCAGCTTCATGCAGGCAGATCATGACTCCTGCAAATTATGAAGTGCTAAAGCTGGAGGCAATGCTGGCCAGCGGCAGCAACATTTAACTACACTAGCCCTGTTCCTGTAACTACCTAAATTGTAATCCTCATTATTCTGGAAAACATTGCTCTCTGGTAGCAGCCATCAGTTTTGTTCCATTGTGTACCAGTGAACAACAGATGCCCGCCAGATAGTCTATTTTTGTACATTTAGGTCAATTGTTCCATGAATTGACATATGTAGAGAACAGGGTAAGAAAAAAAAGTTTTTGCTATTTCAAATTCAGGTCTCAGTGTCTTTCCGTTTTAATTATAGTTATTGTACTGCGTGTTTATATTGCCATTCCAGAATATGAAATAGGGAGAGGAAGTTACGCAGAACATGCCTAAATCCAGGACAAAAAAGTCCACCACGTTTCTTTGTGGTTTTCTAAGTTAAATAATTTACCGCACTGTTACACCGTCCTGGTCACACATTGTACATTGGCTGTAGTACCAGTTACAGTGTAACCCGGCTATCTGCTGCAGAACCGAGTATTTAAAGACAGCACAAGAACTGGTTCCAACACAAACACTGGGAAAAGAAAGACTGGGTGGGTGCAGTCGCTGACAAGTATTGGAACAACTTAGCTCATGCTCGGATTTCAGAAATGTAATTAATTAATCACTGCTAAGTATCCTAAACTCAAGTGAGCCATATCCCAGCTAATAGTCCACAATATAATGTTCACAGCACGTAAGTATCAGGCAATAAAGATGCTCATTATAGTGCCAGAAATAATATTTCCAGCAAAATATTATATATAAAGATGAAGTAATTATATGGCATGGCAACAAAAAGAGCTGTATAGTTTACAGTTGAGCTGAAAATCTGTAAGAATCTATTTCCAAAAAATACTTTCCAAAGTTGGAGACTTGAACAATAAAGAATTAAGCGCATTTCTTCACTTCATATCACCGAGGGATATAGTTTGCCTTTGATATGTATGTCCAATATACACACCATATATAATTACAATGCAACCAAGATATCAGACAAAAATGTACTAATGGAAAACAATATCCTTTTGTTCTTATTCAGGAGAAAGCAGTTTGCAAAACACTATTTGTAATGCATTAAAAACAAACAAACAAAAAAATCACAAAAGCCCTTTAAGATGACAATTTCACAAGCTGTTTGTTCTCTTAGCTTTATACAATGGAAAAATGAAAATCAGAAATAAGACTCACATTTAAAAGTGTAGTTGGAAGAGTGCTTTAAATAAAGAAAGAAATCCAAAGTCAAAAATCAAAGCCCACAGTGACTTGAGGGTAGGGCAAGAACTGACTGCTATGGCACAAAATGAAACAACGGAGCAGCAAGTTTGCTTGTATTTACCCTGTTCTGCAGACTTAAAGTGTCATTGAAAATCCATTTAAATTAACAACTCCATAGTTATCACTTCTGCAGACAGTAATGAACCTTAAGTGAACCTGTGTGGGCGTATTCAAAAGTGCTTCATTTTTGGAGTACCTTTGTAACTCTGAACTAGATATTATAATGGCTATTGACTTGTTCAAACTTAGATTATTAGGCTAGATTTTCGGCTGGTTGCACTGGCATCATTCCAGTTATGTCCATTTACAACAAATGGCTCATTATTAATTCAAGGTCTTATTTGCTCCTTAATGAACACTTCCACTAGTCACCTTCCCAACGGCAGCTTTAAATGCTCAAACGTTTCCTCCATGGTCAGAATCATCATACTCAAGAACTTACTTATCAAAAAAGTAATGCTTTTTCTCTCCTTCTATGAGGCACATTTAAAGTAAACTTTTTTATTCATTTACAAAACAAACTAAAATACCTCCTGTGCCATAATTAACTAGCTAGAATTATGCTTTCATACAGCATAATTTGCATATAAATATAAAAATTTTACAACCCTAAGGGGACATTACAGACAAAACAAAACAAGAATTGAATTAAACAGCTAAAGGGACAACAAAGTCTTCCACAACAGGCCTCTTTTACAGCCTTGCTCTTTTTCTTACTGTTATTTCTGTCTGCATCAGTTCATACATATTTTCCTTCTCTGCTATTTGAAGATATTACATATATTTTAACATCTTTATTTGTTTGGTCTTTTCAATTCTAAAATACTATCATTTTAAACCAAATCAGGATACAAACATGTCACTAAGTTTGTGCATCTTCATTTAATATATCACAGTGGTCAGAAATACAATTAACTTAAAATACAACGGTTTTTTTTCCTCAACCAAGCAAAACGTGATTTTTCAAAAGGATTTTAAAAAATTCAAATTTTACAATTTTGCAACCAGATCTCATTACGCACTTCAGTGGAACAGTTCGCTGTCCTATATACAAAGGACAGCAACCACTGGTTTTGATTACTGTTGTTACTAGAGTAATTTTGTTTAAAAACGTAACAAATATTTAGGAACACAATGAAGAAGAAACATCTCAGTGAAAGCCTGAGGAACATTGGTGGTAAGTTCAGTAGATCTGCTGTGATATGTGGGAAGTTAACACTTCATTCTATGCTGCTGCTTTGTGGGAAAATATCCTTCAAATGGGCTACACAAAAACTTGCGTGCTCAGTCAAACCAACTGGTGTCCCACAAGGCTGGCTTCTCACTCTGAAATTTCTAATAAGCACGTGTACCCAAATAACATCAGAGTAAATCAAAATGAAAATACTCTAATTAAAAATATTTTCTAGCATCTTTGGGGTTTTTTTATTCCAAGTACCTCTTAACATAAATTTTCAACTGTCTTGACCCAAATAGTCTCAGTTTGGTTCGACCCAAATAGTCTCAGTTTGGTTCTACCCAAAAGTCACAATTAAGATATGAACTATACAAACAGTAGAGAACGGTTTTCACTGTGGAAAGCTTATAATAAACCTAAGGAACCAAGTTTTGTGATTAGGTAAATACTGATTTTCCTGAATAGCTGAACAGGTCACTTAAGATGCTTTGATACTACCATGAAAATGCCCATCAAATATACCTTAGGATATCACAGTGAAGAAAGTTGCCACATACCTGGAATAGATTCCACTGACCATGTTGTGCTGGAAAGAGAGCTCCGCCGTGCTGGGTCCAGCAGCTTTGGAAATCAGCAATATGACCAAACCTCGCATTTGTAAATTGTTTCGGCTGTCATACACAAAACCCCTGGAAAAAGGAAAGAAAAGGAAAAAAGCATGTTTTCACAATCCATTTTCACTGGTCATACCAAAGTGAAAAAAAGACAGACCTCAGGCTGCCACCGCAAGTCCTTAATATTCATGTTCGCAAGGAAGTAAGTTGCAATTATGAATCGTGATCTTCCGTCATGCCTTCCCTGATACTTACAGTGAAATACTGCTATTGCAGAGAAAAACAAGTATTCAGGATTGAATTAAATCTTGATTATTTTCAAGGAGCACCATGTCTCTCACATTTCACATCATGTCATGACAAGAGTATTTCAAAATAATTCAATGTGAGCTACTCTAACAGGAACATAAGACCTTTCAGTTTCTTGTCTGAAATACAAAAAAGCCAAAAGAAGCCCTCTTACTTCATGAGAAGAAAGGCAAAGAAGGTACAACCAAAATCTATAACCTGCCGAAAGAAAGCTGTTTAGATCAGAGTGGTTATGAACAGAGGGCACAGTACAGGTTTCAGTATATAAGGAATAAACTTTGCAGAAACTGATGAAATATGTACAACAAAAGTTAGAGATAAATGACGGGCTGTTCTAAACAAAAGAACTGTTTCAAATGCTACAACTTTAAATTTGAGTTCAGAAGGAAACTACCCACAAAATCGTATTTGTTGAGAGCAATTCTAACTGACCACTTAGATACACCACCTCAGAAATTAATTTGTTTTAAAGCAAGCTTAGCTTTCCTTTTGGACTGCAATGTCTCCAATTGTATTCTTCCTATTCTTGTCAAACTACTTTCTACATTCATCAATATGGCTAAACAGCTAGACCAAAGGGTAATACATTCCAGATGCTATTAAATTTGTAAGCTAATCTGCAATAAATAAGAGCCCATATCTCTTGTATAATCTAAATATTCATTAAATAAATCATATGAAGAATCACATTACAAATTACTAAGCACTTTAACTCATTTTATACCAGAGTATAATTTTAGTCCTAATAACTGAAGGAAATCAAAACAGAACTATCTTTAAAACAGCTGAATGAAAATCTAAGATGCTCATATTGCAAGTTTGTTTGAATAAAGAAAACAGTGGATGCAAGCTAAAGTTTAATTTGGAGTTTTGTCATTACATTTACAGTCCACAATACAAGAACATATTCTGTATGGTACTTCATTAACACAGACACAAACATGAAAATAATAATTTACGTAACACCCTTCTGTGTGAAAGTTCTTGTGCTACCGCAAATAAAATCCTGACGTCTTGAGCCTTTACAGCCCATGGGGCAGCGCGGAGGAAATGGCCTCAAGGAGGAGAATGAGCAGATCCATCAAGGTAGCTGGTGCTAGACAGCTACTGGGCTTGATCTTCACACCCATACTGAGTCCAGGCTAATACTTCTCCCTCCAGAGAAGCTTCTGAGCTCACACTCAGTGCAGCTGCACCCTACAAATGCCAGGATCAATTAAGATAAGAGGAAGTCAGTATGGCTTTTTACCACAACCCACAACATTTTTAGCTCTGGTGAGACCTAACTAGCCAAACGAGGTCATGACTTCTGTGCCTCTATAATCTGCCCACGTGCTATTTGCTTCACCTGCAGACTAAACAGGCCGGCCCACCCTGGGCACGTCAGGTGTGCCCTGTGAGCCTGGCAGCACAACACCCCACACTCACAGCAACCCTGACTAAAGCAGTGAAAGCAAGATACTGTATAACTTCCCCAAGCAGCAATTACTTCTTTTTTTTTTTTTTTTTTTTTTTAGTTCAGTGCCCCAGTACTTTCTAGCCACTCAAATCCACAAAAGTTTGGACAGCTCGGATCTCTTCACATGGGCACACACTGTGGTCTTGCAATGTGCACCTTTATTTTGTTTACGGGGTACATGTAGTGAGGGATTTTAAGAAGCAGGGGAGAGCTGCTTGCCTTCAACACTCTGAATTTATAACCTGCATACCTCTGTACTCACCAAGCACACAAATACATAATTCTTTTCTTACCATGCTCCAAAATACAGTTAACAGAATGCAGCCAAGACTTAAAACTCCATAGATTTCCAAAGTGAGAGCCACAATGAACATTAAACCACCCGGGAAAAAAACAGAAAATACATATAATGAATAATATATAGTGTGTACACATCCTGTATACAGAACTCATAATTGTTTGTGGTGGTGTAAGTACTTCTCCGGCTTGAACTTCAGTTGACCACATTACTCACAGCCACATAAGGTACAAAGACGATGCAACTGAATTTGAATATATTTCCTCAACACTATTTACAATTCCATTTTTAAAGAAAATTGGTTTCAGGAAAATAATTGCTTTTTTTCCACATATCTGGTAAAATCTGAGTGAATTTCTAAAGGCAGGATTCTATAAGAAATGAATAATACCTTTTAAAAAAAACATAGCAAATTGTAGTGATACTTTTAACAATCAGAACACTTCGGTTTTTCATGCCCAGTGCTCTATGGCTTGACATGGGACAGGATACGACCAAAGCAGAGAAAAAAGGCGTTCATCACAGGATTATGAAGCACTGGCCTTTAAATAAGCCACTGCCTAGATAGACACTAGAAGTGAAGCACTTTTATCTGATTCCAACTAGGTGAGGAACAGAAGAAGAAAATTACCTGAGCTGAAAATACTCGAACAGTTCTGTAGCAATAGCAAAAACAGGAGTTCAGAGCTGCTCAGGGGGCTCGCAACACAGCTAGCAATGAATACCCTGCCTTCTTAGCAGAAAACTGTTAATGAGAAGTGCAGCTGTGGGTGGGGGGAAGAACAGACATAAAAATCAAATAATAAGGAGCAACATGTCTATAATTTCTACACCTAATCATACAGCTTATATGTTACATAAGGTTTGGATGTAATTTTAGGCAGGATATTCTGCGAATTACCAAACCAGTAGTCAAAGTCTAACTCCATTTTCAAAACATGACTGAAGCTGTGTTACTGACACGTAACACATCCACACTAAAGCAAACCACATTAGACTTGAAACAAATAAAGCCTATGGTGATCATCCTTTAGACACTAGAAACTACTGCAGCTACTTGACATGGCTTCAGGGGTCACATTCACATTCTGAATTAAGCTCCCCAGAGATACCCTGCACAAGTAACAGCAACACAAAAATCTTCCAGATGGTGCAATTAGTCTTGATGGGTATGTGGCAGGAGACAGGTGCCTCCAGGGAAAAAAAAGTGAACTAAAAGCAAGACGAATGAAATTGTGCACAGAAAAAAAGATGCATCAAGCTGACACTTTTGGAAAACCTCTGCTGAACACCACAAATGCATACATAGGGCACCCAAAAAACCACCAACCATTAGGACAATTCTGCTTCCTGTAAGTTACAGGCCGGGTCTCCTGCAAATTACATACTTGATCCTCAGGGGACTGCATACCAAAAAAGGTAGCAAAGTCAAACACCTCTACAATTCAGTTTTGCAAAACATTAAGAATTAGGGTAGGGAACGGCGGGGCAAGGGGAGGAAGGGAGGGAAAGGCATTTATTCTAGATATTTTCTGTGTTACAGAATAGCCCATTTGAAAACTGGCAGATTCACAGTTTCAAATACAGAACAGTGTTCACAAAAAATTCATCTTACAGCACAGGGGAGAAGCGCCTGGCTCTGACACATGCGCAGTGTGACACTGTACACGCACCAGAGACTCACACCACCCACTCAAGCAATGACATGGCTAATAGCTAATGTGCTGCAAATTACACCTCCTACTACCAGAGTCCGTCTGCTGCAGAGAATAAATCAAGGAAACACGAGCATTTCACTTACTGCTTTGTGTATTGCTCCACATGTGCAGCTATTTCAGTAGAATTTTAACCTCCAATAATTGTCAGGTTTTAACTCCATCAGTAATTTACACTGTCATTAAAAAAAAAAAAATCTACTATTCATTGCAAGAATCATTTGTATTTTTGAGCAATCTTATTTAAATACCACAAAGATTTTAAATTATTTGCATGAGACAAAGCCAGGTTACATTCTTAACACTTTTTTGCATTACATTAACCTGTGAATTTAAACAATAGAAAGGAAACATGGCAAATATAACAGTTACTGTAAGGAGGAGCTGAACACGGGAGTAATTTCATGGTACCAAATGGAAGTAAAAAAAAAAGAGGTCATACTCATGGGCACTAGTGCTAACTCAAATTTGATGATATAGAATACAGAACAAATTTCTCATCAAAACGGATGTGGTATTTTGGAATGGACATAAAGGGGGTGTTAGATGTTCAGATAAATGTTGTTAGTCCCAAATGTTCTGCTCATGACCAAAGGAAGCAAGAGCTGCAGGATTTGCAGCTCTGTCCTCAGTCAACCCAGAGGAGTCCCTCCACCATCACCCAGGCATGTGCTCTAGTCACAGGTCTGCTGGTAGGGGTTGAAGTGAACAGGTCACTGTCCTCTTCACCTCCTCTGGTGATTTTTGCCCTTCCTTTCCATGCATTTTATTGACAAGATCAATCATTTTGTTTCAGACCTGTGTAGCTACAAAAGGAAGGAAAACAGGGAGAGATTCCATTCCTCTACATTTCCACTTCAGTTGTCAAGCAAAAGAAGGAAAAAAAAAATCACCTGTTCACACAGCTTTAATAAAAAGCAGCTGAGAAAGTCTATAATACCACCGAAATCAATTACGTTGATGAAGAAGATTTATAAGCCTACGATAGTGTCATTGAAAACACAGGCTAGTTTTAGGATGAAATACCAACTATTCTAAAAAAGAAACCCCTCTATTCAAACTGACAATCCCAGATGTGACAATATAAATGGAGTTTTGAATAATCTGTAACATCTTAGGAAAGTACCTTCTATTTTGCTCAATATAGAAAGGTTATCAGGATGCACTCATGGCTACAGGTGTAGACACATTTAAAATATAACACAACCCACTTTTTTGAAATCAATTATAACTGACAATTCTATATCTAGCACTAGAGGTAAGGCATGCAGATACTCAGCAAGATTGTCAGCTTCCTTATTAGAAATGCAAGAAATACCAGCCTAAGGGCTTTTATCCAATTTGCTTCATTAATGACTTGTCAGAAGTAAATAAGAGAAAACTCTCTGACATACTAATTTTTTAAAGAGATGTTCAACCACTGTATATGCACACGGGATTCACCATATGACCACATGATCACACTCAAACACACATATGATGACTCAGAACACTGAATTTTATATATGTGGTATATGATAACAGCAGTCTACAGCAACCTTTTTTCACCTGCTGCTTAAGTTTCAAGTATATATTAAATACCCTTCTGTGCAGCATATCTCCAGAACAAATTAAAAACCCAAATCCATAGAATAGAATCACCCTTGACATGACATGTGCTTTGAGCATGGACAAAAGGAGGGATGCTCTGCAACCCACACGCCACCTCATCTTAAAAGTCCACTAGAAGCTGCAGAAGAGAACACGTATTTTAGAAACTTATTCCTGGACTTGGACAACCAAACATTTCTTTGTGTATGGAAAATGAGTACTTGGGTTGGGGGAATTTCTTTACCTGAAAAACCAGGTTGTGATGGGGATGGGGCTCATCACCATAACCATTATGTAACAGCCTAGTAATTAAAGGGTTTAAGAGCAGACTTGTCTAAGGTGTCAGAGCAGGCTTAGAGGAACTGATGTTCCCATCCCACTTTGTGGGAAGATGCTCTTATGGCAGCTTACAAGGGAGTAATTTAATAGCCCTTCTGCTCTCCCTGCCTCCAAGCAAATGGGGGGTCTCACCCCATTAGCTTGTGAAGCCAATCACAAAGAAACACAAGATTTCAGAAAAAAAAACCCAAAAAGGACTCTGGTGTAAAGATGACAGAGGCCTGTCTGTGCACTGGCTTTTTGTCCAAAGCCAAAAAAAAAAAAAAAGATTGAAAAGGCAATTTAGAAGTGTGTGGCCTTCACTTATGACACAAAGCAACTTTTGAATATCTTCGACCACCACACAGTGGGATGCTTGTATAGTTAAAACTAAGCCAAAATGGTAACTTAGCCATGTGCAAAGGAAGAATAATTGTGGTCCAGTGAAAAAGTACTTGCCTCAAAACAATTGCAGCTCTACAGGCAGAGTCATGGAAAAACTTATGCAGAAAATGTGGTATCTGTGCTTCCATTTGGCTAATCTTATATTTAGGGATACTTGGGAACAAATTGCAACCAAGGCCTTCAATGAAAAACCAAGGCCTCAAAAGGCTCAGTTCCACAAAAGAACTCCATAAATTTGGGTACCTTTTCTTCCATTTATGAAGTCTCAGATACCTACTCAGCTGGAGAGAGTGAGTAAAAACTACTCAACGTACACTTAAAATAAAGCTTGTATGAAATCTAGGTATTCAAGAGTCCCAGAAAGCCACATAAAGTGTGTCTTAAAAATATTAGGATATATTCTTCACAAACTAAATAGAAACATAACAAAGACGATCTTCATTGCTTTATTTTAGAAGAAGGTTGCAAAAGCATACCTTCTAGAACAGAAAGCTCCTGCAGGATTGCTCCTAAGGTCTTTTCCAACCTAAGTGACTCTAGCTGCTCAATTTTCATGAAATATTACTTACAAAGAGAAATATTTCCTAATTAAAGGTGAAAATTTTCAAAAATTTCATCACTCTATTGCTTACTTCACGGGGACTGGGAGCGTAGAAAACTACACTCCCAGGCAGGAGGCGCACTGAATCCGGAGTCAATTGCATCATTCCCAGAAGTAATTTATAACAAGATAAACTTCTAGGAAAAGCCACAGCACCCTTCAAGATCAGAAGAGAGACTGATCCCTTTCTGGAGCTGCTACATGCACTCATTTCCCCAGGCTTTAGTATCTATCCCACATATTGCACTACTTCCATGAAGAAAATTCCAACAACCTTTAAAACACAACAGTGATCACAAAAGAGCGAACCTTCTAGGAAAGTACAAAAGCCAGAAGGTTAAATAAAATTGTGGAGCTTCAAATGGGCAAGATCCCACAAAAATCAAATCTTATCCAAAAGATGAAGTTTAAGAAACTACAGCTTTTTGAGCAGGTACAAAGCAAATACAGATACTGGGCCTTGGTAACACGGAGTTCATTGTAATTGAGCATTTACAGCTTCTAGAGATCAATACAGCCTTTGAATTCTTGAAATAAGAAGCCACAAAATTTCCCCTGGAGACTGTAGAACCCTATTTAGACACTCGTATCAGTCTACCATCCACTGCTACTAGGTTTATTTGGTTTCCCAGAGGCAGAGGTTATTGAAATCATTTCCCATTGAAATCAGCTACATAGTTGCATATTACTTGACAGGGTTTTTGATGCACTGATTTCCTTTATGATAGGATAATCCCTAGGATCAATGGGAGGAGTTACTGCTAAAAAAAACCCACAAACACCCTGCCAAAACTACCAACCAAAAAACCCCCAAAAGCACACAAAAAACTCCCAAAAAAACAAAGAAGCCCATTTTTCTGTAAAACTTACGACCAGTTGAGGACGAAGAGGAAAAAGTTTTGCCTGGTGAAAAGAAAGGAACCACCATCTTTTTTATTTGAATGAAGATGGAGATGCACAGAAACAGTTTGAAATTAAAGCTGAAAAAAGCCATTTTGAGGTTGCATAGTCATTTAAGATCTCAAAACAGGCTATAATGGATACTGAAAAAAAACCCTACTATGAAAATAAAGGGCAGCTATCATCATATAAGACATTTATCTCAAAGACATTGATTATTCAGGAAAAAAGATTATTTACTATTACTACTACTATTATTATTATTGTTTTGAATCATTCTAACCTCCACCCATCACATCTTATAAGTGGTAGGGGAAGGGCAAAAAGGACCACCTTAAGGATGACACTAAAGACACTACACAGAAAACAAACCACCAAAATGTGGTTTTAAACCAACTGCCAGTCTCCACTGTTTTTCCTAGTCAGTGTTTGACTTGATCTTGGAATGTGATGTGGGTAGCAGCAGGCTAATACCAAAAAATGCAGTTAGTGTCTGAACGCAATTACTCTGACCAGGAGTAGCTTGCAGGTCTGGCACCCTTATTTTTCTAACCACAAATACTTAAACAGAAGCCTAATTTTTGTGTGTCTGATTTCTCCATCAATATTTGCTTTATTTAAACTTAGTGTGAGGTCGAGCACCCCACTGTCGACCAATATGAACAGGTCGACTCAAGCACAAGACTACCTTTCTGGCAACAGGCTCTCTCAGATGCAAGAATATTCTGCTAAGTGAAAGGAATACAAATATTTTGGAAGAGTTTGGAGAACGACAGAAAGATGATTAGCTTCACAAGGCTAATGAATTCAGACACCTCTGGAGGTCCAGTGTCACTACAGCAATATTGTAATTACAGAGCCTGTCATAAAAATGTATTTTGCATTAAACAAACTTTGCTAGGAAAATGTAACAATGAAATAGGTCAACTCCTCACCATTATCTCAGACTGAAAATGTTCACAGCATGTTTTACAAATGGACGAAACATAAAAAGGCAAAAATTTTGCAATATGTATTGCCATGACAAAATGATATAAAAAGGTCTTTTAACCTTCTGTACACAACAAGATTTCTAGATAACAACTTAACTGATTTTCAGCGTTATTCAGATGAATTAATTACAAATATTTCTTCCTTAAAAACGCTGAAGGCTCTTTACTAATAGTGAGAAAGAGGTTCCAAGTTCTGTACTTCAATGGATTGTTCTCACTTTAAGTAACTCAAGCCAAATACACACCACCAGTCCCATAAATAAAAACCTTCCTTTTAAACACAAATAGAAATTAGTTGGTTGAAAACCAACCAGCACCATTACTCAAAATGCAGCACCTCTACACTTACTAGAGTTAAGTGGTCCACACACAGCAGAAGCCTTTTGTAATTGATGGGGAGAAAAAAACACCTTAAAACATAGTGGGTAATTAGGATAAAATGCAAGGCAGCAATACGTAGAGTAACAAATGAGAAGAAATATAAATACTCTCAGATCCTATGATGAATGCGGATACTTTTAAATACTAAAATTGAGGGCTTTTCAATAGTTCCAAGGAACAAAAAAAAAAAAAAATTTAAAAATCGACTTCAAGCCGAGAGTGGAAACCACAGTCAAACTCAGACTCTTACCAGTATTACCTTCATTTGCTGTTTTTCTCTAGATTTCTGAGTCTAGTGAATCTTTTTTCCCTCAGTGAGACCCAGGTGGCAGATTCTGACAACTGAGATGAATCTGGGTTTTTACTAGACTAAGAAGTGTTTTCAATGGAACCTCCACCCAAATTCCGTATTTGTCATGCCACTGTGTCAATATCAAAATTGGGCTTCTTCATCTTAACAAAAACCCCTCCTTTTACAAAGATCAACCTAAAACCCAACAAGTATCTGTCCTCTTTTCCTGGATCATTGCTAAGCATCAAATAAGCTCGTTAAGTTACCAGTGGCATGCTTTAAATTTCTCAAGTCATGAAAGAAGACACAGAGCAAAAGAACTGAAAGCATTTTACAACAAAACAACTGTTAGGAAATAAAAAGCACTGGGAAACTTTAGATATTTTCAATTCTTTTTTTCCTCAGAAAATACAAGACTTTAGAAGGCCTGAGATTTTAAGCAAACACTTGTGGTTTTGGAAATGCTGGTTTCCATGGCAACCAGTAAGGTCTTCTTTATATAGCATTATAAACAGATGGTAAAGACCAGTCATGTTTGCTTCTTTGCCAACATATCAATAGAACTGCTGTACTACTCTATCTCTTGTATTAGAGTTATTAAGTAACTTGGATATTTGAGCAACAAAATCTGCAAATCAGACTTGCTCAACTAGTAAGTTGCTTTTTTTTTCCATAAACACATTCTCAACAGTAAAGTCACTGTACTCTGTATAGGCAGATTTCTTTGGCAAAGCTTTTTATAAATGTTTTCTCAGCACTTGCCATGCAGGGTACATTACTACCACAAATATGAATCTGACAGGGATTAAAATAATGAATTCAAACAGGAAATAGAAATGTGACTGTTTACACCAACTAGTATTAAAGTGCACTTTAGAATTATGTTTTTGTTGTATTGTATTTGAAATTATTCAGAGAAGATGTAGCAAACTGTAAATTCACCTTCATTATGTAATAATAAGCAGAGGTGATTATATTCTTGCAGGTGATTTGTAAAATAAAGAAAATCTCTTTGAATTTTAATCTTTCAGTTGCAGCTGTGGCACACCACATACAAGTGTTTCGAGGGTTTTCTTCCATAGATGTCTTGAAGGATAAAGAGAATTTCATTTGGTACAGCATTTGATTTGGTACCTCTCTGGAAAAGTCTGAAGTACCAACTACTGGCAGTGTAAGCTAACATGGATTTTTGCCACTAAACTCAACTTATCCCTCCAGTGGTTTAGCTGCGTAATAAGTTTTGTGCCAAAAATGGGAGGAAAAAGAGAAAAAGTAAAGAAAAGGCAGAAACAGAACTCCCATCACATTTTTCACTGCATGTCAAGAGCCCAAGTTACACATTTCAGATTGTAATATCACATGTATTCTAAACAGATTACAAATTACTTTATTATTTAAATACTATAAAAATATCAGTATTTCTGACCCAATTTCCACTGAAATTCATCCCATTTCCATCAGGAAATATAAACTCTCCATTGCTTATTTTTGTTAACCCTTTTGTAGCAACTTTGTGGTCTGGTGTTTTTTTCACTAAGCAGTGGTATCTTAGGGACAAGTGTTCATCTTTACCCCAAATACAAATTTCCAGGTCCACTCTATCCAATCTGCTACAAAATCACAGCAGTTATCACTAATAAGCTTGAGATTAAAAAAAAAATCACCACATAACCCAAAGTTTTCAAAACCCACTCAACTTCATAAAACAACCAATAATACATTTTGGAAACGTGTGAACTACTGAAGATGTGAATATGTTTGGCAAAGATCAAGAGGATAACAAGCATTCAATATGCACAGAGAAGCCAGAAATGTGCTAGGGTATGGATGAGAAGTCTTCCTGCACATCAAATGAGACTGCATTAAGCAACACGTTCAAGAGATAGATAATCACACACAATTTTTGTGTTGCTTAGTTTTATGTTTTTCTGTTTGATACCATGCAAATGACACAAAAGTGCAATTTAACAGCGGGGTCTGTTCTGCCAAAATCCCAACAGTTTCCAACGGTGCTTAAACTATAGATACCAAACACTACTTAGTATAAAATTCCTAGTTCGGTTTGGTTGCACAGCCTGTTCAGAAGTACATGCTTACATGACAAGAAGTCCCTGTTGTTGTCTATGCCTTCAAGGATCAATCCACTGGCCACTGCCATGATCAACATTCCAGCAATCCCAACACACTAATGTCATTTTAGGACACCGTGCACCTACTGGCTACACCAAAACTCACCATTTCCATGCTCCAGGTGATTTAGCTCCCTGATAACATAAATCCAGTTTAATCTTTGATATATAAACTTGATCAATAGCAGGTGGAGGAGGATGAGGCTGTGGAACATTTTAACGAGTCAGATGTGCACAAGTCAATGGGATGCACACAAAAGTGCATCCTGATATTATTACCAGGTCATTCTATGATCTTTGAAAAGTCTTTGTAATCAGGGGAGGTTCCCAAGGACTGGAAGAAAGCAAGTGTCACTCCTATGCTCAAGAAGGGCAAGAAAGAAGCTGGAAAGCTACAAAGACAGCTAAAAGTATGCAGGTAAGGTATAATCTTCAATTAGCATTCCAAATAAGTGAGGCTTTAATTTAACAGAGCCCTTTTAAAAGGGGTGGTAGACCGGAACAAGCAGTGTGTGAAGGGCCTGAGCTTCAGTTTGGCAAGTATATGGAACAACACTAAATTCAGAATGGGTTGGGGAGTTGAAGGCAAAAACATGCTTTTTATAATTTCAAAGGACTCCAGACTTAACAGGTAACAGAAGACAACACAGCCCTCACACCAACTGCTTTATTTACGTAAGACATTATACAAAAAGATGGATCCCAATTTCAAAACAGAACACCAACACAAATAAAGAAGAGATAGAGCTGCTGTACTAAAGGTACATAGTTACTCAGGAAAGGTGTTGGTGCCCACCAACTGCCCACCTCAGTTTTTTCTAGACTGCCAGATGCAAGAATCTGGAGGGCAAGTTAAGGAACTTAGTCCATAGGAATTGCTGGAGTCTACAAAAAAAAAAAAAATGGCAAGCCAAGAGGAAGTAATGCTGGAACGTGAATAAGGATCCTAATTTTTCCCCGCTGGAGCAACCTTGACTGCACAGCAAACAAGTGGAAGGCAGCACTGCTAACAGAGGCATAACACAGCCACTCTAGAACTGCCAAAAAGGAGAACACCTCACCAAAATGTCATTCCTGGAGCAGAAGCAAGAGTGAAAAGAAAAATGAAAGACACGCCATGCTTTGCCAATTTGCTTTGAAGAAGTATATCTACCATTTCAGGTACCAACAGTACAATGAAAACTGTTATTCACTATAAAAGTCAGGCAACCTTGGAAAATATTGTAACACAAAAGGTAAAAGTAGAGGAATCTTCTTTAGGTAATCTAAAAATAAAGATTTTCCAAGGGCCACCGCACAGGGGAAACTAAAGAGAGCTCACAGTGAAACTTCAGGAGCAAAATTATCCCAGAAGTAAGAGTCACAAGGAAGGAAATTTAAGTCACTGATCTGATCCTGCCTCCAAGAGATACAGAGGCCAGAAGAATACAGCACTGATATTAAACATTTGCTGAGACAAAGTGCAGTGAGAGTAAGGAGAGAGAAACTTTTGCCTGTGACACGCAGGGAGATAACTAATTTTTTTACAAGTACTTTACATGTAGTTTTTTATTACTATTATGTAGATTAGCCAGGTATACCTGATATTTTATTCTAACCTGGCACACATCTTGCCATGTAGCTCACAATACCAATAGTTTCTGCTGACAGTAACTCAAGATAGGACCCGCATTTTCAGCAGCAGCTTAATCTTAAATAAATGATGATAGAATTTGTTACATGAAAAATGACAACTCAGATTGCTACAGGAAGTCCAGCTTACTTTGAAGAGTATCTATTTCTTCAGAAAAGACTTGAAAGCATGTTTCCACTTAATATTCTTAATATAAATGGCCAGTCTTCGCGAACGAAGATCTGGGAAAGGTGTTTTTACCTTTCAAGCCTGCGCAATGGATTTTTTAGG
>JAWWLV010000121.1:70163947-70177915 GCA_035041135.1 Platyrinchus mystaceus | reverse complement strand
AAGTCCAGCTTACTTTGAAGAGTATCTATTTCTTCAGAAAAGACTTGAAAGCATGTTTCCACTTAATATTCTTAATAATCTTAAATCTAAAGATTTCTAATTTGTCTGGAATGAAGATCAACAAAATGCTGCTTTCAGTCATGCAATGTAACTTTATCCAAACCAACACCACCGTACTGACAAAAGAAAACAAATCTTCTGAATGTAATTCGACATGTATTCAAATATTCTTTAGTTATACCAAAAGCACACTGTTATTAATGTCAATGGCAAAAGGCACCCATGTAAAGCTATAACTCACTGAAAACTGTGACAACTCCTAGGTTTTTTGTTCTCCAGAGTGTACTGACATTTCAGGGAAAGAAAAAAAGAGCAAAGACAATTATGAAAAAAAAAAAAAAGACAATGATTTTCAGTATTCAATTTTTCTTTTTTTTTCTTTTAGTTTTCCAGTCATATAAGAATGAAATACAAATACTCTTTCAAGAGTACCGCTTGCAATACACTCAAAAAATTAAAGCAAGACCTTAAGAATAAAAGAAGAAGAACAAAATAAAACAAAAAAGGTGGTTCAGACAAGCCACCACCACCTTCTGAAAAACCAAAAATGCTCCAGAAAACCTGTAACAACTAATGCACAAAACTGGCAGTGCTCCATCTTGTCTGAGGAAAAAATTATACAAAAATCAAATCTCAGATTTCAGTATATTTTTTTAAATTTTCACCCCAAATTTATCAGGTTCTAATGAAACAGTTTTTCCCAAATGATACTTTGGTAATATTAATAGAGTGCTGACTTGCAGAAACAAGTTAACAAGTTACCTGTTAAAATTGATTTTCTGTCCACCAGTTCTCCAGCTCTTACTTTAGCTAAAAACCAACTATGCCTGACCTCACCAAGCTCACATGAGACCATGGAAAAAAGACAAAATCCAATATACACGTTGCCTGATGTGCCGTGACTTGATTAATCACCAGTTAGTTAGCAATGCTAACTACATTCTGCTCATGACATGCAACTACAAATGTTCCCATAAGTAAATATGAATGAATTTGAGAACTGCCATCCCAACACAACTGGACAGCCTTGGAACTCTTGCTTCAATTTCTACATCATTCTGCAAGGTTTCAGCAATAGCCATTTTGTACTGCTTACACATAAAATCACTGGATTAATTGAAGAGTTTATCTTTAATACAATGAATGAACACCTCTCCACATAGTTTCAGTCTGGAAAAAAACCATTGATTGCATGCTCAAGATTTTAAAATTACGATGAGTGCCAGCCTGTTCTATTCTTTTATTTGTCTGTTTTTGATCAAAACAATACCACGCATTCAAACTAAATTTTCTAAACACTACACTTCACATAACAGTGCTGTTCATCAACTCTAATGTATAGATGTCTAATTACTAAGTTTCTTCTAGAACACAAACACCAGGGTAAATACTTCAGCAAAAAAATGTTTCTAAGACACATGAATTACAAAAATAACATATTTCTAACAAATTAAGAGATAGAACATGACAAAAGTGTTAAAGAACTTTTTTTTCTTCCTGTGTTACTTTACATCTGAAGGACAGAACTTAACTTCAGATCATAGTCAAAGTACTTCTAAATAAACTTGCTAAACTGTCACCACAAATCTGATAGTCCAGTTATATTTTTACTGCAGTTTGCTGGCAAGTTCTTGAGTATTACGAACCGTGTTCCCTATCATGCCAACAGCGGGATACATTTTAATACTTTGAGGAACCATAAGCATTTCCTTTGGGATTTGTTAGCACCAGAAAAAAATCAAAAAGGTCGTTCTCATAAGCGAGCCTGATTTGCACATACAAACTTCCAGCCAAGGAATAAGTTTGTGTGCTACAACTCTTTTTTCTTCCCCATCCCACTAAACACTTTTTTTCTCTATTCAAGTTAAGCGCACTCATCTGTGATTTCAATTTGCCATTGAAAAAAGCGTATGTAAGACGAGCTGTAAAATTACAGGATCATAAATTTAAATGTCAAAATGTAAATGAAAAATGTACAGATATCCAAGAAGCATGCCACTGGAATCCTAACGTTAAAAAAGAAAAGGCAACCAACCCAGTACCACTACAATTATAATACACAGTGTTCTCAACAATTTCCTTTACCTATCAACTTTGCTTTTTGCCAGTTGGCAAATACTGCCTTTAGCATTGTCAGATGCCATTCCAAAAAAAGTTTCAGAGATTTCATTTTCTCTCCTCACTAGACTAGGAGGTAGCCAGCTAGAATGCTGGAACCTTTCAGAGTCTCTGTGTTTGTGCTCAGACATCTCCTTTCTGTCGATGAGGCCAGCCACAGCGGATCCTGAGGTTTCTAAAATGAAATGTGATTAGTATTTTGTGGTGAAATGCCAGTGATGAGAAATAAAGAATAGGCAGAAAATGAAGATATTGGATTCTCCACTAAAACCCAGTATCTGTTTCTATGCTTTATTTTATTTTGGCTAGTCATTCTTCTAGAAAAAAATAAAAAGCATAAATGTCTTTCCTCTCATGGCAAATTTTTGCAGAGACATGCAAGCCTGCTGTGAGGGAACTGAAAACACTTTATTCCACTGAAGAAAGTAAAAACTGTACAAAAAAATCTCCAGGCACAATGAACAGTCTGACCCAGAGGTAAGACATAATTGACAAAAATGTCTGTATATGCACTCCTGCCCCTCCACACTCTTCCTTAACAGCAAGACTCTAAAGAGGTCCTTATGTACAAAGACAAGTGTGGATCCACCACCTCCTGCCACAAGCATAATTCAGTCTCTTAGAAAACACTCAAGAACATACACACACACACACAAATACAGGTTTTTTTATAACACAGATAATTCTTCAGATAAACCTGCAAAAGTCAGTGTTAAAAAGGCCATCACTGTATATTGAGGTTTAGCCTCACCTTTCTCTACAACCTGCTAGGCAAGCTTTCAGTTTAAACCCCAAAACACTAGAAGGTACTTCAGTGCAACTTTAATTCTAGGCTGATAACACTACAGCAAACTTTATTCTAGATTTCATGCTTACCAGCCTCCTTAACTTTCCTGAATTTTAAAAATTCAAAGAATAAACTTGTTTCTTTGCGCACATGCTCACTTCAAATGGTCTTCACTCCTAGAGCAAATTTGCAAGAGCTCTATTGAGTCAGCAGATCAGAGGCCAGGCCAGGAGTGCCCTCCTCAGCCTCAATAAGCTCACCAACTTGCTTCATCTTTTACCACATTATAAACTACAGAAGGATGGGCTCTTAGTAGCAAGCCACAAGAAAAAAAAAGAAAAAAAAAATCAAAGCTCAACCCCTAAAATTTTGAAACCAGTTACTAGTCAGGTCTCCTATTCTTTCAGGACTGGAGCAATAGAATGAAGGAGATAAAAATCAAATGGGATCTTTCAAGCCCACATCAGGATTTGCACACTTTTGGAAGACCACAGTCCTCTTCACTGAAATGCATTTCTGCTGACTAGTGCTACAGGACAGACTGACAGTACATAGGTGACACTTCTCAATAAGAAGGATAACTCCTTTGGAGAGAGCCACAGTTTTGCCCATCTTGGACAGAGAACAAATTCCAATTCACTGACAATCTTATCTCACAAAGAGGACTATATGGTCTCATTAACTTACACAGAGCAAATATACAGAGAATGATGTCCTTAAGCGGAAATATTTCACATTCTCAACCACTGCAAATACACAGAATCACCCACTGCTTTGAAAACAAAGTAACTTCTGAGGGCACTTTAGCACCATAGTAGGATCTAAAATGACACGTGCTAACTAAATTTAATGACAACAGTGGTTACCAGTAATATTCACTGAGCAGAACTTCAGATCAAATCAAAGTGTGTAGACTTTAAGTAATCAGATTCTTGTTCTCTAGATTTAATGACTGAAAAAGATAATTCAACTGTCAAGGGTGCATCAGACAGTTATAGGTAAGTCAGCCATCTAAAAATAAGAACTTGTTAATAAACTGTATATAGAAAATGTCAATCCTGGTGCAAATTCTCAACAAGTAAAGTTTAATTAGCTCCCCTTTATTGACCTTTTTAAAACTGACTCCATGGAGCCTATTTTGATAAAAGAATAAAAACAGTGTATTTAGTCTTCATATAAGACAGAAATTCAGTGACTCTGTCAGAGGAAATTTCTAATGCTGTCCAGAGATTTGAATGACAATGTCAGGATTTAATGTAAATGCTTCCTCAGGGCAATAAAAGAGAGGACATGCTAATTTTTGGTGTGTTTCATCTGCTAATTTTAAGATTAAACTTACTAAAATATACTGCCCTTGACCAGAGTTACAGTACATATTCATGTATTAGGACATACCTTTTTTTCCAGACTTCATATTAACATAAGCCCAATATTCCACTGTGTTTAACTTGTTTTTGCCATTACCATGTGTGAAAATGATTTTGTAGAACTGGTGTTCCATTCTTATCAGATCTATTACGCTTGCAGAAGTGTCAAACCACAAAATTTTAAAACATTCTTTCTGTAAAATAATACAAAAAGCGTATGAGAGCATTTATATAACATCTGAACACTGAACATCTTAATTCTTTTTTGTCAGTCAACAATGCTGCATCAAATTTACCAAATATCTTCAAAATCCACAAAAACAAGACTTAAGAATTTGTAACACTTTGATTTAGCTCTGAAGCTGAGGAGCATTTGAGACAATGCCTCAAGCAGAAAATTCAAATGAGCTAGTATAAATGACAAGTAACATATATAATCTGTAATTCCAGGTATATCCCAAGTCATCAACATGCCACACTGATGACTTAAATTACTTCAACTGAACAATTTATGAAACAGCACAAAGTCTTTCTTTTTAAATAATGTCCCTTCTTCATCGTATAGAAATCATGCAGTATTTTTATATCGACATAGGCTATGCTTGTTATGTTAAAAATATAATAGTAGCCATGAACATAAACACTCAGAATAGAGTTTTACTCTTGTGTTATATTCTCTTATTAAAATCACTGTAGTAAATATACAGTGTGCTAATGCAAAAAGAACTTGTCTTGGGACTTTAATTCTTCCCTTGAGTCACTGATCTTCCACCATTTTCACATGTAGTGATATTAACTTTCCAGTTTCAGGACTGCGCAATTGAAGTTCTTCAACAGTCTCTTCGAATTATCTCTCTTTTTAGTGAAATTTTCAATGTAACTTACAAGATGAGCAGAGATGGGAACAAAATACTCCCTTGCTCACCTTGAATTTCCTTCCAATTTTGCAGAGACAGTAGCTACATCCCGTAATTCTAACAAAATGATGAAGCCTGTACAGTTGTGCTTCTTTGCAGGACTGATTCAACCAGAGGATAAAGTACCATTAATAAAAGAAAATGAGCTCTCATCTCAAGTAGCAAGGACTCGGTGCTTCAGGTACACTCTCTTGTTCTTGGGGATCTGCTGCAATCCTACTATTAGTCTGCCGCTAAAAAAAATACCGAAAACATCTGTTGCATTTTACTCCTTCATCTAAGAAGGTACCACGACTATTCCAGGAATATATACAAGACTACAAACACAGCATCAGCACTTCTTGAATGTTAAATGTCCAATAATTTATCTTACTATTTACTCTTATTTTTAAATAAAAAAAAATTTATACCGAGTTTTTTTGAAGGGTGAGATAGACAACAATAGGAAACTGTTCTTGTAAATAACATGTAGTAAAGCACGTAGCAACTCAAATTAGATCTCTCCAAACACAATCTACATCTAATAAAAGAATAATAGCTAATGCAGCATCATATACACAACAGAATGAACGCTTCTACTGTGTAATATAAGGTAGTATTGCCACCAATACCAAGGTGGTGTTGTTCTAGGAAACATGACTCAGTGTCCAATTGATTTTTATTTAATAATAATTACTATTGTTGTTGCTATTATTATTTTTGAAGGTAAAATTGTTTTCCATCACTATCACTTCCCATTACATCCTCAAACCCTAAGAAATACTACAACCCAGCTCAGGGTTAACAACTTTTTAATCTAGGCTACAGACACTTCTCAGAGGTCCTTGTAACACACAGTCTTGCCAACTTGTGTGGCTTGACTAGAGCTCTGGGCCACTCCTTCACTGACTTGTTTCCAGTGAATCCTGCAGTAATGTTGGCTTCCAACCTCCCCATTTTTCATCCACACCATATTAACCTTGTTACTCCTCGCTGCACCACCTACCATGCTAAAAGCTCCTGTCCTTGCTATTACAGCCCAAGGAAGGGAGACAGGACTGAAAGGAAAGCAAGAAGAAAGGGTAGAGCTGGGCTGGTGGCTGTCACAGGTCACAGCACCCATTGAAGCTGCTCTTCTTGTGGTAGAAGTTACATGCAGGTAGATCAGCAACCACCAACTCCTCCAGAAACAATCCAGTCCCACACAAGCTGGAAATAAAGGAGGGGGTTGACTGATGAAACAGCACTGAAGATCCTATTTCCTCTCAGAAAAGGTGGTAGTCATGCCAAATTGCATGAAGCCAATTAAGTTTTACAGTCAAAATGATTCCATCAAGCACATAGGGAAGGGGAAAAAAATTTCACAATGGAAAACGGTGAGAGGTAAAAACTGCATTATTTACCTTTAGTAACCATAGGACATAAGTGACTGAGGTCCACCACTACTTCTTGTACCTCTCACATGCAATTAACAGAAAATTCTGTATTTGAATACATTCAGTCTCTGGCATTTCTTACACTTAGGGTAAAACTTAGCTTGGGAAAAGCTTTCTTTTCCTTTTCCAATTAATATACATTGCCTTCAACTGATTTAGAGGCAAGTTTTCTCCCTTGGCTATTAAGGTTACTGAAAGATAATGGTTATTAATAGGCTTTCAGTGGAAAGATCTTTAAACAAATGTTTCCATTACTGTCTAGGAACAACAGAACTCCAAATTTTCCCCTAAATCTCCTCGGGAATTGAACACCAAGAAGATCCAGAGCAAGAACACCGCAGTTAACAGTACTTGGTTTCGATTTTCACCTGTCTTTCCAAGACGAACAATATTCTGGAAGAGCTCGGAAGCTATCCTTGGGATGCCCAATACAGAGGAATAACTGCTTCTAAATCATTTGTAATGGGTTCTGTTGAAGAACAAGGATCAAAACCACCACAGTGCCAGTCACTCACTCACTCCTGCTGTACCACCACAATGAATGATCCTTCACAAAGTTATGCACAGATATAAGCAGTATGAGCATAAATCTCTCACATGATTTCACAGTCAATTAATCATTTTGAATGCCTCTAGAAAAGTACCTTCATCTAAAACCAAGGGTTATGAATATCCAAGGATGTTGGCTAATGTTACATGCTACTGCAGGTCAGTGATCAGCAATCCCATTTCTGTGTAAAATAATTAAAATTTTTAGAGAGGGGCAGCAGCTAAGTGTGTTCTTAAGCTCTATTGGTGTGGAATGTCACCATCCTTACTGTTCAAGAAGTCAGGCAAACAGATTTTTTTTTCAAGGGAGACTAAGACATCGACTACCAGGAGGCACAGCTGATGCTCCACTGTCTTTCCTTGCTTTCCTCCTGAACCCTATTCACAGCATCCACCATTCATCAAGGCTTCTTATACTGGAACATATGCAGAAAGGGTAAATTCAGTTAGGTGTAGGGAACTACATACCACATCCTGAGTATCACCAGGCATCAACTGAAAAACAGCCAACTGTTTTCTCTTACAAGAAAACAGAGCAAATTGAAAGATGGAGTTTATCCCTAATATCTAGAGAACAGTGATACAAAATATTTGCTGACCCAGGAAAAATGTACAGCAAGCTGGTCTGCAAAGTGTTATGACAGTAAGTTGCTCTCCGTGTCAATATAATAGTAGCAACCCCAGTTTTGACTTTTCCTTTCCCAGGGGTACAAAGAATCACATAAGCAAGATATTGTGCACACGATGCTGCTTGGGGACAGCTACAGGTCTTTAAACTACTCACACCCACAGCTATAGGCAAACGCCACGTAAGGGCAATTTTAAAGAAGTGCACTGTTCAGACAGGACCACCATTGTTCTGGAATACAACCACTTCTATTCTGTAAGAGAATCTACACCCTGCTCCAGAATAGCTTCTTGCGCTATAGCTACACCAGTCCACTGCTGTGCGTAGACAAGGCACCATTGCTATGCAGGTTTCTATTAAAAACCCACCAAAAATCCACCATCAACAAAACACGCACATGCTCTACTGTTTTAGCCTTATGCAGGGAGGGTGGATTGTGAATAGGTGAGTGGTTTTACTTAAACAATGCATATGCTGATCCTTCTGTCTCCTAGGACAAGGGCAAACTACTGTGTATTAGTAGGTGTACTGTACATGGCTATATCAGTTGCAAAGGGTAATAGGAATCTTTCCTGATCCAAAAAACTGTGAGCAGAATTTAGCTCAAAATTATTACTAAAAGTGTCAGGGTATGGGTTTACACTGCTTTTTCTTCAGCTATAGGCCCTATGTAAGTCTCAAGAGGTGTTGAAAATACTTTCAAGTAAAGCTGTTTCAGATGAAAACAGAAGGCTGGGTTTTTGAGTTAAAAGGAAAAAAAAAACGTGCAACAAAACTGCAAGTGTACTCTAATTCAGACTTCACCTACAGTTTTACAGAAACGTTCTTTCTTCAGGGTAAAACTGGTCATTTTCCAGACCAAAACTATTTTTTGCAAAGCAAAGTCAAGAAACAGGATAACATGGATGGGATGCTGGCCATAACATTACAAGGAAAAAAAAAAAAAAAAGACTACTGTTTCTTCAAAACATAGCTAGAACATTTTTCTGAATCTTTTTAACAGTTCCCCAGGGATGCTGTAGTTGCTGCACACATGGCAAGTGTAGCATTAAATCATCCATATCATGTTATGAAAAGTCTCATATGCCTAGAGATACAAGAATTTTCATGGCAATCTTGCTGACATAATTTTGAAGTCCAGTTATCAGTCAAGACTCTTCTACCTCACTTTTCATTTTGTTACATCTACATGAAAAGATATGGCATAAATCCATTCCCATTCGGAGGCTGTTTTTTGGTGTATTTATTCCTAGCTACAAAAACTAGACTGAAGTGTTGGGGATTTTGAACCACACTCAAAAGAAAAGCATAAACACACTGAGAATACCTGGCCTATTTCATCACTAGCTGAACTGTTATTTGTAAGTGTGGGTTAAGCTTTACACAGTGAATTTTTTAATAACTTGTGAAACCGAGTTTCGTGCTGAGCTATATGTCATTTTGCCAATTTAGAATGTTACTGTAGAATTCTTAGTTTCATTACCTTACATGTTAACCGCAATGAGGTAGTGAAACTCCTGCTTTTCAGCTACACACAGCACAAAAATGAACTTCAACAATTTGCATGAACTTCTGGATGTGACTTAATAGTATGAGCTACAAATTTTTCAACTAGTATCTCAAGCTGCAATGACCTCTCACGCAGAACACACACCAAGAAAAGCACATACCATTCAAAAAAAAGAAAAAAACTACTACTCACATTTTGGAAGGGAAAGTTCCAAAAGTGTGTTACCAAAACAGCTACCTCAGCACATCACTGAGAGTTTACTTCTTAACCCTGTCTAGAGTACTCTCAGAGCAAAGTAACAAATTTATGAATTTACAGAACACAGAAAACACGTGTCTCAAAACTGGCATTTCTTTGTTCTAAACTTTCAGCCTGGAGCAGTGAATTCACAATTCAGTGACCTTATTTGGAGTCAGTGAAGAAAACAGACTTACAAAATGAAATCACTTTCATAATTGTTAATAAAAATCACACAAATTTAAAGAAATAGATACTTAAGATGTAGTTCACCCAATACCACAAAGCCAAAAAAAATTAAAACTTCAGATCTTTACTTTACACACTTGTATAAGTTTACACATTTACAATTTAGCTTCATTCTCTCACAGTGCAAACAGGGAAAAAAGAAAAAAACCCAACACCGACTAAAAGAAAACCCCAGTGCTGCTGATACAAAGTTACCGATCCCTTTTTATTTTTGGGATTGGTCCTAAAACTGTTTGGACTGTAAGTTAGTGAAGACTGCACAACACCCCGCAGATGTTCAATGTTGAACTTCAGTTAAGATTTATAGCAGGTGACTCCCACTGCTGCTACAAGCACTTTTGGTTTGTCCTCCTTTGTTCTACCGCCAATTCCTTTACCTCCCCCCCAGTAGCACAGAATGCAAATACAAAAGCAAGTTACTAAGAGTTAAAAAGTTTCTACTCAGCCAAACTGTGATTCCTGTCCACTTTAAGCCTGAGGCAAACTCGGGATAATTAGAATCAGGTTAACCTGCAATAAGAAAAGGTCAATCTACATTGCATTATTTTGCATTTGCTTTGGGCTATGTGAATGCACATTATTCAGTGTTCGCAGATCATCATAGGAGCAGTAACCTCACTGCACACCCTTTATAAACAATTCCGGTTTGAAGGCTCAATCACTGTGTGCTGAGACAATGTACAACTACAGTACAGTACCACTGGCAACACAAGAGGCAGAACCTGAAAATTTAGCATGTGGTTTTGCTTTTCTGGTTCTTTAAAAAAAGGTCAGTATTGTGCAGCTAAATACACGCTAAAACCCTGGAAAGAATTTACAGAATTTTCACTCTATGGGCCACTTGCAGTCTGCTTAACATCTGCCCAGTTCTTCTCATGTAGCATCTGAATTAACTTTGTTGTTAGATTGGATACAAAAATGACACTGTTTTTGTAAGTGTAGATTACCATGTCAAGTGAGATATTCCTACAATCTGCACCCAAATGAACACCAAAATTAATTTCATGACAGCTTGGAAAGATCCAGTTCTTACAGAGAACATCCTTCAACTCTACCAGATCCAAATGTCCATTTTTTTAAGTATTTTAATCTGCATGGATCCATACACATCTTTGGAGGTCCCAAGATAAGCACAGTAGTCCACAATCAGGAAAATCTCCTCTGCTCCTGGTCAGAGCTCTTCATTTTTTTCCTTTTGGAAAGCTGTTGCAGAAACCTTTTGAACAATATGCAACTGTTGAACAGCAGAAGGTGCTGCAGAAAGAAGTAAAGAAAGGAGGAGAGGGAGAAAAGTGAGGAGTAAAAGGTGTCCTAAGGGAGTTGATTCCTTCTCTCAAATGACATATCTTTTCACAAAAATGCAGAAAAACATCATCCCATCAGGCCACAGTTCTGCAGTACAGGGTCTCTTTAAGGGTTCTAGACAAAGTAAGAGGAAATGGAAGTGCCTTAATTTACATTTTAACAAGGAATCCACACAGAGAAAGTTTTACAAGAAAAGACAAAGAGGGAAATAAAGACTCAAAGAAGCTAGGAGATGAAACCAAAACCCGGAACTCAAAGTTTTCACAGTACAGGTAGTCTCTTCCACAACCATGAAAAGAAGAAAAAAATTTTTTGGTCAAATTATCTTACGAGGGTTAAAGAAAAAAATCTCTTATCTTCCTCTATGTTCCTGCTTCGGAATAAAGACATCAAAATGTTGACTATTTAAGCTGCTACATAAGCATCCTACTGTATGCATTTTTCTTAAATGTCACTTCATTCTCTGCAATCCGAGCACAGCACAGAACAAGTAATGACTATACATGTATAGCTCACTTTCAAAACATGTAATTGGTCCTAATAACGTCTACAGCAACCTTCTGAATTTCTTGCAGTTTGCCCAGTAGGTTCATACCTTTAATAACTGACGTGATGTGACAGCCATTCAGCACGATGCATGAGGATTTAACTACACCATTCCCAGTGTGAACAGGAACTCATTGTTGCACTCTTGCAGGCTGCACTGAAAACCTTCCCCACGGTGTCATTGTGAAAGAGCAATCATGTCAGTTAAAACTGAGAGGAAAGCTCTTCTAATCAAGGATCAACTTTGGCATCTGCTTTTACACTCATGCTAACCTCGCTTTCAGTGCGCCCACATTCATAGGCAAATTCTTTTTGAAGAAAATAATTCAAATTAGAGGAGAATCTGGGCCAAAAGTACATATGTTTTCATTACAAGAGCTTGCCTAATGAAATTATTCTCATCACCACAAGTCCTTGGAAATAAATTGAGAGAGAATTTATATACATACATGTTCAGCTAAAGAACAGTAAAGAACAATACATATACCCTCAAACAATGAAACACCTTCTGCTATGCCCAAACTGCTCTACTGATCTCACATAGTTTATGATTCCTACTTATTCTAATAAGCAATAGCAAATAAATACTGATTGCTTTTAAACTTTTAAAATATTTGAATGGACTTTCTTAAATGAAGCAGAACTTATGTCACATACTACAACCCGCTTTATCCCTGCATGTTTTCTAAACACCAATAACATTCTGAACAGAGATGGAATCAAAATAAACGGGACACAAGTGACAAGGAGAGTCAGCATTATCTTGCAGATTAAAATACTACTGTCACAAATAATGGATTGATGCTTCCTTCTGTGTGGAAACATCACAGATCCTCAGATGAGCAGACACTGCCTTTCAAATGCAAAGAATGACAAAGTGCCCAATGGCAACATTCCTGTGATTTGTTCATTTAGCATCAGCACCATTTCTACACATCCTTGCTTTGTGATAATGCCTTTTCTGCATCAGAAGTTTGCGTTCATATTTTATTACTCATGAAAAAAAGGACAGAATAAAAACCATTCCTTGGAGAGCTCAAGGCCAGGAGTCTACTATTTTAATGTGCATCTTAACAAAGACTGTGCATGTACAAAACAGCTAAGATTTCTATTAGTTTACTTTCCTCTGGTGGCTCATAGGAGCAATAACTCACTTCAGAACTTCAGTTTTAGTCTGGCTCAAGCAAAAGAACTGATTCAGAATTGCATAATTCTTAGAATTCTAAAACACAGGTTAATCAGGCCAGAGAGGCATAGTTTTTCAATAACACGCACCTAATAGTTCTACTACACTTTTTTCTTCTATTTTTTTTTAAACAAGCAGAAGTTTACTTAATAAGAAGGACCTTACAAAGTAAGGCCTTTGTCTCTTCCTATCCCTGGTCCTGCTACAGTACTCTTTTCTGACTTTCATCGTGAGAACAGCATCATGTGTAAAATATACTCTTTCAGTGCTAAAGCCACTTTACTAATCCAGCTTCTGTTGTGCAAGTCTTGGTGCCCTTCCTCTGGTGGTGCATATATTTGGGGAAGAAAAAACCTGCTCTCCTTTTTTAAGAGAAAGATTAAGAGAATGTCTCAATTCAGGTTCTCACAAAACCAACCCCGTATGCCTGACTTACCATCGTATGTCTCATCTCCAAAAGTCCTTGATGGACTTCAGGTATTTCCCTCACATGGTCTCTTCCCTACACTGACACAAAGACTCATTCAAACAAAGTGACTACTGAACTTCAGAGGCTCAGTAGTGGTCCCTGTAGACCTGAAACACTGTCAGCATGCATCACTCACTTCCCTCCTGCATAGCTCCTCAAAAAGACAACCATCAAACTCACTTTAGTAACACAGCACAGGATGCCACAGATGGTGCTTTCTGAAGTATTCATTTCCCTATGCTCATTATAAAGGCTGTCCACAGCAACAAGCAGCAACACACATTGACATAGTAAAAACTAACCCCTGATAGACACACAGGCTGATGCTTTTGTTCTCAAGTCCATGATACTCCAAAAATTTGCATGAATAACTTTCTATTACAACAGGTACCAGAAAATTACCAATGTAGGCTTAAGAGGTCCTTAGGCCCAAAGGGACCTACCTCTCTGGTGAGAGACCGGTCCTGGAGAATGTTCTGCTAAATATGATTTTCACTCCAAAATATGATTTTCACTCCAGTATACAAGAAAGCACATCAAGCAATCACAACCCTTTGCAGCTTCTTGCAGCTCCTTACACATAATGAACCCCAAACAGCAAGCACTCTGAATATTAAGTACAGAT
>JAWWLV010000121.1:70147048-70163847 GCA_035041135.1 Platyrinchus mystaceus | reverse complement strand
AACCCTTTGCAGCTTCTTGCAGCTCCTTACACATAATGAACCCCAAACAGCAAGCACTCTGAATATTAAGTACAGATACCTTAGCTTGCTGTTTTGCAGAAAGTCAACATAGAAAGAAAGATCAGATTCACCCTGTGCCAGCCAGTGCTGCCGAGATGACACACAACAAGACCTTAAACCAGCTAGAGCTTCAGAGGAACTGCAGGCTTTGTGCCCAGGAGTATCACATTACAACAGTCAGGAGAAAAGTGATGAATAAGTAGGTAATTGAGGTCAGGTCGGCCTCTGACAAGAGAGAGTTTCCCCGTCAGCGAGAGGCAAGAGAAAACATTCTTTGTGAATGCTAAGCTGTTGCAGAGCAGATGGGAACCCTCCTGACAGAGCCACATGCCAAATAGCAGGTCTGTACAGCAACTTCGTAGGGCTTAGCAATTTTCCAGATACCATCACTATTGTCACCTCCATCTTACCTACATTTGGTTTCAGCTTTCACTGCCTCTTTCCCAAAACCCCAATTTTAATTATTCTTGGTTGTTACTTATGTCCTTTCATGTATACATCATTTGCCTACTGCCACCACATGTGTCTACAGTCAGCTTGCCTACTGGCCTCTGGAGAAAAGAATTCCTTTCTAATATCACAAAAACAGACGTGGCAGGGGAACTGCAGACCAACATCACTATTTCTGATAGGTACCTTAACATAAATGCCTATGGAAGGAATATTAGGAAAATATTTAGGGCCCAATCCTCCTCTCTGAGAATACAGCTTTCAAAAAGGAAGCACAGCCGAAGGGACAGTTATCCCAAAAATGGTTCCCAGTGGATGTGTTTTTACATAATTGATGTTTCTTTCAAGAAGTGTAAAGAAAGCAAGCTTGGTTAAGCCACGTGATGGTGCAGAAGCAGAAAACAAAATGTGTGGAGAAACCTCACAACACGGTGTATTCCCAACAAACCTAATGCTGCTCACAAGCTGAAAACAAAGTGACACATGCATTGTTATGTAATTTCGCATGACAAAGAAATTGCATTTTCTCAGGTTTTGTTGGAGGTGACATTTTCTTGTTTTCTTATCAAACTGTCACCCAAATTTCTGTTCCCCTACTTACCCTGCCTGTTCCAGTGGCAATCCTGCAGATGGCACTAGGGACCAAGAAATTTCTTTCCCATTTTTCTTGTCGGAGGCCTTTAACACTGCATTCATTTCCTTCTTATTGAATTGTACTCTGTAAAACTCATGTTTTAATCATCTTGATTATTTAAAACCTGTAAAATTTACCCTGTCCTCTTGCTGCACCTTTTAACTCTTCTCAGAAATTTCAGGGAAAAAAAAAATCTTTATTCAACAAATATTAGGCATGTGTAAGAGATTATATAAAATAATGGATAACACCAGTAATATAAATAAAATGACACCTTTAACAGAGGAAACAAAATCTATTATCAACACACAAGATTGAATAACAAATTCACATAGCAGACAAAAATGTGACTTTAAACTTAGGATGGTGTGATGTTGCTCCTTTGAGATATTCAGAAGCTAAATTCATTCAATTTCATCTTTTGTGGTTTTTATTCCTATAAAATTCACTGTTCCCATAATGGTCTGTGACTTGATTATCTCACAGGATGCAGCAGACTCATCTGAATTGGGAAGATACTTTTTTCTTGCTCAGTTCACCTTTTTTAGCTAGACAGATGGTACAGCAGTTTCAGAGTTAAGTATCTGACAAACAGCTGGAAGATTTTAAGCACCCCACTTACCCTGTCTGGGAGGGCAGCCATTCTCATCTCAGCTTATCTGAGATTCTTCAGAGAAGGTTTTTAAAAAGAGCATTGAAATGCATTTAGTTCCTAAGGCAAATTAAATTTCAGACAACATATAGAGGTGATTTACCATGACCTTGGCTATCCTTAGAACGAAAATAGATCTGTAACCTTCTCTTCTTATGGCCAGGACAAAATCAGTTGTTAAAATATATGAGGCATATTTGACATGTATCACCTCACAAAGCTAGACAGCCTGTGAAGACAAACACATCCTTTCCTACACTGAGCTCTGTATCAAGATGAAATCATGAAATAGAGCAGGATTGCTCCTACCAGATGCCACTGCCTTACTGACTCAATCCTAAAGTGAAGGGGTAAACAGAGAAAATCTAGACACAAATTTGAATTCATGGCTTGATACCATTCTTCATTGCCTGTTTGTAGAACTACATTCATAAATGAAACCAATGTATAATAACAGTAACAGCAAAGAAGGACAACTACAATATGCAAGGCCATTCGTCCATATTTTGGAATCAAGGACAGAAACTGAGAACTGTTAAAGCTTTTTTCATTTCGGCAAAAGGAGAAACTAGCAGAGAACTAGAGGAACCACATGTGGTGCCACGTGGAAGCTCAGCTGCTATTTCGGACGCTGGAACAAGAGTGTCTTTACAAATTACCAAAGAGGGAAGCAGTCATTTCTCCACAACAAGGGAGCCTCACTAAGGAACCTAAATATCATGCACGGAAAGAGAGTGAACATTAAAGCACCTCCATATGAGTGAATCAGATCAACACAACAGAAAACAAACCAAAGAAACCCACACCACAGCCAATGTACAGGAGGCAAAGGCAAGAGTAGGGAAGAAAAGAGCATCATCTCCCTTCCAGCAGTAATAGCCATCAAACCAACTCAGCTGCTTGTGAAACCACAATCCGAGACCTCTCTGGCCAATCTTGCATCTTCCACCCAACACAATGAGCCTTAAGCCACTTATTAAAACTATCCTACTGCATCACTTAATGGCCAACCAAAACAATAAGATTTCTTTCATGCTTTCTGAAATAACTATGGAATATATCCAGAAAGATTTTTAGTTAATAAAACAATTTATCTACAAGTTTCTTCTGAATCATTAAAAAACAAGCTCACAAAAGTATTAGTCATCATCTTATAGGAACAAAGACATTTTTTTTCCACCTTAAAATTTTTTCTTCTCAAAAGAGTCAATTAAAATTCAAATAACAATAGTACAGCAATAATATATATATCTTATGTATTATCCCTATACAGAACAAATGATCTTGATACTAAACTGTGAAAATAAAAAAAAAATGGTTTGATTTATTTCTGGAATCTAGTGACTATATGGGTCAGTGACACAGTGACAGACACAGTGGTCTGACACAAACATCATTTTCCAAAATAATTCTCAATTTCAGTAAGCTTTCATTTGTTCTCCAGGAAAAGGAGATTCACATATCTTAGGGATTTTCTTGCTGTCTCCTATTTTGCTACAGATTTTTTCCTCTTCCATAGAGCTTTCTTGAACCAGAATGTTGAGACGCAAGAATGTAATAACTAAGGCAACAGGAATAAAACTTATCAGGGCCCACTATAGCCAAGAACTTCCCTTGCCAAAGGAAAAGCTTTGCAGAGTTTTAATACCTCTATTCCAGAGATTCAAATTGCAGGAGTTGTTACAGGAGTCAATGCAAGATTTCAGATGAAGTATGAAATCCCTCAGCAAATCATGAGCCTAAAATTGAAGTTACTTAACTACAGAATAGAAATCTGTTACACTAAATATTTTTAAGACCCAACAGATTAGGAAAGCCCTTCCTATTCCTGCAGAAAAACACATATACAACATGCCAATGCTCGGTCATTCACCTGCTCAAACACCACCGTCACTTCCATATTTTTAATTAGTAAAGATTCTTCTTCCCTATAGTTCTATCAGTATATTACTCACATACCTCTTCAACTAAGAAGAGTCACATTGCATTCCTTTATGTATCATATGTTCTCTGAAGATTAGTATTAAAAACACTAAGTATTTCCACTTTTACTTGACAGGTACACACTGATACTGAAAAAAGGCTGTCAGACTGTGTATGCACAATGCAGACATGCACTGCAAGACAAATAAAGTTCATGAACTGTTGTCCATAAGGGGAGCTGCTTGTCTGCTGAACTACATCTTTCTGTTGCTTTCAATTTAAAGTGATGAAAAGAGCATACATGGTGCTTAGCTTTCAAAAGCACTACACAGCCAAAAACCTCTTGAAACTACTGGAAGGCTCTGGATGCAAACTGAAATCGTTTCATGCACTTCTAACAACCTCACTGTGATGAGCCCTCAGCATGCACATGCTCCACCCCGACTCCTCTTTAATCTGACTTTTGTAACATATACCCCTACTTTTTCCTTCTGAAATCTGTGGGTTTCCTAGCATTCTTGACTCCTTCCTCCCTCACTGTTTCTCTAATAATGCAGTGGTTACACTCCAATTCCCAACTTGCTAGGAAATCTGTCAGGACCCTTTTCCTTTGCTTGAAAAGCTACCTTGCCCCTGGCTTGGCACCCTTCATCCAAACTGCCTGGCATTCTTGCCATTATCAAGCAATCAACTGAATCTTACTTTTGCCAAAACTAAGCACCAAACTTCCTTCCCAGGCGACCTTAAGCTTGTTCTCTTATTCTGTGTAAAATATTTCAGCTGTTCATCGAATGTAGTATAATTAATAGCAAATAAAAATAAATAAATGTACTTTAAAAAAAAAACCACAAAAAAACCAACCACAAGACACTGAAATCAAGCACCTTCTCAACACTTCCATCAGCAAAGAGAAGTCTGCATCTAGTGCAATTCAGATCATTTGCCTCAGGCAAGCAAGACCTCTGCACGGTATGTCATCATTATTTTGTGCTTTAAAAACCATCAGTAGGGCATGCATCCTTAACATAGCATAGAATATTGTTACCTGGAGATTATTTTCTGCCTCACTCTAAAAATGTGTTAGGACCACTTGTATATGAAGCAAGAAATAAATCAGGCTGGATGTAACTTTCTCTACATATAAAATAAACCAAGACTTTTTTTTCAGTATCACAGGATGCCAAATAAAAGTTTCCACTTACTTAGCATGATGACTTTCAACATTTCTGTAAATAATGTTGTCATTATTCGACATCCCAAACTGCATTTATATTAATAACTTACAGCTATATTGAATTTGTAATAACCAAAGCAATCTTATATAATTTGTAGCAAAAAAAATTAGGCATTTGCCAAATTACCTGCCAGCAGTGTTTGGATTGAGGACTTCACAATAGCTGATAGTAAAAATTAAAAAAAAAAAAATAAAATAAAAAAAAGAAAAAAAAGGCCAAAAAAACCAACCCACAACAAAACTGAAGTATGTCAGTTCCACAACATCATGGTCAAGTTCCAATCACTTGCAATTACCCACATTTAAGTTTTTCATAAACTTTTCTGTTAATATTTCAGCTCCTGCACCCTGATAAACAGTGGCTCCAGGCTAGGGTAATTTTTTTTGCCTCCCCAGGAGGATTTCCACAACACACGGAGTGGGAAGCAGAACCTGTGTTCTGAACTCAAGGTATCTGGGGCGATATGTTCCTACCAGGCTCTGAATCCATACCCCTAAATGGTGCTGTGCACATCAAGCTGCCACCATTTGCCCAGAAAAAAGACTTGCCAACAGTCACATGGGCAGAATGAAGAATCCAGTCTGAGCCTCTTATGTGGAAAGGGTAGCACTCCAACCACTGAACACCGGGAGAGTACACCAAATTCAACAACTGAATTCATCTAACTCAGCATTCCGCTTTCAAAAGACACAAAAAATGAAAATATATGAGGAAATTTTAATTACACGATAATTTTGTTCTCTCCCATTGGCTTCAGGCATTGAAATCTGGTATTTTGGAAGATTACTAGGAAACCAAAAATATTAAGATTTTAAAAAGTATGCAGACAGGGGGATTTTAAAAGAGACTGTTTTAGTGATATCTCTCCCATAAGACACTGTAAGAATGTTCTCACAATAAAGTCTTTGCTTAAGGCACTTTTTCCTCCCTCTTGATTCTGCTCTTCAACTGGCCTCCAAAAGAATTCTTTGAAGTAATTAACACAATTAAAGGCACAGTGATGAAAGCTAACTTTAAAAAAAAAAAAGTTTAATGGCTGAACTCTTTACCCTACTTTATTTTATGAATGTATCTTTTATTGTAATTTAAGACACTACAAAATAAATTGCAGCTTGGCTACAATAATCACACATGGGAAAATACAATTTAGGTTTGTTATTCCCCCGTTTTCATAAATCAGTCTTGGGCTCAGTTTAAACACATGCCAAATATGACCTACATGTATCACATCTTCAATAAGTAATCACACTCGAGAAGAGGAAAATAAGCATTGGTTCAATCCCCACAGCCCATAAACCAACGATCAGGTTACCTTTAGTAATTGTATATGGTTATATATGTACACAAAAAATAGTTTAGGCAAAGGGAATATGTACTGAGATCAGGATATGAAACTAACATCATTAAACCTGTCTCTGTATTTTGCCCATTGTCTACTAAATTTTCATATATGCAGTTATCAGTGCCTCATTTAGTTTTACATTAAATTTCTGCGGTCTCTTCAACAACTTCACAAAGCAATATATTTCAATGGGTCCTAATCTTTCTCTTCCACAGCAGACAGGAAAATATGTTTCTGGTGATATCTTCTAATTGTCCAAGTTGATCCCTGAAATGCTGGATACAGACCAGAAATCAAAAGCAAAACACCAGACTTGTTCAATGGAGCAGCATACAACAGCCCATTAGAGAATTATGCAGCAAATATTATCCTTCTGCACTGCTAACACAGTAAAAGCTCCTCAGGGAACAGCTTAACTCACCTGTAACTTAATTTAAAATTTAAAGATTTAAAGCCTAAAGTAATTAATTAAAATAATCTAGATCTCTTGTGAAAGAATCATTCATCATTCACAGGGAAGGGAAGAATTTAAAATTATTAGCATCAACAAATGATGATGTTTTTGAGGTAATCTAATGCAAAAGTCAGTTTTTAAATAAAATACATCAGGTATGGAAACACAATAGACTATCCACACCATAACCAGCCTGCAGGTTTCTGCCTTTTGTGTCTCAGTAGTAAAAATAAATAAATATTCAATGGTTTGTGAATTCATAAAAATCATAAATGGGGAATTTGAGGCTAAAAGAGAGGTAGCTTGCTCTTTCTTCCTCTAACTCCCTAGAGCCAGACCAGCTCTGAAATGTTTATTAAACACTCAAATGAGGAAAGGACTTCCATTCTTGATACAGAAATGTAAAAATATCTCCAAATTACTCATAATAAGACCAGGGTTAAACATATATAAGGTTTGAGCATCTGCTGTCTTTAACAATACGTATTTGGAATTAGGAAACAAATAAAACTTCCACTTCATCGCTCCCTGAAGTGGTGGAGTTTTTTTGGTTGGTTGTTTTGGGGTTTTTTAAATGTGAAGCATACAACTACACTCAGAAATTAGCAACACCATTCAAAGGTTTCATATGTTTGCATTCCACTCTATAGCTGGAAACACTCATTCTTATGCAGATTTAAAGCATTAATACATCTACAATCTTCTTCAACATATTTTCTTGCTTTCCTAATATTTATAAGAAGGTCTTATATTTGTTTGTCTCCAGACAGAATGTGCAGATTACAGATTTTTAGCACAAAGATACTATTTTATACAACATCAGAGACTTTTGCTTTTGAATTCCTTTGGGGGGAAAAAAAAGATTGAAAAATGTTTTATGAGGGTTAGTGACAGTAGTTGGTAAGCATCTAAGTTATTCATGAGCTTAAACAGATTTTTTTCACAACCTCAGGACAATGGTTCTTCCTCTGAATAACACTCACTACTATGGTTCCTTGTCTACCACTTCATTTACCATAGCCAGAGAAAATCAGGATGAAGGCTTAAATGGCAGATTTCCTAAGGCAAACTGGTGTGTACATGCTTCCCAAACTGCTCAGTAAATAAAACTTGTTTACACAGAGCTCTACCACATGACAAAATGAAAACAGTTTTCAATATTTAATACCTACATGTACACCAAGATAATCTGAAGCAGTGGTACCACCCAGGGACAATATATTAATCCAGACTTGATATTTCTAGGAATTCACCTAGCAATTACAACAGAACAAGGAAAGAGAAAGGAACAATTCTGGTTCTGTAGACACCTCAACTGCTAGTTGCAATGCATGTTTAATTCTTAACAGTTACCTGAAAAAGTTTTTTTTATAAATTAACTATTAGGAAGATGGTGTATCTGAAATAACACTGGAGACTGAAAATAAGACCTGTCAAACCCAGAAATCAAAGCCCTCCAATGAAAACATATTCCAAGGAGCTAACTGCAAGCACTAATCTCATAAAGAACTACACCTGTGCAAGCAGAGCAAGATGCCCGTGCCATGTGTGGGTCCACGCTTTGAATCCAACACAGAGCTGTGCTGCGGCCACTTACATGCACACAGTTACTACACTGCGGTCTTATAACAGATCTGCACAGCTCCAGCTGGCACTCGGGTAGGAAGTGAGCCTGGCTCACCCCCAGGGAGCAGCTCCTCCAGGCTCAGAGTCCTGTGCACACTCAAGGTAGGGGAGAGATACACCAACACCCACTGGTGTTGCTCTGGAAAGCATTGAGATGTCATGCTGCAGGATGGCATCCACCAACAATGGTATTTTGCACTAATTAGAAAAAAACCCAATATCTGAAAGTTTCATTCTTAATGTTTTGCACTGAAACTTAATTATTCCCTGGTAAAAAACCCAGAAAGATTCAAGGGAACTCAAAGTCTTAAAAGTAGAAAAGCAATCAAGAAGGTGAATATTCTGTTAGTACTTTATCTGAAAACAAATTCAAAACAGGAAAAATTAACTTCAGCTCTTTCAAAGTGTCACAGGAACAAGGATGGCCAAAAAAAATATAACCTCATGCATTCCCTTGAACAAGCACTCTGTGTTAGGACATACACTCTGGCCCCACTCCTCCCAAAAAATCCACAGGCAGCAATGTGATCTCAAGTGATTCCCAAACAAACAAGCAAGGCCATGTTTCTGTTGCTATAACATAACACATAGCACTTTTTTGCCCCCTCTGATGTAATTTTTATAACATTATTTTGGAATCTGACTATTTTAAAACTTGGTTGCTATGACACGTTATAGTCATTACATGGATTCATTCCCTACTTTCCAACTGGCAAGACTATTTGTTTCAGTTTTATGAAGTTATATTATGGACAAAAGACACATAAAATATACTGTAAATTCTAAGAGTACAAACTCCTTTAATGCCTTCCATTCCTTAAATAAATGTGTACTGGAAGAAGGTTTGCCCTAAAGGTCTCCACACTTCCAGCTTTCTCAAGTTTTCTGAGCCTCATTTCTGAAAGGGATCTTTTCACATTATTACTCCTACCGAGAGACGTCATCTGATTTCTTCCAGAGCCTGTCAATGGCTGCCATACTATCTAAATTTACAAATAATCAGTAAGTGACAAATTCTTCCTGTGGAAAATAAAATATGGAGTACAAACCCTCCCTGGTATTTCTGGCTTTAACAACCAGGAATAAAGAACAGATGATTAATTGATCTCCAGGCTCTTTAACACTTCAACTTCACCTCCACAAGGCAACACAGGTTTGGGGAAGACGTGATTTTCTGTTGAATAATTTTCAATTACTGAAATACAGTCGTACCCGACAGATCACATTCAGAAGTCAACTTCTCAAAGAATGATCCAAATATGAAATTCATAATGTAGCATTAACATCACTGAAATCTTTTTAAAATATGCACACAGTATACCTTCATCTTCACAAGCCACATTAAATAGAAAGCAGTTGAGAATCAGAGACCGGAAGGTTACAGTGGTAAAATCTTTACTCTGTACAAAAAAGCGAGCACACTGACATATTATAGGAACTTTTAGTTTCTAGTCTATGAGAACATATGAATTTCCACAATAGGAAAACACAGTGGCTCGGTAATGTTCGGTCTCAAAGTTTAACACTAATTTAACAGAAACAAAAAACATACTTAGGAAAAAAAATCATGTATGCTAGCACAGTCACTTTTCAAATCAGTAAAAGAAACTATTTTTCCACTTGAGGCTTTACTTGTGTATTTGGCCTAACAATTATTTCATTAAGCTCTTAACAAGTTGAAACTTTGTAAACTTTGACTAAAAGCATTCTTACCAAAACAACTAATTATGGTGCTTCTACTACTGGCTAATCATTCATATGACAATCAGACACAAAGTAAGTTAGTACGGACCATCACCCTCAAATTGCCTTAATCGGGACTATGTATTTGCAGGATGGGTCTCCACAAGTACATCCTGTTACAGACCCAGACCTACCTTGTGACAGAAATACAGAATTTTTCTTTCTTTCTTTTCTTTTTTTTTTTTTTTTTTTTTACTTTTTAAAAGTGAAATATGTAAGCTATTTCAAGGACCACAACATACATATCTCACTGCCAGGACCTCCAAAGCAAGGAAAGAAGTCAACTGGGAGGCAGTATCAACCCTTTGATTATGATTGTTTTGTGAAGTGTGCCGAACAGGCAGTTAATGAAAAAGATGCCTCTCATTCCAGCAAGTTTGCATAATAAGTGTGAAGATCTAGAAAAGAAATTATACAAATATAATTAGGGAGAATTTTTTTCAAGAGTTCAAATTCTATAAAATGAATTAATTTTGCAAATTTAGTGACAGCTAGCAAGTCAATTCATGTTTATAGGATCATTTAACTAACAAGTAATCGAAAATAATTTTCGCTTCACTTTGAAGGAAGCTCCTTTTGAAGGCACTACTTTTTGAAACAAATTGGAAGTAAAGGCTAAAGGGTTTGCTTATTCATATTTTTAACTAGAAAAATAAAGCTGCATCAGTAGTTCCTAGATGTATGACTTCCTTTCCTAGCTGGGAAGAAGAGGGGAACAAAACAAACTAGATGTAACAAACTATAAGCTTTCATTTAATTAAGAAACAGAGGATCACCTGTAGGACTTACTTTGTTTTTCCCCAAAATGGAAGAGCAGCCATGAAGAACCAACTGGTGCTGTTTTGAAGAAAAGAACTGGGGGAACGAGAAGGCAAACGGGAACAACCATCACTAATGATTTAAGTGGAAAAGAAATGAGAAAGATGAATGCAAAAGCTAGAGCCCCTGAAGTTTCTTTAGGAATAGCTGATGATTGGAGAAAAGATGACAGTGGCTTACCTGAAGAACCTTCAGCAGACGGAACAAGTCCTAGAGTTTCTCAATTAAGTAACGTATTGAGGCAAATTTCTAAGCCTTATCTTACCATTAAAAGTAAAGTCTAGGTAGTTCACAGCATATGTTTGATAAAAGCTCATAGTTTTTCTTTCCTTAAACGAAATTCTGTTGTACAGCAAGAAAGAAAAAAAAATTAATCTAAAATGCCAGACAATTGGCAGGGACAATTCAAGGACAGCAAAGCAGCTGCTACAGATTTTAAACTTATTTTTTGTAATAGATCCGATTTTTAAATTCATCATATTCCTTTATAGTCTGTCAGGTTTGTCTCTAGCAGTACTTCCTTTAGGGCAAGCACTGCAGACAGTCTGCCTACCCTGAGGGAAACTAAGACACTCAGATGTGGGGTAAAGGAAAGATATTAATAATTTAAGACAGTGGTCTGCCACCCCTAGGAGAAAGCAATAGTGTAAGTATGGGAACATCTAACTGTCCAGCTTACATTTGTCCTTGGTGAGCTTTGTATTTTCCTCAATAGATTAGGAAGTGCTACAGAGGATACAGTGTTACCCATGGTCTTTGGAGGAGCTCTAAAAATGCTCGTGGTTAACTGGATCTCCTGCCAGGTCTCAGTGCCAGGACCTCCAAAGCAAGGAAAGAAGTCAACTGGGAGGCAGCTTCAACAAAAGAGGCAGCAAAGCAGGAAAATATCTTGAGCAGGGGAAAACACTATTTGCAAGCTACCAAATATAGACCTTAGAAAGAGAAAAAGCCCTAGGAAAGGTATCTTTTCCCCTTATTCTTGTAAGGCAAAGAAGTTAACTTATCATAGCCAAATAGAAGATACATTGAGTGAAAGTCACTTCCAGTAACCCAAATATTAATTTTGATTACTCTTTGACATTGGTTCTCATTTGCACTTTATAGAAAGGCATATTTGGCAACTCTTTTCTGTGTTACAGAAGGAATTATTTTGAAACTATTTCCACTTATTCAGTATTCTTTTCCTGTGCAGAGCAAACATTGACCTGACAGTCTTCACTAGTACATTAACCTCGGTATTCAATATTCTCATGCATTACAAATCAATTGTACTTGAAAGCAGGAAAGACCAGATGTGAACTTTAAAAATTACCTTCATTTTAGGCTACTGCAAGCCCAAAGTAAAGCAAAGTTTTCTCTAGGTGTAGTATACTACATCCTTTCAAGATTGACAGGCACTTGGATCTGTTCATTATACATTCAGTTTCTTTGTCACATGCTTGAAACCCAAGCTTAAGAAATTCCAAGGCCTTTCACTAAATCGGTCTGAGTTGTATATAAAATACTTCTGAAATCTTCAGATTTGTATTCCCTATAAAAAATACCATAACTTACCAACATCAGGACACCATATTAGTTTTCACCATAAATAATTCCATCAGAAAATCCCAAACAAAATCATCACCTACTGAATACACTTTGCTTACGGAGACCACCCTACATGCTGAAATAATACATTCCTCATAATCACAGAAGCCTGGATTCAATATAGATATTTAAATGAGAATCGTTGCAAAGATATTTAAATGAGAATCATTGCAAAAAAGCAATTATTCAAATGCAAGAAAATTTAATTTGCAGCCTAGCTTTTGCACATCCATACTGCAGATTTGCTACTTGATCCTACTTTGCTCATGGCGGCAAAATACTCAGCAGAAAATTGTACCATACAATTAAACATCCTTTACATAAAACCTTCCACAAAAATACCAACAATGAATGGCAAGAACTCAGCACCACTAGAGGTGAAAAGTGGTTGTTTAATCATCAGTTCAGCCTCTCTCAACATTTGTAGTAAACCCACGCATGACAATGACTGCCTTTACCTCTTGAGCTAGGGTTTACTAACGCGAGGGGGAAGAGGAATGAGTCTTTGAGAATAAAAGCCCCAAACTTGAGGAAATACTGGTTTTAAATACATCTATTCTATACACACAACTGGCTAATATGTTTTACCTGCAACAATGAGATTACCACTGCCAAACCCAACAAAATGTAATGTTTAAAATAACAAAAACCAAGGAAGTTAAGGTCCCATAAATGTGAACTGTGAACCTCAAGACCAAGTGTACAAATTTTGATGCAACTCTTCAAAAGAGTGGTAATAACTGACAGATATGAGCATTTAAGTATATGAATGTAAAGTTGTTGGTGGAGAAAACTAAAAAAAAAAATACACTGGTGAAATTTATGCAAAAAGAGAAACAAAAAACAAAATTTGGAAGAAAGAACAAACAGCACACACCTCATCATCCTTTTCTACCTAACTGCAGCATTAAGGAACAGTGTGACCTACAAAAATGGATTGTCTCTTCCTCTCAACGGTACAAGACAGTATTAAGTGGTGTACAAGACAGTATTAAGACCCACCCTGAAGGCCACAGGTACAAGGAATAGTATGGAAGTAATCAAAAGGAAGTTCCAGTCCATACATGAACCTACAATGGTTTAACTTCTTTCATGTCTTTTTACCTTCCAAAGTTAACTTTTGCACAGTAGCAAATGTGAGTTCATTCAGTCAAAATACACAACAAACTGTTTTTTGTGTCTAAGAAGGGTCTACTTGATGGTGAGTATGGTAACAGAAATTCCTAGGGAGTACTAACATTTACAAGAGATGTAGCATGAAGGTTTTTGAAATTACTACTCAAGTCTGTCACAACTGACTGGGAGATATTCACAAAACCCAACTTAGCTAAGAGGGACTAGTCTTTCTTGAGAGACAAAGATTTCTTGATGGGGTGAGTCAAAGCAAGAATTTAACTCAGTGCTTCAGTAAACTGGAGCTTTCCTGAAAACAGCTCTGATTAGATCAGCTATACACAATACTTTGGGAAAACGACTTCCTAGACAAAGCTAGGCTTCCCATAACCACCAGTATTTTGGTAATTTGCAAGTAGTATCAAACACACCAAGAAGAAAAAACATTTCCACATTTCTAACATCCCTACTAAGACTTTCCGCAGAAGTGCCAGCTGAGATTTCCACAAAGTTAAACAGATCTCTGCAGCAAACATAGGAAATTACACAACTGCTGTATCATAGCTGACTTCACAGGGATTCTGATCACAATCATAAAAATCACATCCTCTACCACAAAAATATTTTTTGTGATGTGTTAAAGCAGGTTGAAAATATAATAAAATTTAGTGAATGCAAATGTGTTTTAACTTCTAATCTGGCAAGTGCAGGAGAGCGACTTTATGACTCCAGGCCCATTACAGATTAGGCAACTCAGTAAAACTTACAAGGTTGTAGTAAATTTTAGTAGTTCTAAGTTGGCCAGACCCTCTGCTTGTCACTTTGAGTGTCCAGCTGCCTCCTGTTTCCAGAGAAAGGAACCTCATTAGCCACTGCCAAGTAAACAGACACTATCGTTTTTCTAGCCCAGAAAAAAAATTAATTAACATTTGAAGCAAGTTGCTAAAAAGCTACTCGTAGTCAATCACAGCACCTAAAATTATAAAAAAAGTACAGCTTTAAGGTCACCATTCTTCTAAGGCAAAATACAAATTGGCAGTAACAATTCCAATAACAATAGGCTGGCACAAATCCCTAGGTCTACTCCGAAATCGGTCACCCACATAGGAAGTCAGATGCACACCATACCTGAAGTCACAAGACCTGTTATTGAACTAAGCCATTTCAAGCTGACAAAGAAACAGAACTACCAGGAAGCCAATGTTATCAGACATTTTAAACAAAAAGCATGTAATCTTGAAGGTCCTCTGGATCACATTTTATGTTTGGTGCTTAAAACGGGTAGAGATCTACACTGAGCGGGCTTCAACAGAACAAAACCTGGTCTAGCCAGTCTTTTTATTTCTGTAATAATCCAGGAAAACCATAACTAAGTCTACTTAAGCCTTTATCACCAACAAACAATTCTGACAGAACTAAAATATAATCATTCCTCCCGCAGACTAATGAGAGAATGGCTGGAGCTAAATGGTATCCCATAATAATTTTACGTGTATGGAGTGTTCCATTTCATTTAGTGATATTATAAAAGTGATGCATTGGCCATAACATTTACTGTTTACAATCTGCAGCAAGCTATACCCTTCTCCAGGGAGATTAAGTAATCAAGAAAACGTTATTCACACTATGTATTTGAGAAAAGTAGATCACTGCCAATTACAGACTCTTTCCTATATTAAGAAGGATGTATGCTAGCCTAGAGAGAGGGGAAAGAGAAAACTGGAGATCTGTTTGCTTCTCAACCAAAAAGGAGGTCATACGTTCACACACTGTAAAAGTTTTCCTTTAGTCCAGCAACGGCTGAAGAGGAAAAAAAAAATTGCTAGTTTTGAGCAGCTGCTGAAGACACTTCATTACAATAAAAGAAATCTTAAAGCTCTGAAAAACCATACAGTGACTCACAGGACTACAAACAGAAAGATCCAGAAGTAGTCAGATTGCAATTTTGTTTCCAGAGTATCCATTAGAGGCAAATATTTTAATGATAGCATTTCTTTAAAGTATTCTTTGTTAATATTGCTTATGCACCATTTTCCACTCAAAGATCACAGTGATCGATACAAGTTGTAATGAATGAAGTGTAACATCTCCAGAAAACAGATGCTACATTATTCATTTCACAGATAAGTAAATGTAAGTATGAAAAATTAAGTGACTTGCTCTAGTCAGAGAGCCAAAAGCACAGCTGTGAATCTAATCCAGATATCCCAGCTTCCAATGATCCATTAACCACTAGACATTAGCCTTTCTAAAACAAAATGTAACCTTTCCCTCACATTTCACCCTCTTTCTAACAAGTCTGGCAAAGCTAGTACTAAGGATGTTCACTTCGTGTGGCTGACTTTTAAAAAACCCGAAATCTTAGAAATAAAACCAAGCAAACAAACAAAAAACCAACCCACAAAACAAAACAAAAAAACCCTTTGCTTCACTGCATGAATCACAGAACTCCCAAATCCCTCACTGTAGGGCTCAGTCACCCATCTCTGCCCTCCCCAGAGCAGAGTCAGCAACAGCTCACAGGTTTAAAGCTGCTGGTCAGGCACAGGCTCTGTCGGAGGTATCAGGGTCACACATCATCCCAGCACAACACCTGCTGCAGTCCTGATTCACGGCAGGCACTTACACCCAGGAGCTGCCACTGCTGCATCCAAACAAGAGGAAGAAATGGATGGGATCATCAGAGAAACATACACTGGCCCAACAGCTGTTTCTCCACATGGCCCGTCTCACATGGACAGTTACTTATCTTGGCTGCCTTCTTCAAGGCCCTCAGCACAGACACTGCATTGCAACAGCCTGGTGACCCAAAGAGCAGCAAAATTTTAAAGCCACTCATCAACACTCCCGTTACACTAAAGGCTTTCAGTGTGGTGGCAATTATGACTTATGTTGTCTCAGATCAGAACCTACTCCATGCAGATAAGCACTGGTAAAACATCCTCTGCTTTAAGAAATTCCTAATGGTATCAGGGAGACTTCAAAGGCTGGCAAAGCCTTTAGGCAGGAAGGAAGGGTAGACACAAAACCACTGATGATAAAATGTTAAAGAAGGTTATGGAAAATTAATATTGTTTAGACATGACAGCAAGCAATCACAATTTGATTGTCACCACTTATAACCTCAAAAACAAATTAGTAGAAACTTGTGAACAGCACAT
>JAWWLV010000121.1:70134912-70146948 GCA_035041135.1 Platyrinchus mystaceus | reverse complement strand
CTTAAATTTCAGAAATAAATTATCAAGATTATTAAGAAAGAACAAGGTCAAATTTCACCTTATTGCAAAATCTCAACATAAACCAAGATGAATGAGGTACAATTTGTGCACTGCTATCAGTGTAGTAAAACTTGTCAGCAGAACATTAACTCTTTTAATACAAAGGTCAAGCCATTGGAAATGCATATGTATCTGCCTTTGGAAATACCAGTGAAGAAAATAAGAACATCCAAAGTAAAGGCACAGGGTTTCAATTTTATGTGAGTAAATACTTTTTGTTTGCAGCATGACGGATCAGGTTAGTCAGTAGTGTACTCTGAAACATACACGAATTTTAAAAATGAATGGCTTTAATCCTGCTGACCCTGGGCATGACTATGTTCCTACCTGTGTCCCACAAACCACAGGCTTACAGAATTAAGCCTGAAGTAGCCCACTTGAAATAACAAAAAAAGCCTACCAACAAAGTCTTACATCACAGCTCCACCACAAAACTTCCCACCATTCCCCAAAATAATGCATTTAAATTTAATTCACAAATAAACCAGGAACTACCACACATTGAACAGACAATCTAAAGCTAACACTGAAGTTCCACTTTAGCACTGCAGGTCTCTATGATACTTCTATGTCTTTGGGAGAAATTTAGGAGCCCGAATACATTGTGCCTCGATCCTCCTATTCCCTTCATTCCATCAACTGACCTTACAAAAATAGAAAAACATTTTCCTCTTGTCCCTCCTCTTTATCACAATATCACAACCTCCATTTATAAACAATCAACAAAATCCCCTCCACTAGCATTTTCTACAGTCAGGTGTTTTCCATTTTTATTGACAAGTTGATTTGTTTCTTCCAGAAAAGTCTACTTAAATATATAAATCACCCTTCCTGAAAACCATATTTCTTTAAAAAAGCTACATTTCTCCCCTGTACTCATTTTGTTCACTCAAGACAACCAGATTTAGAGACAAAGAGCTTGGAAAACAAATCTGGATTTTATATCATTACACCATGATTGTGGAGTTGCTAAGGACCACTACACAGCTACAATTTCTGTTCTTTAAAAGAAAAGCAGAACATCTGTTTTAAACAAATGCTAATTTTCATCTTACACCTGTTCAAAAATACTATGCATACTGAACTTGGATTCTATTAATCTTGCTATAATTGCAGTTACAGCAAACACAGTTCTATCAAACCAAAAATACCAAAAAACCAACCAAAACACTCAAATCCGCAAACAAAAAGCTCTTGAAAAATTGCACTTTTTTCTCTTCATTTTGGTAAGCTTCTGGAGTTTTACTGTATATTAAAAAAACCCCAGTGCCAATCAGTTCTTGGTTTACAGTCAAAGAAACAGTGCTCAACAATCCTCATTTCTGCTTTTTGGCAGGAATGCAAGTCTTCCATTAGTTTGCCTTAAAAACTGAAAGAGTGGATAAACAGCTTAAAAACCCTAAAATTCTCAACAACGTAAAAAACTCGCAGGTCCCAGCTGGATATTCCAAAACAGACAATGTTTCCTCCGATGTTTTCTTGGTAACAAAACAGTTCAGAGCAGTGCCATTTTGAGTTTTTTAAGTTGAGTAGCTCTCGGGCTTTTTTCCACCATTTTCCTTGCAATATAGTTCTTAGTATTAAAAAAGCCACACGCACAACTCTCAGTGAGGCAGCCGCACTTTTCCCGTTTTCAAGGGATATTTTTTTTTTTCCCACCGCACGGGGAGGCATTGCACGTGGCGCCACAACGAAGTAACTTCCGAATGACAGCGGATAACCGCAGGGAACACCTGTTGCGGCAGGGAAAGAGGGATCCCGGAGCGGAGGCGGAACCTCCCGGCCCCAGGGCAGCGCGTCCCCGGGGACACCCCAGTCACGGCCCCGGCTCCGAGCGGCGATGCCGACCACCGCCTCCCGACGGCGAGCGGAGCCCAAAACTCCCCCGGAGCTCTGACAAGTCTCCCGGGGCTGCGGGCGGCCCCGGCCCCGCCGAGCCCCCCGGCCGCCCCCGGCGCTTACCGGGCGGTGTCGAGCAGCGGGTGCTTGGTGCCCACCAGCTTCCGGACCTGCATGGCGATGTTGCTGAGCTCGTCGCTCAGCAGGCACCGCAGGCTCATGAAGGACGTCGGGTAGCCCACGATCTTCTCGGCCTCCGACACCACCTGGCTCCAGGGCGGGCCGCCCGACGACAGCCGCCGGAGCCCGCCGCTGCCGCGGACCCCACGCCGCAGCAGGGCGCCCCACATGCCGCCTCCCCGGGGAGTCTCCGCTCTCCCGCTACGAGCCCCGGCGGGGCCCCACACGCCGAGCGGGCACAGACGAGTGCCCCTCGCGGAGAAGCGGCCCGGCTGTGCCCCGGCCGACCCTGCCCCTCGCCCGCGTTCGCCCCGGCAGCGGCGGCCGGGGAGGGCTCATTTCGCCCTGGGGGCGGCCATCTTGGGCGTCGCAAAACGCGCCGGGCCGTAAAGCGCGGGCGGCGGGCGGGGTGAGGGATCGGGGTGATGGATTTGGGCGCTTGCAGGGAGAGTCTCCTCTCGTTTTCCTGCATCCTCAGCCCTCGGGGTGCGGAAAGGGACAGCGCCTCTCTTCCCCTTTGTCTGCTTGTCGCCCCCCGGAGCCTCTGGACAGGGAGCGCTGCCCGCGCCTGGCTCCTGACTGGCTGGGCATGTCCCACAGAACAAGATGTGCTCAGCCTGCGCCCGGGGTTGTGTACAGAGACTGGCGGAGAAGAGAGTTCAAGTTCACATCTAAAGTGTTCAGCCTGTAGTCCTTGGCTACACAGTCATCTTTTCTATAAAACTTCTTCACTGTTAGGGTCAGGCATTGGAATAGGTTGGAGTCACCATCCCTGGAGGTGTTTGAGAGGCGTCTGGATCTGCTGCTGGGTGATGGGGTTTAGTGGTTTAGGGGTTACAGTGGTAGTGCTGGCTTGATGGTTGGACTGGATGATCTTAAAGGTCTCTTTTGACCTTGATGATTCTGTGATTCTATAGTTGCAGTGTACAGATGTTCTTTTTTTGTCTCTTCCCAGAGCTGATTGGCACGTTACTGCATGTTTTACCTTTCCTTGTGAGTTCATTCCATGGTGCTCAACTGTGACACAGATGAGGGGTTTATGAACAGCCTCCTTGAGAGCTGAAGAGGTACTTATAACCAAACAATTAACATCAAAATTGACAGCTAATTCTGAAGACTTCTGAACCCCACAATTCTACAGTATGGTCTGCACTACATAGTGTGTCATATAGTGTTTCATTGATTCTGAGCACAGCCATAATGATGCCCTTTTGCAGCTACCTTCACCCAAAGCTTTTGTGAATTCAGAGTCTGGATTTTCTGTACCTCAGAGGAGGAAAACTCACTGGCCATCTTCAGAAATTGGATTTAGGTGACTTTCTCAATCCCACAAATAGTTCAGCAAGAATATGATCTGTTCTGTCTTTACAGTCACTTACATTCCTCCTCTAACTTCAAGGCTTTGTCACAACAAATCAGGCAGAGTTCTGATGAGAAAATTGTCCTGTTGACTACATTCACATGAGAAATGAGGGTGTTACATTTCTTGTCTTTACCAACACAAGATATGGGCCACTTTATTTTGTTTGCACTGTTTCATGTGATTAAAGAGAGTTACATTGAAGGGTACTGTAAAAGGAGATGCAAATAGAAAACAGTTGCATCACAAAGAAAGATGTCCGGGGAAAGCACAAATCACTCTTGGAGTTACAAGGGGGAAGCTACTAAAAAGGAGCACCCTTACCTGTTTTTCAATGGCAGTGACAAGGTGTTTATTGTTCTCATGCCTGAGACAATTCCAAAACTTTAAAAGTACTGTCCTAAGGAATAGCCTTTGACTGTGGAGCCAACAACAGCTGGACATGCCTGTGGCATTTTGTAAGTGGCCTCTCCCAAACTGGCAAGAGAGGCAAAACTAGAACAGAGAGAATCTGTGAGAACTGGGAAGGTGACATATGAGTTGAGGTTCTGGTGTCAAATCTTTGCTTTCTGTGCTGCCTGTTCGCTGAGAGAATGAAGCTTTGCTTTGAAGGAGCTGCCATTGAGGCAGTTTAGTTAGCTGGTGTCACAGAACAAACTGTTGCTAAATAGGGAATTTCAGCTCATAAACAGTTTAGAAATGACAGAATGCAGTGGCATGTTTCTGTGCAGAAAGACTAAGTTAATGAAAATTGCCGGAGGGATGCACTTAAGAGTTGCTACCAAGACACCTCATCCTGTAATGGTGACAGGTTCCTTGATTCATTTCCTGAGCCATATCCATTCTTGTACTTAACGTGGTAACTGTTCTGTGAAAAACTAACATGATTATGCAATTAAAGTCTGCTTAAAATAATGCATATAAACTGAGGAAAATTAGGGTTCTCTGGGCAGCAAACCTACCATCTCCTAATGTGTGAGACTTTCACTTTTCCAAATTGCTGGTTTTGTGTTAGTCTAAAAAACTAAACAACCTCTGCAACCTTTATGTGGAACTCCTCTAAGTCCAAATGGTTTAGGACTAGGGAAAGACCCTTGATATCCACAACACCACACACTGTCACCAAAGCTTCCTCAGGATTCATCAGCAGTAGGGTGATGTTCTTTAAATGCAGCAATCACTGGAGAAATAAAGCAAACACTTTGTCAGTGAGTTTTATAGCCTTTTTTTATTATTATTTTTTGACCACAGGGCCTCTTTGAAAAGACTGTGCTGTAATACCCGAGGACTTTCTGCTCTCACTCTCAGTCCAATCCCTTCATCCCTCTTCCTTTATTAACAACCCAAGAGTCTTACTTGAGTAGTTCATTTTTAACTCCTGTTCCTTGCTCATGGTTTCTTTCTCCCAACACCCTCACGTCTCTGCCTCAGTCCCACGCACCATCCCTACAGCCCACTGCTCTTTCATTCTCATCACAGGCTCATCATTAAGTTCCACTCATCCTATTGTCTGCACAGCCTGCACCCTAATAATGGGCTCTTCTTATCATACATGTTTATGGGTGGGACCCAACAAATCCTTGGCAAATCCTTTGCCAAATTTCAGGTATAGAATATGGAGAGTTTCTCAGTCATGCAACCCAACAATATTTTTTAACGGAAGCAAAATGTATTTTTTTGCCAACCTCATTTTGCAAACTGAACTATTTTAAGAATTAGCTTCAGGCTGACACACCAATCACAGAAAAAGAGTCATTACAAATTAGCTAATATTTGACAGGTACAGGCATCAAAAGCCAAGGTTGTATAATGGGCAGTGATGGACCAACTTACCCATAGGCATTCCTGTTTGCACTGCCTGTTTCTGCAGCTGAGTTTCTCAGTTTTTCCTCAAAAAAACCATCAGGAGCAAAAGTATCAAAAGTATAATGTACTTACCATAGTTGTGGACAAAACTGCATGCTTTTTTTTTTTTTTCTTTCATTGTTTGCTCATTTCCCTGCAGGATTCAAGAGAAAAACCCACACTATTTCAAGAGCTTCAGTGACTGTACAATAGATGTGTCTATTTCTTTAGGGTCTTAAGCAGAGAAAAAAACTGAAACTCTTTTTTTCCTCTATCAATTGACTTTTTAAAGCCTCCCCAGGAGGAGAAAGAAGCCACTGAAGGGGGCAAATATCAAAGTTAAAGAACAAAGATAACAGGTCAAGAGACACTTCTGTTTACATCAGCATGCTCTGGACCGATGTACAAGAGAATACATCAAAGCCACTACTAATACCAGCTCTGGATAGCTTTTCTAGCAGATGAAATGTGGAAATATTTTTCTGACTACCATCTAAACTAAAACAATTGCAAAGCACTCTCATTTGATTGGGAATATTTGACCTTTCAATCTTTTGTAGTAACCCTGGCCTTATCCAAAATAAATGATGTTCATAGGAGAATGAGACTAGCAATGTTAATATATTAACTATACCCTGCCTATGTAACCAAATCCTCTAGCTGTTGCTTAATTTTTTTAATATGTTAATACTTAGGTGCACTCTAAGGCTGTTTACAAAAATGTAAACTAACAGAAATATGTCTGTTCTTTCCAAAGCATTCAGGTAGTTGCTGACCCCACACACCTCGTTCCCCTCCCTCCCCCCCTCTCTGAGAATTGATTTACTCCATAGCATCCTTGGGAAGCAGACAGTTATGATCATTTCCATTTTGGAAGTCAGGAGGTTTAACGGAGAGGTTCTGTGATTTGTCCAAGGCTTTGCAAAAGCCCTAAGGCAAACTGAGAAAAGAATCCACTTCTCTTGACCTCGTTGTCTGTGTCTTGTCTACAAGGCTGCCTGTCTTCCTACCAGCTGACAGACTACCGACAAGGATGAAGGCCTTATTGATCCCATAGTTAAACACTGAAAAAACACCATCATTTAGCATCAGTTGCTTTCAGTAGGAGTCAAGTCACTTGCACAGAATTTGACACTACAAGGTATTAATTTTTAAGTCTAAATATGCCTGCAGAGATACCAACATCAGAACATGATGTGTTGCTGGTTAATAAATAACAAACGCACAACTATTTTTGTTTTAAACAAATAAATAAATATAGATGTGATACATAAGGATCCTTTGGCAGAGTAGGTGTATGTTACCCTTAGCACACCAAACCCAGCGATACAGTAGCTCATCGGTGCACAGCGCAGATGAGAAGCCAGAGCTCTGGGTAGCTCTCAGCAGTGCAGCACAGGCGATGGGACGTGCCCCTCCCGTGCCGCTCTCTCACAGAACACAGTTCCCTCTTCACTGGCTCGTCAGTCAGCGCTGCAAAAATAGCAAAATCAATTGAAGTCGCTCCATTTCAGCAAGCTGAGTATGAGCAGGGGCAGACAAGCGCGCAGCTGATCACACCCCTCCTTCGTAGAGTCACTGTTTTTTCACCTCCCAACCCAATTTCAATTGTAAGACAGCCTCTTAGGCCATCTCCTCTGACAGGCGGAATCCCACTCAGGGGAATTTGGACAGAGACTCTCAAAACAGCAACGATTTGGAGCCGGGTAATCTACAGAAGGAGGAGAAGGAAGATAAGCACATTGTTAGTTCTGGTCGTACGCAATCGAAGCTGACAAAGCATCCATCATCCTGTACAATATTAGCCTTTAAATATTCAGCTTTATCAGTTCGCCCATTCCTAATCCATCATTAACTATCCCATGAAGCCTCAGCTGATTAGCCCCACCTCTGCAGCTCGGCAACGCATTAACTATTTATTATTTGTATTTAATTGAACACTAGTAGCAGTGGAAAACTCCAGCCAGACACATTTCAAAACCGGAACAAAGGAAACGGTCTCTTGCCAAAGGAGTTCATGGTTTGGGCAAGAGCGAAATGACAACCATGCTGAACAAAGGCTTACCTACATGCCTGTTACTGAACTCCATACCCCACAAATCTGTAGATTTTCTATGGATTTTTTTTCATCTCAGTATCCCTTAAAATCACAGAAGACGATGTGATTTGGGAGGATCTTGCAGAAAAAAAAAAAATTAGAATTTTGTATGTTATGTGAAAAATTGTTTGAAAAACTCTACATAAATCATGTCACAGTTACTAAATAATGAAAGAACCTGGGGATTAAAGACATAATATGATCAGGAAACTGTCAAACATTTAAATAAATAAGTGAAAACTTTTCTCAGTTAAAATGCTTACTTCTCAGGGACTAAATATATGTAATTTATGCAGTGTTATTTGTATTTTGCTGCTTGCTATTCACATACATAATCAAAACACAGATATAATACTAAATGTTCTTCCTGCTAGTAGTACTGGGTTTGTACACTTTTTTATCATTCCCTTTTTATTAGGGTGGAAGTTTTGTATTCTCCACCACGGTTGGCTGCACATTTGCTCTGAAGTAAACTTTGCAGAAGTCACCGGTGCCTTTGTTACATCCACCTGGGTTTCTGTACCTTTCTATTTATGAGTCACCTTTGAAGCATGCCTGAAAGATCCAGTTCCCGAGAAAGCCACTACCCACTCCCTGAGCAGTGCTGCACAGCACGAGTGCTCTACACCAGAGACTCAACACTGGCTTGCTGTTTACTGATCAACTTTAAAGCCCAGAAAACTTGAGAGAACAGTTTTCTAGGGGACTTCTCACCCTCTGTGCCCACTTGCTGCCTTGCTACCAGGTGGACAGTAATGCCAGTCTGGGAACCAAGCTTCGATATATGAAAGTGATCCTGGATGATAAAGAAAATGGTTTTTCAATTTGAGTTAGAAACCCCAAGTTAACCAAAACCATTTGAATCTATCCTTGTAATTCTGCAATTCTGACCAAAATAATGTATTTCAAGTATAACTACATGGCTTTGGGGAAATTAAAAGGTATTGTACTATCAACACACTTTCCCCCAGTCTAGGTAAAGCTTTCTGTTAAATATAGGTGTTTGCCAGAACTATTCCTTCTGCTTTTGAATCTATCCTGATGTCAATCCATTGGAGACAAGGAGTGATGACTCTCAGAGTACCAGGGGTGATGCATTTATATTTTTACCTGGCACTTGACTCACTTGTATCTGTTCTCCCTTTAATCCCTGTACGTAGAATGCCTGCCCGCCTCTTCAGTACATGCTCTAAAATAGTTAATATCTGGACATTATAAAATCATAGTTGCTGCTGCAGGAGGACAAGAGGAAGAAAACTTGATCCAGGCCATCACATTTAAGTAACCTATAGAAGGGAAATCATAAGCTACTAATGCAAAATAGAATATAAGAGTATTGAGTCAGATTAAAGGAGCATTTGCAGTAGTATACCATCTCCCATAAGAGACAGTAGGAAATGCTTAAGGGAATAGAATGAGAAATCAAGCAAGTACAGAGAAATATGTCCTGTGGTATGTCAGTCCAACTCCTACCTGACTGCACTTTAGACGCTTCTTGAGCCAGATGCCCCATCAAGTCTATCATGTTTAATAGATGAAAACACAGCTATTTCCCAGATCTTCCAAGTCTGTCTCTTCTAAGCTCTTCTTTGAAGCTGTTTAGACTTTTTCTTCCCCAAACATCCTGTGGACATGTGTTCCATAGTTTTATTGTGCATTACGTGGAAGAATCCCCACTTCATTATGTGTATTTTAGGCCTCCTAACTGGTAGTTTGCATTCAGAACCAATGAGGCATGCCCAAGGTACTCTTAAAGAACCTTGAATACATCTCCATCCATTTCTGTTTTTTTAATTCCCCTCATCTTCCTTCTTTCCTCTCTAATTCCCTCTTTCCTTTATCCTCATTTCTGGAGGGTGTCGCAAGCTATAAAGGCATCTGATTTACAAATGCATGCCTATTACATGCCAAAATTCAAATGACCAAAAGCATGGCAGTCCTTCAGAGACACACTCTTCCACAACAATGTCACTTACTTGTAAGTTTAGCCTTAAACTTTGGCACCTCAATTCCTTTCTGAACTCTTGAGTGACAGTGACCTGTTTTTCAGAGATGTTGAGCACCCACCACCTCTTAGGGGGAGCTGCAGGCACTCCACAAACACAAGAGAACACTTTTATGCAAAACATCTGCCTGGCTCTGGGCACTCAAGTATTAAATTGTTATTCTGGATACAGCTTCACAGTGTAGTGACACAGGAATTCCTCAGCCCTGGAGTGAAATTAAGAACCTTAGGACTGGCAGTGCAACCCTGACGTATGGTGATTTAAGGCAAGCACTGCTCTTGAAATAAATATTACTAAATGTGAATCTTTCCATTTTTTCAGGATCACTAGCAATTGCTACAGAGGAGAATCGTCTTACAGGTTTTATGCACTATAAACATGTACGTCTTTGCTATATCAGGAGTCCTGCTGGGACATCTGATTTTCAGCTTTGTACCTGTTTCCACAGTAAAACATATCAAAACTTTAACTTACATGTTCACCTGCACAATCATCTAATAGACACGCTTTCCATTTGCCCTTTAATTTTTCCTCTTTGTTTCTCTCTTGGAATTTGCTCAGACCTATTCTCTAGCCAGAAGTGGGAGTGTTTTTTTTTTTCCTTCGGTGTACTCCTCTTTGCATTTCTTTCTGCTTTCTCGCCACCTTTCTATGTGTCAGCCTTGTTCCAGTTCTTCTCCGGAATGGCATTCAGAACTCCTGCTACTTTTGTACACTCTCACCATTTTAAGCTGCTTTCCCACATGCTGCCTTTCACGGAACACCTTCCATCCACTGATTTCCGAAGCACAGATGCTTGTTCGCTTTCCATGATGGCAACAACAGCTCTAAAAGAAACATATCGTGTCTCCTCCTGCAATTCGTGCACAAATGCCTGGCATGTTCTGCCTGGAGAAAGCCTTTCAACTTTGAATTTCCTTGCTTTTGTGGAATCTGTGAAAAAGCCTGATAATTTACAGCTTTGGCAGTTATTTCAAATAACTTTATCTGCAGCCAGCTGAGGGAAAATCTGTCTATGGTGCCATCCCTGTGTTCTTTCAAAGGTCGTTGGTGTTTCATGAGGGAGCTCAAAGTCAAACCGGTTCAAAGGGAGGCTCACATTTCATTTTTTTCCAAGAAGGTTAGATTACATGTTCTAATGGTGACAGGACTGTCCTACAAGACATAAGAGCTGAGTTCTAGTTGAGGCCACGAGTCTCTTCAAGTACATGTGTTTTGTCACTTAATCTCTCTCCCGATGATTTCTCATCTGCAAAATAGCTGTAATACTAACTGGCAGTTGTAATATTAGTTAACAACAGACAAGAAGACCCCAACTAATCTTTTGGGTGAAAACATTTTGAAGTTCGCCTTGGACCTTGTTTTGGTGTTGGCAGTTCAGGCAAAGCCAATAAACCTCAGTCTACAGCTCCTCGCACCAGGGCTCAAGAGATATTAGCTGTGACACATGTACAGTATGCAGAAAGCAATTTCTCACTTTGTCCTGGGGGATGGGAAGAAGCAATAATGCAGAGCCTTGGCTCTGAAAGCCGTTGCTGCCTGAGCTTGCAGGAATGGTGGTGCACCTGGGGACCTCTAGTGATACTCAGAATAAACCCCAGTGTGGCAGGGTTTGTCATGTTTATGTGGGCAGGATTTCAATGCGTGCTAATAGAAATATGCTTGGAGTTCCTGACCCTCAATTCCCAGAACTGATCCGAAGCTGAAGTCTCATGGCAATCCTTTGCTGGGCCATCTGGGTAGGATGGAAAACGCATGTGACTGTCTCCCATCTGCACCCTCTGGTGACCTGAAACGGAGTGGTGAAGACATACCAATTCTGCTTTAACTAGTAGATCTCTGAAAAGAAGTCGATAACTCCACTTGAGTTCAAGAATCTGGGATGGAGATGGATACATACACTGATCATGTTTTAAGGCAGAAAGTCCTATCTATGTAGAGAAAGATTCTCAGGACGGTCTTTGAGCAAAATCTATTTTTGGTTATGGCAGTAAGAGACATAGATTATTATAATTAATGTTACATGCATGATTTAATTAAGAAAAGACACACAGTTCAGGAAAACAAAATATTTCCAGGTAATAGTATTGCTGATTACTTAGAAGATCATAAATCAAAGCAAATTTAATAAGATACAGAAGAATAGGCTGTCAAGAATCTCATGAATTTCAGCAAAGAAACGTGAAATCCTGCATCCAGATCAGGGCAATATTTGTAGTAATACAGGTGGGGAAGCAGCTGGAGAGCAGCTTTGCAGAGAAGACCCTGGGGACCCTGGCATTTAACAAGCTGAACATGAGCCAGTAGTGCAGCCTTAAAGCAAAGAAGGCTGGGGTGTATTAGGAGGAGAACTGCTGGCAGGCTGAGGGAGGTGATCCTTCTGCTCTGCTCAGCCCTGGTGAGGCACATCTGGAGTACTGGGTCAAGGTCCAGGCTCTCCAGTATAAAAGAGACATGGACACACTGAAACAAGGACAGTGAAGGGCCTTGGAGATGATAAAGGGACTGGAGCATTTGACGTCTGAGGAGAGGCTGAGAAATTTGGGACTGTTCAGTCAGGAGAAGGGAAGGGCCAGGGACATGTACAGTCAATGTGTATAAATACCTGACTGGGGGGAGGCAAGTAGAGAAGGTGGAGCCAGACTTTT
>JAWWLV010000121.1:70085168-70127218 GCA_035041135.1 Platyrinchus mystaceus | reverse complement strand
CCGGCCCCCCCAGAGCACCAGCAGCCATTTCATCTCCACCACCACCACCAAGTAGGCGCAAAAAATGGCAGAAATGGAGAAAGAAGGGAGACCTCCCGAAAATAAAAGGAGCAGGAAGCCGGCTCACCCGGTGAAGCGGGAGATCAACGAGGAGATGAAGGTAGGTGCCTGTGATGGGGACGGGAGCGGGGTTCCCCTCGCCTCCCCCCCCCCCGCCTCCGAGCATGGAGATGAAATAAGAAAGGATCTCTTGTCATTTTTTTTTTTTGTAGGATGCACTGAATGTGTCTCAACTCCGCCTCCTGGGCTACAAACAGAGACGAATTCACAGGCTGCAAATCCTGTTCATTGACCAGCTTTATTTATTTTTTAAAAATAACTCTCCCTCGTTGGGCTTTCAAGCTCCGCGGGTGCCAGTGATGAACCTATTTTTTTTTTCCTTTCTATAGCCATCCCCTCAGGTAGCTGGGAAGCCCTTAAAGTTGGGAAAGAAAGGGACCTCTTTTAAACATTGTATTTCTCTCCTTTTTCAGTAGCCAGCTGCAACTATGTAATTAAATTGTCAAAGTGAAACGTTGCGGTCTGAGCCGCACATCAGTCTCGCACTTGAGCGCGGAGACCCCTTTTCTCTCCTTCTCCCTCTCGCCTCCTCCTCTGCTGTACCGCTTCGCTCCGCGGTTCATGGCAGCGCAGAGGTGTCGCTGGAAGGTGCCTTGTCCGAGGGCTGTTTTTGATGGAAGTGTATTTACCATGAGGAGGGCTGTCCTGCCCGATGGGAACGGGTGCCAATCCAGCTGTGCTCTGGCGGCCGCTCCAGATGTTGGGATGGCTGCGATCGCACAAAAACGTTTTTCTGGGACTTCTTTATCATTAGGTCGCTGCTCCAGGCTTGACCAGTCTATTTTTTTGCGCCTGTTTTCCTCGTCTGTTCCATGTCTGTTTGTTTTACCTCTCTAATTCCCCAAAGTTGGTAACGATGTATTGCGAGACTTCAGCTGAACTTGTTGTTGTTAAATACGCAGATAAACTGACTAAAACAGCATAGTCTGGCTACGAGATAAAGCTGCTGAGATTTAATTTGAATATGTCATTTATTAAAAGGCTGATTGTAAGTGGAAGACTGCCTGGAAAATGTCACACGTTCACATAGTATGTACACTATATAGGCGAGTGTATAAATATGCATGATGCCGAGTGAAAATATCTTTGCTTTATGGAACATTGATCTCCCCACATAAAATTAAACTGGAATGCACAGTCCCCTCCCCTCTCCCCTCTTTTGCACACCACTAATTTCGGTTAGGTGCCCTTTCCTGCCTAAGGCAGGCGTTCTTGCTCCTGCTGCCTGAGTAATGAACGTGTACACGGTTCTGTGTGCACATCAGCTGGAAATGTGGACAAGAGTAGTATTGGGGAAATGAACAAAATAGCGTGTTGACGCATCTCTTTGGAAACAAACTGTAGTAGTCTCGAGTCCAGAGGAGTGGTATTATTCTTTGTGAGATATGTGACACATCCTATTTTCGGAGAGGGCTCTGTGCAGGCACCGGAGAGTCACTGCTCATTGTAATCCCACATAGTTTTGAGGACTGCAGAGGTCTGTAGTACAGGACATTGGCCCCTCAGAGCATCGCCTAATGTGATCTATATGGATTGCAGCTTTTAAGTTTCATAGGTTCTAGAATTACAAATTAGCTAATTTTAATCAAAACATGTGAAATGTTATCCTGGCTGGATATAAAGGCTGACTGTGCTGGATCCTCTGGGTTTGTTTTGTTTACTTTGGCTGCAGGCACACTCAGCGGTTTGGGAGATAGTTGTTCTTCTACAGTATAGCAGATGTTTGTCTGAAGGGGTGAGGAAGAAACAAAAACAACATTGTGTGAAGGAGAAAAATTACATAATTTTAAACTAACGCTTTGGTATTAAGCACTGGCATTAACCTTCGTGTAGAGAGTTTCTTTTTTTTTAATCAAGCGTGGCTCCTTAAGGTTGGGAACCTCAAGATTTCAGCTGACTTAAAAACTAAAGGCGGGTAGAAATGGCATTTTGAACCGATGTAATTTCTGGTTGAGAGTGAGACAGCTGATGGCAGAACCTTTCATAGCCCACCTTTCAATGTAAACCATGCTATATATGCTATGCATTTTTAGTAGGACAGTTGGCTGCTATCACCTAAGAAGGGGAAAGGGTTGGGGACGAAAAAAAAAGTGGTTTGACTTTTCGACTGTTTGAGAAAGTTTAAATCCTGTGGTGATCATTTACCCTTTTTCTTTACCGATGAATTAAGATGTCTAGTTGTTCTTCATAAACTCAAGGAATACAATAATGTAACAAATTGGTTACAGTGTGCAAAATGTTTGGGGTGAAATGACAGAGGGAGCACAATGTGCCCTTGTGTAGGTTCGTATCTGTAATGTTCAAACAGGCGACTGTTTCCCTTCATCTGAACTGCTTTCATCTGGACCAGTGTAAAATAAGCTCTGGTAAGTAATCACGGCAGAGCAGAAAGAAAGGAATGTATACAGCAGTAGACAGCCTAAGCTGTAAAAACTGTAACCCGAGTATCAGCAGCAGATCAGATATCAAGGCTTTAAGGTAGGGGAAATGAAAGAGATGAAGGGGAGGAAAAGAGGAGAGAGGGAATGGAAAAGTCAGCTTGGAAAGTGAAGGAGAAGTAGGAGGGCCCCCTCAGGGAAATTTGGCTCAGGGATTAGGGAATTTTATCATGGTGTACAGTGACCTACTCAGGTTTCAGCCCACATTGGATCGAATTGCCTCCCTTTGCTAGCAGAAAGAAAAAGGACTGGTGTATATGTGATTTCTCCCCCCCACCTTCAGATAATAAAAAGGCCATTGGTACAAATGTCTATTTTAAGTACAGCAAATGCAAGGCACTATGAATGAGCAATAAAATTACCTCATCACAGAGACTTCCTTCGAGATTTGCTGTTTGATACAGTCAGATATTTACTCTAGAAGGATCACAACACCCAACTGCTTGGTTTGGTGTTTTCCAACAGTAGTGTCAGCTCAGTTTTAACATGACTGTATGGATATTCAGGTTGCTCACTCTTTCCTTATGCCAGATATTGAGTTACATTTTTGTTATCGCTAACCTAATGTACACGATGGTTATAACAAATTTTGATTTGATACAATGTTGTGTGCAAAAAGTACATGACTCTGCACAGTTTTCTGATATTACGTTTCAATGAAAAATACATTCAGGAGGAACTGTTTTGTTTCGCTGTGACCTTTACAGCCGCTCTTTTTTTCTAGTTATTTTTTCTTTTGTCCCCCTTCTTTGTTCAGATGATACTTTCCATTTTTTTCTTTCAGAGGTAGCATTTACTTCACGCTTTGGAGGAAGAGCAGATAGTTATTCTGAAATTCAGTTCAGTGCCATTTCTCACTTGCTGGTGAATAACAACACACCTAATAGATCCAAAGCTGTCATAATCAGGGAACCCAGTACTATTTTAAGACCAAAATATTTTTTATAGTTTAATTGATGAAAGCACTTGTCAAGGCACAATGATGGCTCCCCCAACCATCCCTCCTCAGCTTATTTCCATTTGCCATCCTACTGCCAGGAAGCTTAGGAGGAACAGCAAGGTGCTCTGAAATGTTGTGAAGTGAGGTTACATCCAGTACTGGATTGCACTGGAAGTTCTCCCGCACAGATGAGACAATGTATCCACGTGTCTCTAACAGTTGAAAGGCAAGCAATTAATTTGCACTGTAATTTCACAGGGCTGCTTCATGTGCCCAAGGAGTTTACCGTCTATGAATATTCTCAATAACTAATTTGTATCTAAAATTTGGCTTCGTTCCTGATGCCTAAAGCTTAGGACAGCCCCGTCTGTTATCATTTAATAGTAAACTCATCAGAATATCTTTCAGTTTAGGGTTTTAATATTTCCCGTTTGGCATTTGAAAGTACTACTGAGAGGGAGGAAAGTGGTGAAGCAGGCGTAGCAGCCTTGCGCCTGGAGCGAGCCAGTTCGCTCAGAGCGCTCAGTAGGTTCCAAGGAAACTCCTCCCTTCTCTCCTGAAAAGCAAAAAATGTCTTTGGGAAAGTGAAAAAGCAGGCAGGCTTTATCAATTGCATTATTTCAGGTGGAGGGTGTTTCTGTGGAATCTGTGTGGAAGGGGTTTTGAGGGATGGCTGCAAAGGGATTGCAAATTGTCTGTGCTGGGAGCCTCACCTGCCAGTGTGCTGCAGAAAGAGCACTTCCCTGAACAAAGTGGGTGAAACAGAACCAAACATGTATATGGGAGAACAAAGAAAAACAAAGCATCAAGGAATTTTGCTTTCTGATAGCATAAAGGTCTAACCATTGAATTCAATGTGGTGACAGCATAAATAAGCAAAGAATGTGAGAGCTAGAAAAAAAAAGTTTGTGTTGTGACTACAGAAACATTTTTATTTCTTGATTCAGTGAAAGTGAAAAGTGAATTTGTGGGTCTCTGCACTGAGTGGGTTATGCAGGCAAGGAAATGGAATGGAGCCACTGTGCTTCCTCCCAGATCTGAAATAAACATTCAGCAGTAAAACCTAGAAGAAAATGAGTCTGACAGACTCATTCTCCCCTGCGTTTCCTGCCTTCGTGTTTGCCAGGCCTCGTTCGGTGAAGCCAGGCCTTGCCCCCTGTGAATAAGGTTCGTAGAGAAGGAAAGACAAGAGATCTAAGATGGAAAGAGAAGCATGGCTTAGCTTCAGAATGTATTAATTAGCAAAGATTTGGGAAAATGATGCATCGTAATGTAAAAAATCAAACTGTAGGTGTACTGTTACGATGGAATGAATCCTAAAGTGGGAAGAAATGTGATTATATTTTTACTGCCTAGCATATAAGTCAGTCTCACATAGGAAAGAAACCACAGTCTGGCAAGTCAACACACTCTTCTTCATCTTTCATGTGAATAGGAAGCAAATTCAAGTAGAAATACCAGCAAGCATAATAGTTAGTTATCCTGGCTCTTCCAGGAGGGAAGATATTTCTGTGTAGTACAAGAATAGAGAAATTATACAGTTAAAACATGCAAATCACACATTGTCCTGCAGGGTGATAAGTGGTTTGGGATTTAGCAGGGAGCAAAACCCAAATTGCTGTCCACTGGGAAGGAAGGGCTTTGGCAATGGTGTGTGATGGGCCACTGGAGCATTTTTGGGCCAGTTTCTTTGGCAGGGATGAGCTGGTTGGGATGTGCTACAGCCATAGCGAATGCTCTGGCAGTTTGGCAGCTGTGATGGTGCACTGTCAGCTAGAGGAGAGCAGGAGGTTTGGCAGGGTGATAACCAACCGCCTGGGTGCGCTGGCAGCTGAAGAGGTGGTTGGTGCTTCCACTGTGGTCTCAGAGGTTTGTCTGCTTGGTGCATGCAGAAAAGAACTGAACTTGGCATGGCAGAGTGAGCACAGAAGGATGCGAGACAGGTTGTCTTCTCAGCTCTGACACTGACCCACACTGTGAGTGGCACCGGAGTTTGATCTCTTGGTTTCCCCACAGGGGGCTGAGCATTGCCTCCCTGTCAGGGTGAAGTTAGGTTCCAGTGCTATACATTTGCAATGAACTCTCTAAGCCTTGCAGGGCCACTCCTGCTGGGAGGCTGCCTTTGGGCTTAGTGGAATTTGCTCCGGACTTAAGGGTCCCAGCTTAGCAGTGTGATTGTTGACTTGGGATTTTATTGATGATAAGCAAGGTTCTCCCTGGTATCCTGGTCTTCCATATCATCCCAGCCCTCTGGCATGATTGTGGTGTTGAGGTGGCAGCCTCCATCCTATAGACACTCTGCATCCTTTTGGGGAATGCGTCGGAAAGTAAGCATGGACCAGCTCAGTGCCTCTGCTGTCCTGTTCCTGCAGAAGCCTTTGAATTGTAGCTCCTTGCACAACCTCCATCTGATCACCCACACTCGCCTTCACATCTCCTCCCTGGTCTTTGGCAGGTCCATTGTTTCTCAGTTCCTCTGGCTCCTGTATAGCTTGCTTCATCACTGCTGCTTCTACTTTTCTGCTCCAATCTCGTGTCCCACATTATTGCTTTTCTTAAGCCTTGCTGTTACAATCATGACCCTTCCTTTCACTGAGCTTTTGAAGCTTGTACATCATTCAGCGGTGTTTTGCTCTATGTGTACAGGTTGTGTATTAATTTGCTTTCTTTCTTTCCTTAGCTTCATCAAGAACTTGACTTTTTTTTCTCTCTTTTTTTTTCCCCCTTTTTTTTTTTTTTCTTTTACTGTTCCCCTCCCTGTATTCACACAGAGAAAAATTATCTCATCTCGTCACATCATTTGTGTTTTGATTATGGCCACCACACTCGTTTTTACAAATCCCATCTTGTTACTTTGTCTTGAATCCATGTAGATTGTGTCTATCATTGAAATCAAAGAAGGGAAAATACGTGGAAAACATGAATTAATAGCAGTCAGCTTCGGGACAGCGGCTTCAGCAAGGACATGACCTGTGTGACCATGTTCTCAATTGTCAGGATGTTAGATATCACTGCAAATGGGTATTGTAGTCAGGAGTCTGAGGGAAGGTGATGTTGTTTTTTGGATGCCCATCTATGCAAGAGAGTTAAAAACACATTTCTCAGGTTTGACTGTCAGCTTGCTGTGGATGGGATCATCCTTTTGGTTTGCTGTGTATGAAGTGTGGTGTAATGAAGCTCTGGCTGTTATTTACTGAGAGAATGGTATTAAGCCTGATCTGCATCACTGTAATAGGTAGGATGAATTATAAGGGAGAATGACTTTTTTTTTTTTTTTTAACCAAGCCACTCTTGCTGAGAAAGCATGGTGTTAAAATGGTGCTTACTTTTGTTACTGCTAATATGCAATCTCATTGTACTCTCACTGAAGTTAGTAGGAAAGACCCCAGTGATTTACTTTTTTATAAGAGAGTCAAGTCTCTATGATGGGTAATTTTGAAGTCCAGTGTATTTCTTGTCATTGTGAGTGTTCATTTTCTTTTATCACTTATCATAGGCAATTTAAATGAGTCTTGAAAGGTACTTAAACTTTGTGCTGTTACAGACTCAACCATCACTTTGGCTACTTTCTGAAGAGATGTACACATGTATGAATTTTCAAGAAAAAATAAACATATATACAACCTTGCTTACATATTCCTTGACAAGTAATTAGAAATTACTCATTGCCTGAGTTGATCAACAGTGCAGATAAAACACAAAGCACCCCCAGGAGGCAAATTTAGAGCTACCCAATTAATTTGGTTGCATGGGATTTAAGTCCACAAGACTTTGTCAATTGGTCTCTACCTTGCTAGATTAGCCTCTAGGGATGTGTCTCCATAGTTGAAATTCAGCAAAGCAAGGGAAGCTGGCAGATCTTTCCTTCAGGCCTCCATGGACCCTTTCAGATGTTCTGGGTGAGCTGCAGTGGTGAGATTTCACTCCGCAGCTCCAGGTCATTTTGTTATTGGGTTCCCATGGGTTAGAAACAGTGTTAGTGCTTTGGGACTCTTCAGCACTAGGAGAGTTTTCTAAAAAGCTAACAAAAAACAAAAAAAAAAACCTCTTAGAAAAATTTCCCAATTTTGCTAGTGCTTAAAACACAACACTGCATCATTCAGATGAGAGTTTAAATATATATTGTAGAAATAGGTAGGTGTTAGCCACATTACACTGCATTGTACTCATTAAAAACTGTAGTAGTGACACAGTTCAGACATAGTGGGCTGTTGTAATTACAATGCTGAGTCTATAAGTAGAGGTGGAATGGTGCAATGTTTTCCAGCAAATCGGGGCTGCACAAGAGAGCCACAGAACTGTGACTTCCGTCAGATGGCCAAGTGAAAATGAAAAGGGGAAAAACCAAGAGGAAATTGATGCTTCAGGTGTTTGTTTTGGGGCTTTGTTTTGGGTTTTCTTTTCCTAAAATGTATTTGTAGCACAATGACACAGATGATACTCTTGGAAGAGTACAAATTGCTTGTGTTTATTGCTTATAGGTGCTTTACAGCACTCGTTGAGTGACAGGAACACCTATGTAATCTGCTGTGATGAATGAGCCTGGAGCAGTGCAGTGCTCTGAGCTTCTGTAGCACAGTGCCTGCTGTAACTTTGAATTCGAAAACAATTATCATTTGATTAATTTTTATTTATTTGCTTAAATGACTGGAGAATTGCTGTGTTCTATCATTACACTTGCTCCCACTCAAAAATTAAGCTAGAGCAGTTACTAGACAAAATCTAGCAACCTGTGAATTTGACATATACCATTTATTTTGAATCAGCGTCATATTCTCCTTATTCCTTTGCTGATAGCCAGAGTCCTGGGAGGCAGTGCTTATCAGAAGCAGTATTTTAGATCTCAAGATCTTGCAGGAATATGAAGTTTGGAATTTGTTTTAAAAGAGTGCTGATTTAAAAAAAAAAAAAAAAAAAGCAGAACCCAAATATAAAGGCTTTGTGTGTGGCTTTTTCATTTCAATTTATAGTTGTCATACTACTTTAAACTGATCTTTGCCGTCACAATAATTCATTAGCTGGTTTCCTTTGGTAATTTTCTAAATCCATAAGCTGTAGAGCTCCATGGCACTATTTGGTCTCAGAAAGCTTTGTTGCCTGGCTGCAGATTTCTTAACTTACTCCACTAAATCTCCTGGCCCAGTAATGAGTGTTTTCTACAGAAATATTTTTGCCATATGACCTAGAGGACATATTTTTAATAGAAATTGAGGGTTATAACAGTCATGCACCATACTTTGCATTTCCATACAGACATAAAATGTAACCGCAGATCCGCTTGGAAATCGGTTTAAAAATAAATATGGCAAAACTGAGAAAGATTTTCTTAAACAAATATAAGAGATGTTTGTATGAAACATTATGGTAAAATGCTTTCACAATGAAGAGTTTTTAAGTGGTTTGGCTATGTGAGGGCTTATAACTGAGGAAAAACTTCTTTGCTGTGATTTTATTTGACTTGGTTCATGCGCACCTTAAGGAACTGTAATTGTGTCAGTGACCTGCTCCAGCTGAAAAGGCTGTAGCACAGTAAGATTGATTAACTGCTGCTTGAAAAAAAAGTCAGGTTTTCTGTTATTCTCTTGCTGCATTCTTAAATATTTTATGGGAACAGAGACAAGTTGTGTGATGAATGTATGTTAAAATATTTCTGACATTGAATGTCAGAGCAAAAGTCATAAATAACTCCCCTTTTAATTTTCTTTAAATTACAGACGTATGAGTCTCTGTCATAATTACATGTGCCAGTTGGAGATTTAAATGCATTTCACTTTATGCACTTGACTTATGAAATGAACATTAGTCTTTGAGGAGGTGGGCCAAACCTGACATTCTTCATGTAGCACAGATACAGTTCAATTTATGCAGTCCTCCCTTCCTTCCAAATGGTTATTGATTACATAAATAAGTAGGTAATTTTTCTCTTTCAGAACTTTGCAGAAAACACTATGAATGAGCTCCTTGGCTGGTATGGTTATGATAAGGTTGAATTGAAAGATGGAGAAGATATTGAATTCAGGAACTACTTGGCAGACGGGGAAAGCCGCCAGCACATTTCTGTTCTCAAAGGTAATGAGACTTCATGTTTCTGTGTTCATGTGAAGAAGGATTAATAGCTCAACCTGTCTGAATTGGTGTGGATTGGGAAGCATGTTCTTCTTACTTGTGTCTTGGTTGCTTTGCATAAAAATATCTGAGAGTATCTTGTGGTATAGGGAAGCCAAAGAGGTATGAGGAAAATCACTTAACAGAATTGCTGTTGGTAGGCTCTTACTGATATATCTTCACAAATAATGCCTTTTGTGAGTCAGTTGAAAGTCGTTTACCTGTGGTACCAATAAACTGCTCACAACTGGAGGAAATAGGGAGCCCTTTCTTAGCAGAGTGGATTTAAGGAACCCTTTAGTTTTCCATACTAAGGCTGCTTTTAAACTTTTTAAAGTATTGAAAGCTTTTAAACTGGAATAATCCCAACACATGTAGGAATGCACGTGAATATTCACAACAGGCTTCTTATTCACCTTTGTACCATATGGTCTTCTGCAAGTGTAGTAGAAATTTTCTGGGGATGGAATTTGCTTGGGACAGTGCTGAATCTTTGTGATTCAAAATGTAAAGGATGAGATCCTGTCTGTTTGTTCCGTCATTCAGTTTTTGCCTTCTGACTCCTCAGTCCCATGGGATGGGTAGGGACTTGTCATCAGAGTGAAGAGAAGAGTAGAAAATTACTACATCTTGACTTACCGAACAGGAGTTCCACAAAGGTGAGGTGAAGAGAGGAAATTGCAGCAGCTCTTATGCTCTTGGAGTGCCGCTTTTCACTGCGTTCATGGACAGCAGTGTTTGGGTTTTCTTTCTGGTAGCCAGGAGCAGCACTGTATTCAGTGAGTGTTGCAGTGAGTACTGATGACAGAGAGACCAGTGCTGAAGGAGACATGGCTAGAAAAAAGGTGAAAAAATTAGAGGTAAGGGGAAACAACCTAACTGTGTTAAAATCGAATGTTTGGAGCTCGTTAGTTCTATAGCAACATTGGTGATCAATAATTGTTTTTCATTTAAAATGCAGTGGTGTTGAGCTACCTTTTAAGAAACTTGTGTGCCTGTGTAGCAACATGCTTTGTTTATTTATGTTTTAGTAAATAGATCTTTTACTGAATGACTTGTGGCTCCAGTCTATGCTTGATGAAATTTGTGACATACTTTTTTTATAGGCACATGATACAAATCCTGTATTTTATGTGTCATAGATGTTGAATGTGCAGGTAGAAATTTTAGGGATGTGCAATCTATGGGGGGAAAAAAGTGCATTTCTTGTTCTGAGAGATGGGAGAAAAGGGAGTAATGAGAATTAAGTCCTGCCCCATAGCTGAAGTGTATTAGAGAAATTCCTACGAATAAGAATCTTGAGATGATTTGGGATTAAAGAATTAGATTAATAACTGTCATCATTTCATGCACACTTTGCTGTGATTTCAATATTTTGTTCATTTATTTAAATCCTTTTCATTATTATTACTCATATGTATAGAGAATTAAGAATTCTTTTATTCTTCAGTTTATGCTTCTTGCCTTGGTGAAGTCACAGTACACTGGGTGTGATCACTATACAAACAGTAGAAATAAAGTACAAGAATAGGATGCCATTGACTAAATAAGGCATACTAAGGATATGTGTGACAAAATAATCCTACCTTTTACCTTTTGCAAAAAAAAGTGTGAATTTGATTTAAAAAAAAACTGGAGCATTTCTGAAGAATACTGGAAAGTACAAATTTCTATAAAAGGGAAAATGTCTATGTTTTTTTGTGCACTCTTCTTGTGCTAGGGTAAGTAATTTAATGAACAGATTGGTGAAAGTATGTAAGGCCATTTAAGAAATACATGTGTCATACTGTACAATGTGTTCTTTGTGTTTTACAGAAAATTCTTTGCCAAAACCAAAATTACCTGAGGACAGTGTTATTTCACCGTACAATATAAACCCAAGCTACCCAGGGCTTGCAACAGGAAATGGACTATCGGACTCACCAGCAGGGTCGAAGGATCATGGGAATGTACCTATTATTGTCCCATTAATTCCACCACCTTTCATAAAGCCACCAGCAGGTAAATCCTAATGAACGTCTTTTAAAAATGGTTACTGTCATTGACAATGTCCTGAGGTTGCTAGATCATGATGTCTTAGCAAGGGGGCTGATTTCAAAATGATTGAAATCTGGTCACAGGGAGCTTTAAAATGGAATGGGATAGTGGCTTTAGTTGCTTTAGTATTCTTGAAAAACTTCTGCAAATGCAGTGACAACAAACTTGCACTGCTTGTGACACTCCTCAGGCTGGATTATAGTCTCAGCACTTCAGTAGAATCTGCTTTTAGGAAAAAAAAAGATTTTGTTCTGGTGAATAAAGCCTTTAAATAAATTAATGGGAGATTATTAAATTGATAATAGGCTCCATGAAGGAAACAGTGAAAGAGACAAAGCCGTCAAATAAGTATCATGTCTGTATATCAGGTTAACAAGCTCATACTGGGAAAACTGTCTCTTGATTTCCATTGAAATCCCTGACCGTTGTCTCTTGAGGGCTTAATAAGATCTTCACTCTACTCAGGAGGCTGCACTGAGATGTTTTACCTTTTCATTAGATTTTTATCAGGAGTGATTTTATAATATGACATTCCTCAGAGTTTGCATGAAAAATGATTTATTCCACTCTGCATGCTGCTTACTGTAATCTGTGAAAGGAACTCTTGTGGCTACACCAAGGTGATTAATTGTTGTGTTATGGTTTACCGCTCTACACGGTGTGATAATTGGTGAATCTAGATAGGAGTAGGCTCAGTCCTGCTTCCATGGACATGTTGTTCTGGTTGCTCTTGAGTGATCAGGGTGATGTGCAACACCTACCCTAGAAGGGTAGCTCTCTGCACACAGGGAGGCACCTTGGCTAAAGAGTCCCCACCGGGCGCACGGTGCCTCTGCACTGGCAGAACAGCTTGCAGGATTAGGTCCCAGCTGTTAGATGGTCACCTCTGCCCTTTGTAGCTTTTTCAAAAGGTAGCTGTGAAATACTGATCAGTCCAAGAACGTGTTTGCCTGCTGTCAGTCGTGTACAGTTGCCCCTCCAAAAATGTTGTTATGCCATCGAGTTTTTTCTCTATAGAAATAAACTAATATGCTATGAATAATTTTAAAATGTTACTCAATACTCATTCCCTGCCAAAAACTTTCAGTCTATTTTATACGGTATTTGCTAATTACCGAAGCTATTTGGGCCCATTCCTGCAGCCTTTACACAGCTAAAGATCTCGGGCCATATGGGCTGGATCCTCAGCTGTTGTTGATTTGGCCCTAAAGCTTTAATCAAGGGCTTGTGCCATCCCAAGCTATTTTCCCCTCCAATGTGAGTCACGAATGCTGAATTTGTGGTATGCGAACACAAGGCTATAGCATGCATTGTGCAAATTGCCACAGTTGCTGGATTTTTATGACATCAAATAAGCAGGAGGAGATGGAACTATGCAGTAGAAAAACAAATTACTGCAACAGTAGTTAAGTGGACACAGGGGAATCTTGGCCAAGTCAACTGCCTTCTGTTCTTTGTCCATCCACCTACAGCATATGATCCTGTGTTCAAATGTTACACCAAGGGTAATGTGCAGAGAAGGCTTTTCATAAGTATTTTTCAACTTTACTTTTTAAAATCCATTAATTAATAATGATTGTTGTTTTACCTACGTAGGGGATATAAATGCGTAATCTCTGCCTCCTCTGACTTTATCCTATGATCAGTAATGAGCACTAGATTACCATGACTTCTGAGCAGATGAACATATTTATCTCACCTTTGTTCTAGACAGCAAAGCTTGGGAGAACTGGAGGGGGAGGAGAACCACAACCTTTGTGGGATTTGCAATAAGCACAGCTAGTAATTGTTTTGTTTTATCTTAGGGCGTAGGTGCCCTAGTCATGATCACCCCAAAGAACCTGGCAAGAAACAACTGGTGAATACAAGTAGAAAAGGGAGTACAAAGGAGAGCCAATGTGCAAGGCAGTGGTCTTGGCACTGCACTTTGACACTGTTCTGTGGGCACTACATCAAAGCAGAAAACTTCAGAGTGGTACAAAGCCAGACAAGAGTAACTCTGGGGATGTTTTCTTGGAGTCCCTCGCAAACACAGGGGATGACTTTGGAAACAGCACAAAGGTGCTTCTTTGAGTTGAGCATGCAAATGATTAGACTCACATAATTAATTTTCAGCATGGGGGACAGACAGACTATGACTGACCTGCCACAAGAACAGAAGCAACTTACTTACATTTGTTTGAGTTAATAAATGAAGTAAGGGGACAGGAGGGAGAGGCAGAAAGAGGCCAAGAGAAAGCTTCAAGGTTAAAATACTGGACAGGAAAAGAGACATTTGCAGTGTGTTTTGCTTAGACACACATAGGACAAGGTTACATTATGGGCCAGAGAGAAAACCAGGTAGTAATGCACGGTAGTGACTGATATGCTAAGAATTGGGATGCATCCAGACTTTGCGAATGGATGAGGAAAGCTTTTAGATATTGTACATGAGAAAAATCTACAAGACTTAAATATAGCTTGAAACAGAGTGCCCATAGGTAAAAATGATACCTAAATCATGAACCTGAAAGGCAGGAAAGATGGTGCGGTCCAACCTTATTGAGCAAATAATATGGAGTGAGCACTCAGGGAGAAATTATTAAGACTTTAATTCTTGCTGTATTGATCTTGAACAGAAGGGTCAGCATGAGTAAAAAGGTGTCAGACAGGCTGAGGTATTCATTTGGACAGGAGTGCAATGGTCTGAAGAGGATAAGCAGATCCAAGAAACAGTCACAATGAATTATTAGTTGAATAATTTTTGCTGATAAGATTCTATTCAGATAAGAGGGAGAAGAGAAAGAGCGGAGCATGGACGATGCTCACAGAAGCCTGAAGGGAGAAATGGGAAAGATACTTGGCAATGTGCACTGCTGTAGCAATTGTGGAGGTAGAAGTCACTGGGGAAGACAGTCAGGAAGCCAAGGGAAACAGAATTTCCAGGGAAGCAAATATGACTCTTGATATCAGAAACAGCTACCAGCTTGAGCAAGAGGGGGAAGGAGTGCTGATCCTGAACTATGTCTAGGAAGCTGTCATTGAAGATTTCAGCCGATTAGGTTTTCCTTGAGTGTGCTGAAAATCTCTGAACTGTGTCCTGTCTGTATTCATATTTTGTATGACCAGGCTAAAACCTTGAACATTTAACAAAATTACATTTTTTTCCCTCATGCCTACTTTGCAGTAAGGTGTTTTGAAAACCAAATAATTTTGACCAATCTGACTAAAATTTTATTTCCAAGCTGTTCAGATTTCTGTTTTAGTCAAATGTAATGTTAGGTACAAATTGGCTTATATGATCTTGGAAAATGTTAGGGGTCTACCTAACCAAATAGGTAGCTGCAATAAAGGCACTCTCTCCTTTCTCTACCTCAGAATTACACCCAAAAAAGCCTGAGTTAAATGCATGGGCCCTATGTGGTCCACTGACTGTCTGCAGACTCAGGTTATGGCATGTCAGTGGAGGATGTTAAATCCAGTCATGGGAAGCCTCCACCAGAAGGATGCAAATTACTCAGATGTGGAGGCTGTTTGCAAGAGCATTGCTCTGATTTGTACCACCAGGCAGATGGATCACACTCGGGCAGTCCCAAAACAAATGTGACTTTATAAGTCAACATCAGCCATCCAACCTCCATCTGGAAGCAAAAAAGAAGTCAGTACAGCCTCCAGAGAGTTGACGTAAGAGTCCTCTTGTGGCCAATAACCGTCCATCTTGCCCAGCAGGCTGGTAACTACGTTTAGAATTGGCAGCAGATTCTGAGTGATCTTCAGGGTTACACTTGAGTACAGCTTGTTGCAACAAATTGATCCTAAGTTTATTTCTACTTGGTGTTAGAAGATTCTTATTTTCTACACAGCAATGTAAAGAAGATGGGTGGGGTTTTCTTGTTGGTTATTTTTTTTTCCAGTTTAAAAATTACTTAGAGATAGCAAGGAGCAGAAGTGCAATAGCCAGGAATGATCTAGGACTAAAAATTCTACCACAGTTGTGTGGGGTATTTGGCCTTAGTATGTAGCATGTAAACCTTTTTTTTATTCTGCAGCCCTTAATGATAGAGTAAATCTAAGAGGGCACTTAGAGTGACTCTGCCCTTTTGCTCAGGCAAGTTTGGACAACTCTTGTTATATGGGATGAAGGAAGGCTAAAATCAAGACTAGTTAAAGAAGAATGCAAACAATTCTTTCAATGCAGGTGAGAACATGCTGCCTCCTCCCCCTGGCACCTGCTGGAGGCTATCGTGTCTCAGTTTTCCCATTTCTTTGAGTGCTCTTTGATTTACTTTATCTTGGGATCCCAATGGCAGTGCCTTGGTAGGGGATGTACAACTGCTGCTTGGTCTGTCCTTCGAACATGGGTGTTGGCAAAATCCTTCCCTTTCCTGCCTCCTGTGTACAAGCAATGCACAGAGTGTGTCTGCTCCTCTGAGCATCCCAAACAAGAACCAGCTCCCTGCCATGCTGCGCTTCGAGGGGAGGTCACTGCCAAGGGACACAGTGGAGGGGGAGGCAGAGAGGATGATGTTATGCAGTTGATAGAGCTTTTCGCAGGGGAAAGAAGTACAAGGGGAAAATAATGCTCCCTCCCAGGGTTTTCACAGGATACTGTACATTTGGAAAAGAAAAGGGTATTTAAAACCTACAATCCACAGTGTCTCTACATAATGTTAGGTTCAGTGATTTCCAAGCTGTAATGATTGGAATTGTACCAGAAGCTATCAGAAACTCATGAAAGTGAAGGAGAACTGGGCTGAAAGAAGAGTATCTGGTGAGGCAAAATGTCTTAAAGGAGGAGCAGAAGCATTTCCTGTTCTGACTACCTTGTAAAATAGACCCATGACCTAAGCTGGCAAGGAAGTGTCAGATTCAAATACTTAAGTGAGTAATTAGGTATTTTATAGAAAGGAATGAGTGATTTTCTGTGTTATGTCTTACTTTAGAATTAAAGTTTATAGGAGATTTTGTAAATACAAGGGCACATGAGTAACTTTGTGCAACATGTGGGAATAAGCAGAGTCTCTGCCCTACAAACATTCTGGAACTGCCTGCTGAAACCTCTCTCAATATTTACATTGTATTGGAGGAATCTGGAAGCATAAAAGATGTTTTAAATGGTGTTTAGCAGGGCAGTAAAAATAAATTTCAACTTCATCCGTCAAAGTTCACCAAGGAATTGGATCTGTGACTGCATTACCAAGAAGTCTGAATCAAGGCAGAATACAGTGGCAGTTTGCCTTAAAAAAAGGACTGTATTATTAGAGCTAATTAAGTCTATGTATTGAGGAGACTTTCATTTTATTATGCTGTGGATCCCTCTTCAATACTTCATGAATATCTTATTCCAGTTGCTGAACAACATCACAGTTTCTCTAACTACAAGTTTAGCTCTCCACTGCAACAAATCCTATAGTCGCTACTCTTCAAATTATTTCTCTTGTTTTCAGTTTGAAACTAGTAAGTAGGCTTACTATTGCCTGGTTTTTTTAAATGCCAGTGGTTGCCAGGATGCCTGCCCCATCTAGCCCACTGTTGATATCTTTTGCTCTCTGTAGAGGGCCAAGTGTTTCCTTTGTGCTAAAAAGAAAATCACAAAGTCCACACATTCACCTTAATAGCATATATTCAAAATACATGGGGAGTTCCCCCTCTATTAGCTGAAATAGGTGCTTTTTTGTTTGCATGTTTAAGTGCCAGCTTCTGTGTTGTGTATTCAGTCCTTACTGAACTATGCATAAGAATGTGCCTAAGCTCAAACATAGAAAATGTAGGCAGGCGGTGGTTCCCGAAAATGATTTTTTAAAAGGAGCTGGGACATTTTGCTTTATTGGCACAGTAGTGAACTTTGAGACTGGTCCTTAAAAGGAAATGCATCGTAGAGCCTCTGAGGTATTTCCATAGCGATGGCAGCAGCAAGCTTTCTATTGTCAGACCTATTTTTTAATCTTCCTCTGGTAATTACTTTTTCTAAGGTACTTTTTGTACCTTAAGTTTGTCACACCCCCCATCTATTTAGAGGATCAGCACTTAAGTGATACCACAAGTGGATCTACAGCAGTGTCTCGGGTTTGTTTCTTCATTTTTTTTTTTAGTTTGAGATTGATTTGGTAAATCATTTTGGGTATAAGAAAAATTGCTGTAATGGTGCTTCTGCCTTGCTCTGGATCAGCAACCTGAGGAACTGCTTTGGGATAAAAAATCTGAATATGTGCTCTTTGGTTTTCTTCAATGGCGATCTGGGGTTCCAGAAGCAGCAGGCGGGTAACTTGGAATTAACCGATTCTGAAATCCTGGCAGATCCCAGTGGAAACAGTGAGCCCTTATTGTTATTGCTGCAGATGCTAGAGTCAAGTTAAGATCTAATGCCTTTAAAAAGGAAGTTTTGCAGCTTTTCATTAGAAAGTAGTAGAGAAAGCAGCTAAAATATTTAATGATTATATACCAGTGGATTGAGCATAGTTCCCATCTAAAGGTCAATGTGCTATTTTAGTTCCCTACCAAAAAAACCTGGGATCTGAGCTGCCTGTGTGAGGGGTGGGATGCAGCAAACAGAAAAAGAGAGGAGAGTAGAAGAAAGCAGTAGCGGGGAGACATGGCTTCTGATGGTGTGGTGTAAGGAAACTAATGCCAGAGATGAGTTGGATGGTTGGGAGACTCTGTGGAGGGATGGAATGCCAAATATTTGCTGTATCAGATCACAAATACGACCACAGCCAAGGTACAGGTTTCACACAGGCTCACTCAGTCCAGGTGCCATATTTGAAATCTCGGTCCCAAACCCTGTGTCCTCCTGGTCTTCCTTCTGCACAACAGAACTTCCTCAGTACTGCGATTGGGCACCTTCATTATTTTCTTGCCTGAAGAACTGAGTGTCTCCTCCTACATTTCTTGCAAGGAAAGTAAGGTTCTGAAGTACTTGCTCATGGATCATAATAATGTACAGGATTAGAGCTGTAGCTGCATTTAGTTTCACCCTCCTTTTTGAAACGAGTTAAAATTAGACGTATATATCAGATAGTTCAAAATGGTTATTAGTAGAGTATTGCAACCTAAAACTTGGTAAACTGGTAAGCTGATCAGGATCTAATTCCAGAATTGTAGGGATTTGAGGAACATTGTATTAAACACTGTAGGTCATGCTGGTTTGCTTAGATAAAGACACGGGACTGTACATGATGGATTTACTTTATTGTACCCATTGCCTTCCTTCACTTCCCCCCACCTCTCCAAATTACGGTTCCATATAAGATCGATTAGTGTAAACTGCTGCTCTTTGGATTTAAGAGGAACAATTTTCTGCAGCTCCTTCACACTGGTTTGAAAGGAAAAAAATACCAAACATTCCGCTTAATTAAGACCTAAAGAGGCGATGCAAACTTTTGATGATTAATTGAAGCATGCTTTAGACTGATGCATATTTAGTTATTATAATGTGATAATTTTATCTTGTTATACAAACTACTCCCTTTGGGAACATGATTTAACACTGCAAACACTCTGTGTTTATTGCATTGTTCATTATGAAAAATACACAGGCTAAAAACCACAAGGAGATGTAACAGAACAGTGTCTGTGTGGTGGGTACAAGGAGTAATTCTTCCACCTGTAATGACATGACCCAGGGGCAGAAAAACACAATATTGTAACTCCCACAATAGCTCTCCCTATGAAGAGCTGAGATCTCAGAAAAGTAGAGGCTGGAAATTTAGACCTTGTACAGCATGTGAAAGGAATATATCTTTCTATTACCTGGTGTAATTACAGAGGACAGCAATATGTATGTTCTGCTGAATATTCTCCTTTTCCTATTCAGTTGTGTCCGTGCCATCTCCTCTTTGTCTCACCTGTATGAGTGCCCATGCTACCTGTCCATAAGTGTGATAGATCTGAGAGTAAGCAAAACACTTTGCAAAAGCAGGTCATGAAGTTGAAGGCCCAGATGGCAGAAAAAAAATGCAGTTATTAAAAAGTATTTTCTTTCACTTCAGAATGATCGGTGCCAGGACTTGCAAATGATATTTTTGTACTTTACGAACATGTGTCACCATAGCTATGCGAGTCCTAAAAGTGATGGTGAATGATCTTCATCAGAAGAGCTGCTCCAGTGAGAGCTCATGTGATGGACATAGGCATGGTGTCAGGATGAGCTCATGTTACTTTAAGTAGATATACTAAGCCAGACTACCAGCAAAAGTTTGACTATGAGCAAAGGAGAACATGGCCGACGTAGTATATTGATGTAATTATTGTGAAGAAGCTTTCTTAGTGCAGTTCTAATCAGAAAAATATTAGAATAAACATTAAAGAGAGATAAGCAGTCTCAAATTGCTGGATTTGAAATTTCTACTTCCCTCTGATCTTGTTGCTGCAGGTTCTTCTTGCTGAGTGTTCTAGGGACAGGAATTTGATACATTTTCCTGAAAGAAGGGCAGGAATCTGGCAAAGTGATTTTCAAAGAATATGGCCTTTAAAAACGAAGGTCTGTGAAAAAGTGAGAGGAATTTTATCTTGAATGGAATGCAAGATTTGAATTTTTGGTTTCATATTATTTCAATTTGTGTTTAGCAAATGACAGCAGTTAAATCCCAAGACTCTGGCTTTACGTATCTCACACAGCGTTACTGGTTTAAGTCTAAGTTTTTGCTTCCCACTGCTGGTAGAAACACGGGAAGTATTACTTTTCTGTTGATGTTGCAATCATCTTTTTTTGGTCACTAAGCTTAATACACTGTAACAAAGCATCCCTATTAGTTTTTTTCACAAGGCCTGCTCAGATCTCTACCACAATTGGTGCGAAGAAGGAAAGCACACAGTCAGCTTTGGACCTTTGTCATTGTCCCCAGCTGTCATCCACACCCATAGGCCATAGCTCTGTACCTCTCCTCAGCACAAAGCGTAGGCCCGTTTCTCTGCTGTTCTTAACTTCACTCGAAAATGAAAGAAAATGTTTGATTTTAGACCAAGTTTTCCTCCTGCTGGGCTGGATGGGGCTCCTACTGATGGCCCATAATCATGTGATACCAGATATTTTCTATTTCACTTGATGAACTCTGTTACAAAAAGTTAGAATTGCATTGAAAATTGACTTGGGCAAACCTACACCTTAGGGAGATCACTTAAATAGTGGTGCGTTAGTGTACTGTCACAGGAAGTGCATGCTCTAAACCCTCTTCTGATGTACTGGTGTTTCCTGTCAGCTTTACATGGCCGTACTCAGTTAATCCTTTTGTAGCTGTGTTCCTGAGTCTGTTAAATTGAAGAGGCATCTAGTTTTATTATTATTGTTACCATGGAATGGATTATATTGTATGTGACCATTGTTTGATGTTTGGGGCGAGAAGGGAGTAGAATAGAGAAATAATTGAAGTTCTTTGTATTAGCTAGACTATTTTTCTCCCTTTCTTCCTTCTTTCAAAATGATGAACATTTTGATCAATATTGATCATAACTCCTGGATATCACCTGTCACTTCCTAGAAGTGCAGACAGTGACTGGAAGTAGTAGTTTGTAGACCATTCTCTACTGTTTTATTGACTGTCAGATCCATGGACCACAAGTGAAGCAATGCTCTTCAAAAGAGTCCCCATGAGGTGGTGGTAAAGTTTTGTTGGTCAGAGCATGGCAAGACAGCAACTTGACATAGTAGGTCCCTCTCCCTCTTTCTTCCTCTCCTCTCCTTGCCAGGATGTATCTTAGAGAAAGTCTTTGGTAGAAGGAGATGGACTGAATCTTAGTGGCCTGCATAACCTCCTGCAGAAAAATGCATAATGTGGCTTTTCCATGTAAACATTTCCTGGTGGGAGCATATGTAATTAAAAATGGACAATTGCGTGGATCTTTCTGATCATTCATGGGAGACAGTTCATGAGTATCAGTGAACAGGAGTTGAATGATAGCTGAGGTGTTCTTCCTATTAAGTCACTCCTGAAAGCCCCTGAGATTTCCAGTGGTGGAGCTCTGTGTTTCCCCTTAAAAGCTGTGCCCCAGACGAGACAACTTGCTTCAAAAAGCTATTCCAGCACCTACTTTGCCAGTGAACTCTCTTTCAGCTCTGTAATATTCTTTTTTTCATCTAAGAGAGTTACTCTCACCAGAAATGAAGGCTATTAGAAAGGTATCACTGGTAGATCTTCTGTTTTCCAGAGATAAAATACTTCTTATCAGTAGGTGAATAAATGTTGCTGTTATCTGAAACAAGAGTCTGCCGTCTGGTTCCTTTGATTCAGAGGATCTTCTATTGCCCTGATACATTCAAAGGGGCAGGTTCAGTCTGTAAGGAATTGGTTTATTATGGTGTAAAAGTAGCTGAATCAGGGTCCCTTTGTAAAAGCTTAGTATTTTAAAATGACTCAGGATAAAAATGGGAGGAAGAGCTCTTGGTCTGTGCTGGAGTTGTTAGCATCCTGGACAAGACTTGTCTGGAGAGAAAGCTGCAATGACCCTGTGCAACACCACTGTAGCAGCACCCTGTGTGCATGGCTGATATTACAGCCAGTTCAGGGGCAGGCTTTTTGATCCTGTAGATGGCTACTGATAATTTTGGCCATAGTGTTTCGATTTCCCTTGATGTGCAGTATATGAAGGTATTTATAATACTGGCAAATCCCACACTAAAGGGTAAGTGATAAAATATATTAAACACAAATCTGTGTTATAACTTAACCTTAAATATTGGTTTAAAGGTAGACAGTCTGATTAAAACTAAGAGGTCATTATTTTACATTGTAGAATTTTATTTGTAGCTGTAAATCATAACACAATTTGTTGAAGGAAAAAAGTTATTAAACTGGCAATATTTATTCCAATAAGGTGAGTAAAATGCAGCACGTAGTTCTGAGTTATGATAGTCAGGGAAAGGAGCCAAATCACTCTGCTAAAAATTAGTTTGCCAATAATTTTACAGAACGATGACAGCGTAGCTTCAAAAACAAATCCTTTATAGGGAAATAGGATGGCTGCATGACAGAATCTCTGAGCTATGAATTCTCCACAGCTCATGGACCAGGAACTGCTTTAACAATTAGTCTTCAGGGATTTTTTTTCCAGAAGTTAGACAATGGCTGCTGTCTGTAACTGAAAGGTCACTCTGTATCATAAACTGGACATAAGAACTGAACAATTCTGAGTTTTAAGTCAGAAAGATTTCTGCTAACTTATTACCTTGATCTATTCAGTAGGCTTAACTATTCACTGCCCTTGTCTGTGAAGCTGAGGTGGGAACGATGACCACACAAGGATATTGCTGCACTTTAGCAAATAAGTCCTGAGGTCTTTTTACATGGCAGAAGGCATTACATGCCACATTCGTAACACACGTTAGAGAAGAGCTTGAAAGAAGCTTGGGAACTCTGCCTGAATTAAAATTTGACCGATGAGCATAATGACTGGAAAGTAATGTGGCAGATTTTGCCACAGTGCAGCATCTTCTGTCTTGCTCAGGTCTGTGTTTCTGTGACTGCTGAATTCATACAAAAGCTCTCTGTTTTGTACGCTTGTTATTATTTCAAAACTGCAGAAAAGGGGCATTCCATGTTCCTTCCTTCTATTTAGAAGAGAGCTTGTGTTAGAGACCTGCCTTGGTGCAGTCTCTTCTGGCTGTGTTTTATCACCAGCTTGCTGACCAGAATATCTCAGGGGTTCACTACTGCAGAGTGTAAGTAACAAGAACAAAGCAGCAATACTCAGCCTCCAGTCTAGGTTACTCATTTAATAAGGAGTTCTGCACTCTTGAACAGGCTAAAACTTTCTTGAGTTTTCCAGAGTTTTTCAGCAATGCACCATTTTTGAAGCTAATCATCTTTTCCAGCCATTTTAGAAGCTTTGCCAGTCTCCCAAGGCTGGCTGGTATAGGTCTCCGGCTGCCTGAGGATGAAGCTGGTGATCACAGGCATGCACAGTTCTGATCTCTGACAAAGAGGAAGTTAGAAATAAGATGAACCAGTGCTATTTGTATCTAAGAGTGTGCAGATGTCCGAGGAAGGAGTTTACATCTCACGTAAACATTGTTCTTATATTTTTGTTGTAGAAGATGATGTGTCAAATGTACAAATAATGTGTGCCTGGTGCCAGAAAGTTGGAATCAAGCGCTATTCCCTGAGTATGGGAAGTGAAGTGAAATGCTTCTGCAGTGAGAAGTGCTTTGCAGCTTGCCGAAGAGCATATTTCAAGAGAAACAAGGTAAGAGAAATAAGGAAAGATGCAACCTACATAGACATAGCTTTATGACCCAGCTTGGGTCTTATTTAGCACCTAATAGAAGCTTTTCTTGTTTGTTTTCTCTGTTTCATCTAATCCCTCCACTTTCCATCTGTATTGTCTTTTGGACGTTTACTAACCTTCTTTCTTTCAGTTTCCTTCAGCTTCATGCTTGGGTTTTGTGAGAGTCAGGGAATTTAAATATTGGTAAGCATTAACATGACTCCCAGTTTGGCCTTAGAGTCTCAGGATACTTGCTACATATACACAACTAAGAGGAGGTATCATGGAAATAGAGTAGAGGAGGGTTGTGCGTGACAGTGTTCCCGAGTCCCAGGGCATTGGGTAAATGCTTTCAGGGCCTAAGTCTCGACCCCATCACAATAGTGGACATCTTTTCACTGCTGCTAGTGAGCTCTAGTTTCATATTTTAAATTGTATCATTACTAATAAATTATCAATGCTGCAAAATTCAGACACTATACAGCTTTTGGGTCGGGGTAGGCAATGTTAGAACATCAAAATTAACATCAAAGTCCCTCCTACTCAATTTAAATTTAACTCTGTCTAAAATTAGAATGCAATCCTAATATTGAATGTCTACAAAAATTGCTGTAATCACTGAAGTACAGTGCCTGAAAATGCCCTGTAGGTTGCTCCAGCAGCTGTTTTTGTATAGCAGAATGTGCAATATGTCACTTAAAGAAAAATAAAGAAGAAACACTGCAACATTTTTAGTTGTTTAAAAATAGCTATGTCCTTTTGGTGCTAAATAGTGTGAGACTTTAGGTAGCTTTATTGTCTTAGAAATGTTTATCATTCATAAAACCCTCTACATCCTAAATGATGCCATTTCCCTCATGCTACAGAACATTCCAAGCCTGTCAAGTTCAAACTGAATTCAGGTCTCTAAATCTGATCTTTTACATCAGTGATAATAACAAATAAATACATATGGATTCTATATTCAAGATGCAACGCTATAGCAAATTAACCTCCTTTATAAATTTGGGTCACATCATCCTGCCAAAAAAAAAAAAAAATGCCTGAAGAATTAGGTTGCAAAAATCAGTAGAGTGGAATTTTAGTGGCAGTCTTGGAAAATCAAGCTCACAGTGTCTACTGGAGCAGACAGGCAAGTAAAAGTCACATGAGTCTTCTGTGAAGAGTGTTGTTTACATTCTCTTTGTCTAAAAAAAAAGTGTAGAGAAGGGAAATACGTGCTCCTTAGATGCTCCTCCTTCGAAAAGAAAGTCACGTGGATGTACGTGTATGTGCGCGCACACACGTATCCGCACATGTGGTTATGTGTGTTACAATGTGTAAGGCACAGTTCAGACACTCTAGGCTGACAGGATACAGATTGCTGTCAGCTGAGCGCTGCTGTGACTTCCAGTCACAAATTTACATGGGTAAGATAGTTCAGATAGTTCATAGTAATGGAGGCATTGTCAGTGATCCCGCTTAGGTGGTCCTGTGTGTTCAGAATTGATGAGCACCAGATAATTTGGGAAACCTTGGAGATGCAGATGAAAGAACAGTAGTTCTTAGTGGATTCTTTTTCACCTACATCTTAGATCCTGAAACAGGAGGCTTAGATCCCTACTAAATGAAAATAAATACATGTTAACATAATGCATAGGTGTTCTTCAACCTTCTAGTAACCCATTAGTAGCAGGGTTCAGTAATAGTTTGTGACCATGAATTCAATCAGTCAGACAGTATATGAAAAAGTTCCCTTTTACCTGATTTACTATTTGTTATGCTTGTGCTTTATTGGAGGCCTCCTTGTCCTTGTGTTATGAGGAGGGATGAATTAGAGCATCTCATTCTCCTTGGTTCCCTTTCCTACACCTCTGTTAACTTCTTTGGAAAGCTAAATGATGCTGAATATTTTCATCCAGAAAGCTCTCTGTATTTTTAATTTTTTTTGTGTGTGTGTATATATAGATATATACACACGCACATATATATATCAATACAATAGATGTTCCTAATCTTTTCATATACCATCATATACCAGTGAAATGTCCTATTATTCACTAAAAGGGTTGAAAACTAACAAAATGTCATGTGGGAGGACTTGGCAAAACATGATGAGATACCATTTTTGATAGCCTGTTTATTGCTATAATGGCTCTGCTTCAAAGCTAAGCCAGTGAGTAAAATTTTTTCTCCTTTGGACCTGTGGAAACCTGGAATTGCACAGAATCTGAGCAAGCAGGGGAAATCTGTAGCTGATTTTTGCATGTGTGTTTATGGCATTAGATGATCAGGAGACCGAATATTTAGGAAGTGCTGCCATTAAATTAGGACAAGTACAGTAGAATTCATCAGACCCTCATACTTCTTGTTTTACATCTCACCTGTTAGTAATAGAGTGGAACAAGAGGAACAAGATCACAGGATCCAGGCTGCAATAGTTTCAGATTTAACTGCTGACCTTTAATCTATAACTTCTAGTCCAACAGCTTACCTGTCTTCTCCGTGAGTCTAATGCTTATTTATGTATTTAAGAAGTTATGCCACTCTACACTTTCTCATTTTTCAAACAGAGGAGCAAAATAGTCACATTTCACCTGCCTTATGTACGTTTTAAGCAGTGGATCTCCACCACAATATAGTGTTGTATTACATTAAATATGTACAGCTGCTGTGTTTCTGGGAGCCGATAGGACTTTGTGGTCACTTTATTTAAGGCTTGAATTTCCTAATGGATCACGTTAAGCAATCTTCCTTCCCTCCCCTAGATAAGAAGTGCTGTAATAAGCACTTGCTTAAAATGATAGGACTGTTTAAACAGTAAAGAGTAAGTCATCACTAATGTCTCAAAACAGCACTGAGTAATATTGCAAATTATTCATCCCTGAATGGCAATTGCTGTGTTCAGAATTAGGACTTTTGTCACCGTCCTAATGAAAAAAATCATCTCCTGTACATAGAGCAAATGCACACTGCAGTGCTGCCTGTTCCACAGATTCCCAGCTGGGAGAAGGCTTGACAGGAGACGACGCTGAAGTGCCATGAAAGTGCTCCAGAAAGCCCCAGGTCATCTGAGAACTGACTGCTCCCAACTTCTAACTCCTTCCCAGCCCTCTCCTGCAGTAGGTTTAGCAAGAGTAGCAACACTGGAATAAGCCAGCAATTTGCTGGCCTCAGGAGCTTCTGGACCCAAATAGTTTAGGCAGAGGTGCACATCAGTCCTTCCTGCCTTTTGTCTGGGTGGAGTTGAGTTTATTTGTGCTCCAGAAGCTGTGCCTTGTACTCTGCATCTCTACACAGCCAGGGCTGTCAGGAAGCTTCATGGCTGGGATGGGGAGTTTGTAAGGAAAAGGACTTCTGCAACTTTAAGTTGCTTTTCTTGTAAGAAATGCAAATTTTACCCCAGGTATCTTGAAGTCATGACCATTTAAAATTATCTATATCAGCAGCCATGCCTTGCAAGAATAGAAATTAATATGTTTTGAAATGATAATGGGTTTCCCAATGGAGTAAGTTTGTCTAAATTACCAGAAATAAATGAAGAAAAAATTAAGGGTTTTACTCCATTAAGTGAAACACAAAGCATTTAGACTAGATCAGATTTAGAAAGAAACCTAAAAATACCACCACTGCCACCCCCAAACAAAAATAACCCAAATCTGCATTCCTGCTCCTGCTTGGTCTATTTTGCATAGTCAAATACACATAAACTACTGTATAATGATAACGTGTTGTGCATACTACCAATTAAAAGGAACCTTTGCAGGAAAAAGGAGCATTTGGTACTAATGTTTGTAACTGAAGATTTAAGATTTGGAGTTGTTCTGATGCTCCCTTCCTTGGAGATTTAATTTTATAGGCTATCTAATATAAAGTTAAGTACCAAAGAGTCACATAACAGCAAAAAGCACTGGACCACCAAGTTTCAGAATATTAAATTTAAAGGGAATGATTGGCTTCATAATTGGATCCAGAGAGTTTGAAGCCTGAAAAGATTAATTTTGAAATTAAGTTTATTGACTCAATGGGTCAGAAAACAAATTTATTATGACCAAATAGCCAAACATAGAATGAGAGCTGAATTCATAGAGGTTATAGGCTCTGTTCAGGGATATATTAAAGGATAATTCACTTGATTTGACTAAGACATTGGAGACAAAGTGACTGCAAGGTTGTCAGCCAGTATTTTATACTTGACCTTGTTCCTGCTTTGCACTGCCTCCCAATCAGGAAAAAAAGATAGATGCTTTTGATTACAGTGCAGTCAAATTTCATTCATGCTAATAAACAAAGACCCATAAATCAAAAAGTAAAAGTAAACTACTCTTTAGCACCACAAAGATGTAAACAACGGAGGCTTTTTCGCCCTGTACAGGATAGTGGTGGACAGCACTGTGTTTAAGTTGGTAGTGGAGACAGGGAGTGTGTTTTAGGGTCTTTTATCTGATCTGTGTGGCAAGAATGAACGTGAACAATCAAATGGAGCTGTAAGAAGTCATACACATTTATTTAGTCCTAAGTTCTGTTGCATTAGACAATTCCTTCCATTTTCAAATTATATTTAAATATTATAAAAGTGCTTGCAACATCATAAAGCTTTAGTACTCCTGCCTGCATAGTTTTTTTGGTTAACTAATGTATATCACTATGTGATTAATATGGGCATGTATATACAAACACATCCTAAAAACTGGGAGTAAACAGAAGCTATCATTCTCCAAAATTATTACTGAGGGTTGTCAGAGAAAGTTCTCTTGATTTCAAGCTTAATTGTGCAGACTAACAGTGCATGAGAAATATTTAACAATCTCACTGTTAAGTCAATGAGTAGTGGCAAAAAAAAAAGCTCCTTTCATCTCTTTCTTATGCATCTGCAAAATTTAATTTGTAAAATGATCATCATTCATTGAAATTTGGAAAATTGCTTAAAGCATCTTGATGCGTATAATGCCCCTGACAAAAAAGAAAGCAAGAAAAAAAAAAAAAGCTCAGCTGTTCCTTTAGACTCCCTTTCCATAATAAGTTTAGAAGCACATGGGGCTCTGAATAGAAAATCTATTTCTTCTAGAGATTTAACTTGCATTAATCATACGTTCGGAAAGGTCAATGCAGAGCAGGTGTCCTACCTGGACTGTATGAAACTGGCTGTATTTGGTTCTGTGGAGCTGTAAAGAGGCAGGATTTAATAAGCAGTTCCCAGAGCTGCTCCTGCTGCTGTGGGTTTGCGTAGAAGGTGCGCACGTGTATTTATGTGTGCTTGTGTGTGTGTGTGTGTGTGTGTGTGTGTGTGTGCACATCTGCACGTGTGCGTTACGCGGATCTGCCACAGCAGCCAATTGAAAAGGTTTCTTGCAAATGCTTGAAGGTAGAAGGGGAAAAGACAACAAACATCTCCATAGCTGTGATTGCTTTGTCGAGATATAAATGAGCGCTGATGAGTGAATGCAGATGAGACGCTGAGTCTGCAGAGGAAATAGCTCAAACGTGGGGCGCAATTGCAAACTTCTTTTAGGAACTGGCTGGAGAAGGAGGAACAAGGAAAAAAAACGCCCTTAGAAGATGTTTTTAAAGTTTGTGGAGGGTGGAAGGCTGCAGATAGTGATCAAGAATCTGGAACAGACCCTGAAATATCAAGAAAATCCTGAGCTGTGAAAGAAATGGGTGGCATTGGTTGTAAAGGAGAAGATTGGCATCGCTATCTAGCTGTCATCAGCTGGCCTTGTTACTTACAGGATGCTAAACCCAGAAATCTCATAAAGCTCCTTCCCTAAACCAGAGCCAGGGTTTTTCATGGTTAGAAGAGGCAAATGAAATTCCAAATTAACCTACTGAGACCATCAGTCAGAATATCTCACTGCTCACCCAGAGCAAAGCAAAATGTGTTGCCATTGCTAACAATGAAACGGGCAGCAGCACCTGACTGATGCCACCACTGACTTAATGAAGTGATCTGGCAACCCCACCATGCTTGTCAGTTTGTAAACTCAATGGACACTTTACTGTCCATCTGCTACCATTTAATACTATAAATTTGAATCAAATTCCCATTGTCTGAATTACTAGCAGGTATCCAATCCAATTAAAAGGCGTGTTCAGTTTTAATTTTAACCACCATGTCACATTACATCAGTCATGTTGCATTCTGCCTATTTTGGTTATATCAAGATGAATATGCCGATTACAGCTGCCTCTTGGGCAGCAGGCATTTGATTGAAACGAAGTGACCAGTTTACGTGAGGTGTCCTCCCATCAGTTCTGGGCAGCTTCAGGAACTGCGTTTTTCCTTTTTTCCCAGAAGTAGGTTTTGTTTACATACAGATGTTACAATAAAACACCATTAATTGTGTTAGGACTTGACTAGAAATGCTTTTAAGGTTTTTGAAGACTAGGTGTATGCAGTTCAGAGCAATGATTCGGATTTAAATAGATGTTATGACACTCTGGTATTGGAGAATTGAAAGAAGTTGTTACCTCCAGAGTGACTGAGGAAGAAATATGGCCAGTAGCCATTTTTCTGGAGGTTACTAAGAAGCTTTACTGAAGTCTTAAATCACTTAGGATGAATTTTTGAAGGGGAGAGAAAGACACTGGGGGATAAATAGACATTTTGCTCCTCTAAAAAGTTTGGCAAGATAGACTTATGACCTGAATCCAGAACCTTTTTACATCACCAAGGGATTTTTGATTAAAGACTTTAGATGCATAACAATAATGCAGAAATTGAATAGATATAATACACATGGGTGCTTACTTTACCTCTGAACCCCTTTGGCTCCAACCTGTGTGAGCTAGCCAGTTGCTCAAAAAATATTGCTCTCTTCTACATTCCATGTCTCAGCTCAGGTTGGGTTAGATTAGCCCACATTGCCTTGGCCTCATATGAAATTAGGCATCTTCCAGCTTTGTTTCCACATGTTCAACACGAAATGAGCATCAAGAACAGTCTTTATTCTGTTAAAAGCTTGGGGTAGATCTCCACAGTGAATCTAATTTGCACAGATTATATTTGGTGCCACTTTTCCCTTTCCTAATGAACACATCAATCATTAATACTAATATGAGTTGAGCAAATAAAGAAATGCATATTAAATGTTTGTTCAAAAATATCATGACATTTGAATAAATTATTGCCTTAATGCATCTGTTCACTTATCAGTCAGCTCATTAACTTAGGGAAATATTGAAAAAGGAGGTTGAGTGTTTTTTTCACTCTATATATTTTTATTTGAAAACCAAAATTAAGCAAATATGGTTTTCGAAAATTTGCTTGAATTAGGAACAATGTTGTGAGCAACACCCTTTGTGCACATTTCTGAAAGGATGCATGAATACAGAAATTGGAATTAACTGCATAGTTTAATGGTGTGAAATTCCTCCCAGGCAGGGTACCACGGTGGGCAGCAGTAGAACCTGAGGGGCCCAGCTGAAGGTAAAAGGTCATTTTTAGTCCCAGAGTGTCTCAGGAGCTAACCTTGCTGTCACATTTCACAAGTGGTGAGGTAATTTGTGCAGGTGAGGCAGCAATTCAGTGGTGTTGCGACATTTCTTGTCAGCTGATGGTCTGTATTTAATCACTCTATTACTCTCCCGATGTGGTGACTTTCCTCTCCATCAGCCATAGAAATCCTGCAATAAATTCAAGGATGAAACTGAGTCAGACCAAGGGAGTAAATCACGTTGTCTGTCTTTTTGGCCCCTTCTAAGTAGGAAAGTTTCATCCCTTTTAGGTTTGTTTGCAAACATTTGCTGGTTTATGGGAAGACTCAAGAAACCCTTACACACATTAACCTTGAATCTGGCCTTGTGAGTTTAAATGAGGCTAGGAGAGGCCAAATGGATATAACTTATAAGCTGCTGGATGAACAGGAAAATGTGCTACTGGGGATTGTTAGTTGAAGTCAGCTTCTCGCCGTAAATCAAGCCATGCTCAATGCACAAGTGTTAAACTTACTGGAAGAATGAGGGGGGTTTTATAGGGCAAAAGTCTGAAAATGTCAAATATCTTTTTTCTAGAAAATTGTTTCTGCAATAATATTAGATGGCTTGCTGGCCAGCTAAGTTCAGTGACCGGCTGTGTTCTGTCAAAAACCAAAGCATTTACAACTCACCCATTTGAATTTAAATTGGGCAGAAAGTAAACATATGTTGCGACTTGTCAGCCTGGATGCAATTTTGTATCTAAAATAAATGTACTCATCTGTTTAATATTATTTAGAAACAGTCATAAAGTATTTGATGGGCTTGGGGGTGGGAGGGGTGTGTATGTGTGAGTGTGGCTTCAGATGTTTTTGGTTTATTTACTCTCCAGCCTAAGAAGCAGGAGGCCAGACCCTGCCTCTATTGCATGGACGGGCTGGTGGAGATGGTCAGGCAGGAACCAGTCCTTTGGCTGGCACACATAGGAGGAGAGGGAGATGTGGCTCTGTTGCTGTCCATTTACTTTAAAAGCAGTGCAGAGCATCTCTCTGGCACTTCTCTGGGCTTTGTGAGGGAAAGGCTCTGCAGTTTGTTATGGTAGCCTGGTGCAGCTTTACTGGGGAGTATGTGAAACCATCAAGGACTCAGCGTCTTCATTAGCACTGGCTTAATGCGGTAATTTTCCCCTTATAACGCAGATGGATGGAGCACTGCAGTGTCCTGCATGCCTGTGGCCCTTCCTTCCCTTGAAATTCGGAAGGAAGTGAAAAGGGAAACCTGTTGAGGTAGAAATCAAACAACAACTCAGTCTCAATCGCTCTTATTATTTTTAATTTAGCCCCCAGGCTTTCACAGTTGTGGTGCACAGTGATACTAAAACTGAGGTGGAAGAGAGCTCCTAGAACTAAATATAAATCTTAAAAGCTTAATCTAGAGATTAAAACAGTACACCGACATTTAGATATTTGTGAGGAGTTAGGTTTGAATAATTTCATTGTGTAGTAACAATAATGGTCGACTTTGACTATTGTCGAATGGGTCAGTCTTGTGCCTCCATTTGCAGAGGCAACCTATCAATATCAATGCCTTGATAAGGCAACTCCCCATTGAGTCTTGACTAATGCACAAGCATTAAAAGAACAGGTAGCCCTACTCCTGATATCAGTGTTGGAAGATGGTAACTTCATGAAGGACCAGGATCTCTGAAAGAGAGGGCTCAAAAATACCCAGGGAAAAGGTTAATCAAGAGAAAGTTTTAAAAGGCGGGGAAAAGAAGCCTTGAATCACTCTGGAGGCTATTTAAGAATACCATATTAGATGCACAGATGGTATGTATACCTCTGAGCAAGGAAAAAGTAGAAAGGGGAGAGTAAATCTGGCATAGTTAAGTGAAGAAGTGCATAAGCCTTAAAGGGACACCGTCAACTTAAAAATCACACTTTTACTGGAAAATTTGTTACCTACTACTGTTACAAACAACACCTACGATTACTGTAACTGAAAGATGAGACATAAAACTCCCTCTGCTTTTTGGTGGGCTTCCTTTGAGCCTAATCCAGATTCCATCTGCATCAGTGGGTGACATCCCATTGCCTGTAATTAGCTTTGGGTCGGACCCTGTGCGTATTTGCCCTGTACATCGTGTACAGGCAATTTAATTATTTTGCATGCGGTCTGCTTTCTTATTGTTTCTGTGATTTTTCACACAGCAAGAGAGGAAAAAAGAATTTTTTTCCAAATTGGAAGTGTGATTATTAAAGGATGGAAATGATAACAGGGTTGTAGGCACTTGTGTAGCAGAAATACCAAATGTTTTGCTTGTTTGAGACAAAGCTCTTCCTTCAAAAATTTTGAAAACACGATCAAGGCAGTTATAACCAAAGGTTCCTGAGATGAAGTGCAGAAATAAAAAGACAAGGAAATTGTCTGAAAGGTGTAGGTTCAAGGCACTCTAGGAAGTGTAGAAAAAGTGGCTCTGTAGAAAACAAAGTATCACCTGCAAGTCCCCTGTCCCTGTAGGCCACCCAGTCATAACTCTGCCCTCTTCTGAAAAAGTGGAGCAGCAGAGAAATTAAATTAAATGTTCTGTGTCCATCTTCACCTCAGAGGATGATGAGGAAATTCCTGTCCCAAGGACACTTTTCACAGGAAATCAGGGTGGCCTTATAACAGAAATTGAAGTCTCTTAAGAGGAAGTTATGGAGCGACTTCAGCAACTTGAGAGCAGTAAATCACCAGGAGCAGATGGTACTTAGCCGAGTGTTCCTAAGGAAATAAAAGTGTGAAGCAGCAGAGATATTGACAAGGATCTGCAATATATCATCAAAACCAGCAACTGTTCCTGAAAATTTGGAAGTCATTTGTATGGTGATTAAAAAAAAAACAACAAACCACCATAAAAAGAAAAAGAGACATAAGAAGGTTACTTTCTTCTTGAGCAAAGGAAACGAAATTGATAGTTCCTAATTAATTTTCATTTAATTTGCTTAATGGCAGAATAAAGTAACTTTCAGTTAGGCATGACCTGGCAGGTTGTAACATTGTAAAGAGCAGCTGGAATATAATTTTTATACATAACAGCTTTTAGACGAAGATATTTATGGGGTTATTTGGACTTAGGATCATGTTTGCTGGGTAAAGTTAGTTGTTTTTGATGTGTTATTTGATGCCTATGGATAGTTTGATGCCCTCCACGGAAACAGTGAATGCATTTTGGCACAGCAGCATACCTCAGTCCATGTTTTCATAGGAAGTTGGACATTGAAATAAGAAGCTGATTGTATTGCAAAGGATCCGAGTTTACTGCCAACACAAAAATTACGTTATAATGTTTTGGAATGTTTTTATATGTGCTACAAAAGTTTTTAAATCAATTTGCTTGGGAAAAACTAATTGTTATTTTAGAAAAAAAGTTGAATGTTTCAACAAAAAGTAGATATTCAATGCACAAACCCACTCAACCACATCCCTGTCTTCTGCAGTTATACCATATGGGCAAAGAGTAACAGAGGAGTATAGAGATTTTGCCGAGCAAACACAGCTAGTATGTACACACACAGAGAAATCAGCTGAGGGAGGCAAATTAGAAGTTCTAATGGATTTGAAATTTAGTAAAGCACTTGAAATGGCATCTCATGAAATCTTACCCTCAGAGTAATGCAAATTACTTTGGATATGAACACTGTCAAGTGGCCTGAAAACAAGCTCAAGGAATAAAGTAAAGGGTGGTGATAAAGAACAGCATATCAGGTTGTGGATAGAGAAGTGCCAGAGGGACTTTCGTGAGGTTGGTCTTGTTTCATATTTCATTAATGATCTCCAGGAGAGAACAGAGAACAAGTTCACAAACTCTGCAGCTGATACTGAACTAGGAGGAGTTGCAGATACCAGACAGGACAGAGAATTATTCCCTGGAAGAATTAGAAATAATGAAAAAGCCCAACTAAATTACTTGTACTTTTACAAAAGTGAGTTAGTATGTCTAGGGGAAACAACCTGAAAAAATATCTTAGTGGAACAAGTGAAGCTAGACGAGAGCCTGAAGCTAAGAATAGGGAAGGACAATAAGTTGGATGGTGCAGATATAATGGTAGTTAAATGGCCAGATCTAGAGTCTGGGGTAGGGCAGTGTTGAGAAGGATAGTTGGGTGGTTGCTGAAACATGGGTAGAACAAGGAGTGGTAAGATTTAGAGAGAGTTTGGATAGGCAGAGTTCAGCAATGAGCAGAGTCAAGGATGATTTAGGAAATACAAAAGTGTTAAGCCTGTGGAGAAGGAGAAGGCTGGACAGAAGTTCATCTTTTGCAATTTCAGTTTATAATACTTGATGTGTTAATGCTTGTAACTGGGGCCTGAAATGAGCTGCTTTGCTTGGGACTGACTAAGCTGGGACAAGCAAACACAAGTAAACACTGAAGCTGGCACTGGCAGAGGGCATACATATACCATCCTCTGTGTATTTTCTGTCTCCTGCAGAAATGAAAGGATAGTCTACTCAGATTTGGTAGGCATTATTCCTTCCCAAAATTACACTGCCCATTTTTAGGCTGAACTGTTACAAATAGCAGTTAAAAACCTAAATAGTAGTTAAGCCACTGAAATAAACAGGAGTGCTCTGATGGAGTAGCAGTTGAACTGGACCTTAAAGTAAATGGTATAGTTGCAGAGTTTTGATAAAACTGATTATTATTAGCAAAATATATAGCTAAGCCAAGTAAAAGAACAATGGAAACCTAACCTCATTCATGAGAGATATTACCTGCTGTGTAAAGCCCCAGATGCATCCTATGACTGTGTAGATTATAGGATATTTTTCAATCCTTCCTTGAGGTATTGGCTATTGTCAGCAGCAATTTGCCAGATGAGATGAACAAATGGGCTGATCACTATGGCGAGACCCATCTTCCTAATCAGAGCGGTTTTACTGATGGCATAGCAAGCGTGAAGGGCTCCGTGACATAATCCAAATCCAAATTGACATGTCCCATTTGGTTGGGCAAATACATAGCAGGCATAACTTTATTAAAATAAATGGGGCTACTTGCATCAGCTGTAATTTTGACCCGGTATAGGAATTGTAATAGCTCCATTTAGTCCTTTCTGGGAGTGGAGGAGCAATAGGTTTGCTATAGTGCCACTGGAATGTTTTTTTATTATTATCATTCAAATGAAAATGTTTTGTCTCACTTTCAATTATCCACAAGTCTCTCTTAAAAATTTTCAGCATTCATACAGTTATCAGTGTCACCACGCTGCTCTTTTGGAGTGTTTTGAAAAGGTCAGTATTTTCCAGTATTTACTGTTGGTGAAAATATGGAAGGTGTAGAAGACTTCTCATAAAAAGACAAAGCAGTATATGAGGTTGTGTTCAATCTCACATAGTAAGGGCTGTTCTTAAAGAAGTGTCATGTAGAGCTCTAATTCATTATATCTGGACATTTTGGCATAAAATGTAATGTGTAGCCACTTCACTATGCCTAACTTGTCCAAATAACACAATTAGAGATATTACAGCATATAACTTTGTTTGTAAGTTGTTTCCTAAAATTGTTTTCCTAAAGACAGCTAACAGCGAATGTGGTTATTTTGTGCTTTTTGTTTCTTCAGCCTCGAACTCAGGCTTGAATAACTCAATACAAATCGCAGAACATAATATGTGAAAAGGTACTGACCACCAGTTTCAAAACAAAGGAGATATTTTGGTCTTGTGGGTATCGGGGACAATATTTATACTGATGTCAGTAGGATGAGAGCTGCCAGTGGTGGCATTACAACAGGGAAATCGAGGAATTAGATATTTGTGATCTACAACTACCAGTTTTTGCTGATAAAGCTGTATAAGGTATTTAAAATTTAACCTAATTTATATTAAATAAAATAAAGCTCAGGTCTGCAACAGTAAGGCTGGATAGCTCTTTATCCTCTGGTAGGCCAGGGCAGGGATGTGCATTTTTCCTCCGTCACCATTCTGCCTTATCCTTTCCCTTGCTTTATTAAGTGGAACCTTTCTAGCCTTCACAATACAGCTATCAAACTTTTAATCTCTCTCTGGCTATGTCTTCCTACATTTCCTAACCTCTTTCTGCATTTTCACTGATGAAGTTAGGATAAGGTATAGCATTTTGTGTTCCCTGTTGTGTTCTGTATTTGCAGCATGTCTTGTATTGTCTTATGGATGTTTTATTAGGTTGGGGTTTTTTTATTGGTGAAAGGTATCGAGGAGAGGAGATTCTCAGTTGTTTTTTCTCTGTGCCCTTAATGGGATTTAACTTACCACCCCATTAAACAGTCATTTCTTATGTGCAGTTGTGATTACTGGAATGTAGGTTGCTATTATTAATCATCTTTCCATTCGTACTGTTTCATTAATCATGTGAGGAGACACCAGTGTAAGTTTGGATCTAACAGGATGACAACTTCTTGTTTGTGGTAGTCTGAAATTCAATCCGTGAAGCAAAGAATGACTTTTACAAGTCATTTTAATGTTTGCCAATTTTGAAGGCAGCTCTGTGCCATTTTGCAGTACTCCATGCTAATTATGACCTGTGTGGATTTAGGGATTTCATGAATAATACAAGAGACGCAGGAGCAGTTGGAAAAAAACCCCCAGTTTCGCATGTTGTTTGTGTCGGGGTTCGGTAATGGATTTACCCTCGAACACAGTCACCGCTAAGAAGACGTTCTGGTTTCCAGGGCCTCACACTGTGCATGCAGGAGTCATTTCAGTTTTGCACACACGGCTCTCTGGCTGCTCTCCCTTTGTTTCCAAATAGCGTGTGCTCTTGCTGCATACATGTGCCCTCATATATTCCTACAGGAAATCTACTTTCACGCCCAGGAGGAAGAAAGTCTAGCACATTTTCTGCAAATAAGCCTGTTCCTTCGGGAAGCATGCTTGCAGATGAGCAAAGGGGACAGTACAGCTGTAAACATTCTGCACGGAGATAATCAGTGCCCCAGCAGGAGCACCTTCCCTGCACAGCTGTACAATTCCCTTTGCTCTCTAGAAGGCACTGCACCCTACGTGCAGTTTCCAAGCTACATTTAACACAATTGCCCATCAGCACTTAGGAAGCAGTTACCACAGAAACCCAGCAGAGACCAATTAGTCACATGATTAAATTAATTAAAATAACCCAGGGTATCTGCCATCTTGCTTCTTTCTGCTACGCATAGCACATGACCCAGGCAGAGCTGTAATTGGGTAGCATTATTGTGCCTTTTAATCCTAGAATCATCTTCATACTGTACTGGAGGTGGTCTTTGATTTTTCCTTTTCCACGGGTCTGCATAAATCCCTTCCCAGAGATCCATGTTATTCCCTTTCTGCGAGATGCATTATTCGTTTTCTGAAGATCTGTGTTATTGCACAAAAAAAATTCTCCAGCCCCCTCAATAAGCCAAGTAGTATCGAATTTACAAAACATCAGATTTAACAACAGCAAGATTTGTTATGTTTGGGATAAGAGGATTTGGAAACATTTTCAATTGCACAGCTAAGACTTTTGGAGGTCTTTAATGACAGCTCTAACAATACTTGCCAGGGAGAGCTCTGTAATATGTATTAGCACTTGACCTAAGAATTGTAAAGCACTAAGAAAAGACTGTATGTTGTGTCTTCATTTCACAAGTAATACTGTTATTGCAGTGGGGCGCATTTAAGTGGAACAAGCTGTCTGCCTACTAATACTGCTTCCTGGGAAAGGCAGGCAGTTTGGTTTCCTCGCTCATTTTTTAAATCTAGAAATGCACAGTCATATTCCAACTTAGTAAATCGGTGCTTTGTCCTTGGTCATTTAGCTGCCCTGATAATGGCATCCCCTTTAACTAGACTTTTCTTCTATTATATCAGTGTTATACTTCTGCATTCACACAAATCATCTCTACCTGAAATGGCATAAAACACAGAACATTGCAATTTCTATCTCATCAGAGATTTGCTTGTGACTGCTCTGAAGTTACCTTGATCCATGGCACCAAAATAAAAGAAAAATTAATACTATTTCTGGCCCCAGAGTAGAGAGCAGCTTGCCTCTCCAAAGAAGATTCCATACAGACTTGACAAAATAGCACGCATAAATTACACGGCTCTGATGCGTTAATTCGTGCCTAACAGAGCAAGTGGCAACAACACTACTTCTACAATGGATGGGTGTAGGATGGAAGAAATGAAATCTGTGCGTTAATGTCTAAATAATCAACTGTTACGGAATTTGCAAATATTATGGAAGAAAACTAGCAGGTTTTGCGCCCGCTGTATTGCCCAGGCGCCGTGCACAAACACATTTGCTGGGCTTATCTGGCTCTGAGTAGCCCGTCAGGAAGGATGTACATGTTTGGCAGTGCTGAGGCACAGATGCTCCAACACGAGATAGGGTCTAGTTGTGAAATGAGGTCCCTTTCTACCAGAGTAATGTCAGTGGCAAAAGTGAGCCTTCGCTAAGTCATAGCACATTTTCCTATGTGAAGCAAGTCTTGTGCCAGGTATAATACTGGGTTTATGTTTTTATAGCAGTTATCCCCAGCTGACCAACATCCCCTGCATCCAGAACACATGCATGCACACATTCAGGCATAAATGAAAACAGTGCTCTGAGTGTTTCCATTTTTCTTGTGCTTTACTTGTAAATCATTATGGGCTGCTGCAGCGTGTATACCTGCTGAAAAATCCACTCTCATGCTATGTTTGATCTTGCTATTTTTGCAATAAGTGACAACAAGAACCGAGTGACAATTGCAACTGAGAAAGAAATTCTCAGTGGGATCACCCTGTTTTACAGTGTAGTAGTCCCATAGAAATTGATTTAATTATGTTTCTATAAAACTGAAGTTAACTAGTGGAAAATCTGCTTGGAAGATTGTAGCTGCAGCAGCCATGTGCTCTTGTTTCCAGAAAAGAAAAAAGTCCCATGAATAAACTCATTAAAAGAATCATGATAAGAAAGATTTCTGTTTCGTATTTAAAGTGCTTCATCAACAAACCTGCCTCAGTTTCAAAGCTCAAAGTTTTCAGTTCTCAAAGCTTTTCTTCCTTTATAACACAGAATAAAAAGCTTTTTTTTTTTTCCAGACTAGAGCAATGAAAAGTTTTGACTGTGTTTTCTTGTCATGCTACGTAAAATACATGTGTCTGAAAGTAAAGAACAGACTTTTCTTTAACAGCTAAAGTGACAGCAAAGGCTGAGGTGGCTGTTTTGAAGTCTCCAGCATAAATAGGAAGGGATGTGTTTTGCTTTGATGTGCAGGAGCTCTATATTCTTGATACAGTTTTCTTGGTATGGTTTCTGGCTTTTCCCAGGGAACAGACAGGTCTCCTTATCTGAGTATTATGTGTGTTGTCCTTGGAGTGGGGTTCATAAATGAGACAGCAGGAACTGAAGTGTGGGTCAGTTCATATCTCTGTGCCATATCTGCATTTGAGAGAGATGTGCTGACCTCTTCCCAAAGCAGGAGATGGAGCAGTTCATAAGGACACTTCTGAGATATGGTCACTGAGCTGCTGCTGGAATGGTCACTCCAGGAGCAGACAGATTAGAGGTAGGGATTACAGAAAAAAGAGAAGTACTGGGAAGTGAAGGATGTAACGTTTTGGTTGGGGAAGTATTAGGCAGGACCAGCAGGGATTCCAGGCTTCCTTTATGAAAAGGTGAATAAATTATGTTTGCTCTCCTTGGAATAAGAAAAAGGGAGGATATAAAAGAAAACGAAGTACAAGCAATTTTGAAATAAGTATTGAGAATGAATGTTCCAATTCACAGAAATAATGCCAGAATATATAAGAGCAAATCAAGATAGCAAAAGAAGTTTGGTGGAATATTTTCTGCTTACCACACTAGCTAAAACAATGAATAAAGAGCCATATAATAACAACTTGATTTCCCTAATATATATCATATTATTTATCTATCTTATCATATATATAAACATTATATATAAATGCATATATACATACATGCACACACACATACATATATCTCATTTACCATATCATATGATATCATATAATAAAAATTTTATTTTGTTGTGAACACCTTATCTTTCAGGAACTGTAATGGAACTTACAGATAGACATCCGTTTCTGGGAAAGTCAGGTCATCTTTAGCCTGTTTGAAGGCAGGCTGAAGCCAGTAGGAAGCTTGAGCTGAGTGGCAGTAAGTGATAAGCATTTGGCTCACATGTTTTTAAACAGGAGGAATGGATAAAGCATGTACTCCTGAATCATTTATGTTTGATTTTTTTTGTGGGGTAGAGGACACGTAAGGTAGTCTTCAGGCCTGTGTAAATAGTCTGATGCATCACATGAGAAAGAGTGCCAGTGAAAGAGAAATGCAGTGCCCTTTCAGGGTCAGGGAGAAGGTAATATGAGTGATAGGAGGCTAATTTTGGAGGATTCCTTTTTGCAAGAAATCGCTGCTGCCAGTTCAGAAAGAGCTGGCAAACTCACAGCAGTCTGATATCCAGGATTCATCTATTCCTAATCTCTCCACTCATTTGTATTCCTAAAATGGCTCTGACATAGAACTAGTTAGGGCAGAAATAACTTCCTGGAGGTCATCCAGGCGTTTCCCTACAATGCAAGAGGGTTTGCTTATTTAATCCTAGTCTATTCTCATGGCATTATTGGACAAAAGCATATAAAAAAGAATTTGAGAGACTGTAAAAAGTGCTTTCTCTTTTGATGTATTTCAGTGGCTTTCCTCAACTCCTTGAAGTCCAGAAATATAGAATATATTTTATAGTAAATGGCCAGTCTTCGCAAATGAAGATCTGGGAAAGGTGTTCCCACCTTTCAAGCCTGCGCAATGGATTTTTTTTTTTAGGTGAGACACAGCCTGCGC
>JAWWLV010000121.1:70066132-70078084 GCA_035041135.1 Platyrinchus mystaceus | reverse complement strand
AGAGCAACCAGGCTGGTGAAGGGACTTGAGCACAAGTCCTGTGAGGAGAGGCTGAGGGAGCTGGGGTTGTTTAGCCTAAAGAAGAGAAGGCTCAGGGCAGACCTCATCACTCTCTACAACTCCCTGAAAGGAGGTTGTAACCAGGTGGGCACTGGTCTCTTCTCCCAGCAGTAGGACAAGAGGGCACTATCTTAAGCTGTGTCAGGGGAGGTTTAGGTTGGATATTAGGAAAAATTTTTTTACAGAGAGAGTAATCAGACACTGGAGTGGACTGCTCAGGGAGATGGTGGATTCACCATCTCTGGAGGTTTTTAAGATGAGACTGGATGTGGCACTCATTGCCATTGTCCAGTAACCACAGCAGTGTTGGATCAAGGGTTGGACTTGATGATCTCGGAGGTCTTTTCCAACCTGATTGATTCTATGAATCTATGATTCTATGATTCTCTCACCAGTCTAAGAAACAATTTAATTACCTTTTTCTGGAGGCAGAAATGATAGCCCCAATTAATTTTCACGGGTTACTTTCAAGGGTTGAAAGCAGATCCAGAGTTGCCACATCCAAAATCAGTTCCTAGAGCTTGACTGCAGGGAGGCACAAATGTCCAAAAACTCTAGCTGAGGTCAACCCTGCACCCTGCAGGCCAGACTCATGGCTCTTTACACCAAGGTCATCTCTGTAATAGTTCCTTGGAACTACTCTAATGTGGGGTGCTTGTACCATTGTTGTTAATAGCTAATGAACATGTCCTTCCAGAAAGTATTACTTTCCTCATGGATTCATGCACGGTTTTGGCCTGCAAACCACCCAGCTTGATGGCTTGTTCTGCAAAGAGTTATTTTCTTTCATTTGTTTTTGCACATTCACTGAACATTTACTGAGCTTTTCACATTGCAAGAAACAATGTATAGTTAATGGATAGCTAATAGCCAATTTTGTTTTGTAACAAAAATATGGGAGTTTTTTTTTTGATAGCAAAAAAACCCCAGCTTACATAGACTGCTATTATATTTCTTTTTTTTTTTTTTTTTTTTTTTTTTTTTAAGTGGGCAAGTCGTTGTTATTTAATATCTTACATAAGAGCTGTTCTAAACCTCTGATTGCCTTTCACTGATACTATTTCCTTTAGTGCAGATCATGGCCTGGTTTTAAGGAGGAGTCTGCCATGTATTTAAAATAACTTCTGGAAAGAAGGTTTATCCAGTGTGGAGATGCAATTAAAGTCAGTTGCTGAAAATGAACTAACATCAGCAGCAATTGGTGCTTGAGGCAAGAACTTGCTATTCTCCTTTTTCCTTGCTTCTCTTTTATTTTCATATATTTGGTAGGAGAGGTGACAAAATGTCTGGCTGAGCCTTAAATTGCTCATTCTTTTTCTGTCTCCCTCCAAAAGTGTGACAGCCACGTTCCCCTTCTTCTTTGCCGTGGAATAGCCAGGGTGTCACCCCCAGGCTAGGGAAGAAGGCAGTGAACACAGGGCAGTGGCAAAGCCATGCAACTCTGCTACCACGAGACGAGGCAGATAAGCTGAACTTAGCTGGGGGTTGTATTACGTCCCCTGTGGCGACGTGCTGTGCAAGGCAGTCATCCTCCCAGGGGAACTCCACGGGCACAGGGCTGTGGTGGGAGTGGGCTGAGAGCCAGTGCCCTGCTGCAGGACTCCTGCAATGCCTTTTGGGCAGCCCCAAGGAGCAGCTGAGTTTGGAGGTGCCATCATGACTGTGTTGGAGGAGGGAAGCCCCCTCACAGCTGAGGGATGTGGTGGAGGCTAGAAGAAAGCTTCCTTGTGGGATACCTTTCTTCCTCAGCTCTAGTTGACAGGATGGTTTAGCTCTCCTTTCCTCTTGGAATCAGGTGGGCTCCTGCCTGAAAAAATAAGTTTGTGTGAGGAGCAGAAAAGTGTGCAATTCCCCTTGCATCCTGTGGGATGCCAGTGTGCTCTCCCATCATAAGGTGCTCTCCACAACCTGTGTCGGTCAAGGAAGCTGCTGGACCCAGAAGGCCACTTTGAGACTGCCTTATCTCAGGCAGCAATGAGACTGGACAGGATGGATGTTTTTCTCCAGCTGAGGAGCCCTCACAGCATGGATGGGAAGTAAACAGGTCAGCCCTGACAGATCCAGCACTCAGCTGCAAAAGGAATTAATTCCTATTGGATCAGGGAGCAAATGTGATTTCTCCAGTCTTGTGCCATCCCACCTTGCATTTCCCTGCTGTCTGGCTTACTCACCACGCTTCCTCTGCCTACACATACATGCATGTATGGAGTCTGTCAGTAGGTAGGGAAAGAGATGAACTACAATCTCACCTAGCTCAGTGCTGCACAATGAGATATATGTAAAAAGTCCAGGAGTCATGGTGCAGACCATGGCAGGTCTGTACCCTTGGAAGGACTGGTATCCCATTGTTCCTCCAATTCTGCTCAAGAGTAGCTGGCCGCTACTGGAGACAAGCCTGAGCTGGGGTACCTTAGATCTGACCCAGAGTGGCTGTTCTTACTCAGATTTAAATAAAGAGTCCGTGTTTCAAGGTTGTGGTGAAAAACAAAATCTACCAGACATCTGCTCCAACCAGTGCAGGAGAGTTTCCTACCATGTGTTTCTACTACCTTCAGCCCAGTTTGCTGGGGAAGTAGGGAATGCAGGACTGATCCCAGCTTGAAGGTTGCTGCGATGGGCGAGGAAGAGAGGCACAATCGCTTTTTGGCTCTTGCCCACCCCTTCCTTGAATCCCTTCCTAGTGCAGGCTGCCTGCGAGCACAGCGGGGCACCAGGGGGATGATTTGCCTGTTTACTCCAGTCGCTAGCTGGAAGCCACGCGCCGGGATTGGGAATCATTGTCCTACAACAAACAAGCGATGCTATTTGTGACCCGTGCCAGCAAAAGTCCGAAACATGAAGTTAGGGCTGACACTCCCTCTTTAACTTGAGCCACTGTGCTTTTCATCACAATGCCAGGAGTTGTCAGCTGTAACTCCGGCTTTTTTTGGCTTGTGTCACAACCTAGTAAGTTATAGGCCAGCTTCTCCTGTCGATGTTTTTGCTGCACAGAAGGCTTCACATTTTGTAAGCTTTTACAGCACAGCTGTGCTCAGAGATAAAACAGAATGTGTATACAGTACAGTATGCATTCAACTGATGCACTAGATTCTTCCCACCATATGTATGGAGTGGTGTGCATTTCACTCCGATACCTCACTGCCAAAACTGCCAGAAGCAAATAAACAAATGGCGGAAGAGAGACACCATATGAGGCAGTGCCAGGCACATGACCTAGACTTTCAGAAGGAGACCCTGGCTGCTTTTAAAGGATTATAGTGGTCCAATTTTTTTTAAACCTCACCTCCTGCCGTGTGAAATGTTCTGCCAGTGTATGCTGAGAAGTGTGCTGGTTGTTAAAGAGCGCTCATAGATTTCCCCTTCCTGCTAAGCAGCTGATGTTGCAGCTTCTTGTGCTCAATACTCATTTCACCTTTCTTCGATGCCAGTGATTCCCCATCAGGTTTCCAAACGGAGAGAAAGGAACAATGGAGATGTATTAAGCAGTCTAATTCTGGAAGGAATGCTACTGTAAGAAGACAGAACACATGTAATTAGGATAATGAGATTAATAATATTAGTAACAATTTAACGATTAATACGTTAACAATGCGAGACAAATGTTTGTTCCATCTTGTTCCCCACAAAAAAAGTCACTAAGTTGCATTTCACAGCATGAATGGTGAAGATGCTTGTAATAAACTGACACAAACATTAATTACATAGTTAGATGTAATTAATTTAAATTGTAATTCTGTTCCTGGAACTCACACTCTGAGTATGAATAGACGATTCCTCAGCTTCTTTTCTCTCTGACCAGCCTATTGCTAATGAGGAGATGATGATGGCTACCACCACAGTGCTCTTCCTGCTACTCGCACTGGGAAACAGTGACGGATTTTCCTGTCTACTGGCCTCAATCTTATGTTAGGCTGAACATCTGTCAGCACCCCAGTGGTTATCTTGCTGGCTCTAGTCTTTGTCTAAGCTTAACTTCACTCGTGACTGTGTGAAGGGCAAGCAGGTGCTTTCTTCACTGTAGAGTATCTTTAGGCACAGATGGAAAAAGTGCACTAAGAACAACAGAGGTCAAAACCATTCATGCACTTTACAGAGCTAATGCCCAATGCAAAGTGGCCTGGTTGCAGGCAAGAGAACTGGGTCTTGAATTTTGATGGAATCAAAAAACAGAATAGAATAGAAAATTATATGACGTTTTTCAGAGAGCAGCAATATTCAGTAGAGGAAGAATGTGCTTAAAGTGTTTATTTAGAGCTGGTTGTTTGCTTGATGCGTTTGTACTTCCATGTAGTGGAAGTAATAAGAGCACCAGTTTCCTCCAAGCCTTGCTGCCTCCTACTGCAATGTACACTGTGACCAAGACAAAGACCTCTACATCTTGGTCAAATGGTGGGGAATTTGTGGAGCTTTGCACAGTGGATGAAAGAACAAAGGCCACATTTCTATGGGTTTCTCCAGACTTTGCTTAGACAGGGACATCCTTTCAACTCCTCCCTAAACTGAGACAGGTAAGTCCCTGTGCTGGGGACAGAAGAGGCAAGCACTTGATTTACAGCCTGAGAGTGGAGAAACATGAGGAGTACTTTGCTCTTTGAATACTGAAAAGGCCCACCAGGCTGCTTCAAGCCCAACCCTTGAATGGAGGACCCAGGGTCACTCATTGTGCAGAAGTGTGATTTTGACAGCTCCCAGCTCTTTACCCTTGGTACCAGCTTTGCAGAGGAATGTCATAGCTGTATCTTTTTTCTTCCCTGTGGAAGCAATGGCTCTGTCTTTGAGGAAAATGAGACAGACCTATGGCAGCAGACCTACTGTATGGGCCATCAGCTGCTCTTCATCGAGCCCAGCAACACAATGGGTGACACATTTTAGGTGACACTGAGTAGACCATTGAACTGTGAGGAAATGTTAAAGAAGGCCAGAGCTGTGAGCAAGGTTATTGGCTAAGTATATGCAATATATATTTGTAAGCAGGAGCTATATAAAGGGCAAACACATAAGAGTCTGGAATAAACACATGGAAGTTTTAAAAAGTGGTAGAGGTGGCATGTAAATACTCATGCATACACCTAGGGAGACAACAGTGCTCTCTGGGAGCTTGCAGGAGTCTGGTCAAGCCTTAAAAGATGCTTTTCAAGACAGGAGCTGGGAGTGAAAAATAGAAAAGAGAATCATAGAATCATTAAGGTTGGAAAAGACCTTTAAGATCATCAAGCTCAACTACCAAAATTGATCATCAAGTCCAACCATCAAAATTAGGATTACAGAAGAGGTGGAAAAACATACAGGCTTCTGCTGGGTGGTAAGGAGCCCGGTGGGTCAGGGACAGAGGTGACAAACAGGCCGTTTGAGTGAACGCAGAAGACAGAAAGATGATGAATGTGTTTCTGCCTGCACCTTTTTCTAGTGGAAGCATCCTCATTTTTTAAGTCTATCTAGTATTGTTTTTTGGTTTTTTTCTGTAATAACAATGCACAGAGTTGAAAACAAAGTTTACAGTCTGATAAACCCTGAGGACTAAAGTAAACTGCTGGGAATGGTTAGAAGTGACTTCCTGTAGATTCAGAAACTTGGCCAAGGATCTATCCACAACTGCTGCCCATGGAAGATGGTAGTGAAAGGAACTGGCAAGACAGAGGTGTTTTTCAGCACGTTTCATCATATTGTGACAGAATGGAGAAAACTCAGAATGGGACTTCTCAAGTCCCAAAGCAAGTTGGGAAGATAAATTACAGTCAGTTGCCTCCAATTGCCTGAAAAGATCTGTGTGCTCTGAACTTTCTTATGAGTTTGAACAGACAGTTTCCTGGTTTTATACATGATGTATGTTACTGGAGTCCCTCCAAATGACAGAGGGTTGCAGTGGGCAGTAGAGAACACTGGCATGCCACTGTGATTTAGGAATAACTTTCTGGCAGTGTGGGGAGCAAGCTCAGAGGTGTTTGGATTAGGTTCCATTTGTCAGTGAGAGCGTGGCATCCTCCGTGGTCATGACTTCTTATTTAAAGAAGAGTGGAAATCCTGGAAAAGGAGGGCTACCTCACTTGGACTATATCAGCCTGTTACTCTGTGAAATGTCTTTGAAAGTAAAACTTTTCATCAAAAAAGGTGTTGGGAGACGAGGGAGATACTGCACCTGGTATTAGACAAAAAGGCAGTGTCAGTATTGTGACCTCAGTTCCTGACCTCCAGCTGGGCTGTCGGGAATTGTAACAAATGCTTCCCACCACCAGCCAGGTTTTGCTTTTTTCCTGCTTATATCTGCCACTATCCAACCTTTTATTGCAGCCATTCATCATTGGCAGAAAGACTGGGAGATGATATTAAGGTTGTAGGATGTGTCATTTGTATTAAAGCTTCCCCTCCTTTCTTTTCACCCTCTCCTTGCCTGTTCTCCTGCCTACACTCCATTCCTATTGAGATTTGCCCCCCTCTCCAGACCAGTCATCCCTTGGCCCAGCTCATAAATGATTGCTTTAATAATATTACAACCCCTCCATTTTCATGTGTGAATGGCACAAGTGACATGTCGCTTGTAACCGGAGCAGGAAGAGATTTCTATTTTCACCCTTTAAAAGCCCACAGAAAATACAGAGAATAGGATCCTGCCTGTCTTGTGCTGACCCCAGACAAGCATTTATTGCTGCACGGTAGTGTCAGGCACAGCCCATTTGAGGGAAAGCTTTACCAGGCAGAGCTGGTCATTCTTTTTCCTTCTCTGCATTTATTCAAGGTGCAGAACTGTTTATATGCCACAGAGATGGGAACTGAAGAAAAACAGTAGATGTAGAATTTACCAGCTGTTTAAGTCTCATTGTTACCTTCTGTATCGATCAAATCTGTTGGCTCTTAATTGGATATTGACTGTTGTGAGGCAAATAAGGCAAGCTGTCGGAGAGGGGAGGGATGGGGTGCGGGGTTTATCTTAATGGTATGTTGATCATGACTAGTCTATAAAAGCCAGTGGGAGAGGAGTTCATTAAACCAGCCTGCAATTGCTTTAAAAAAATATGCTCTGAGTCAAGATGATTAATCCTATATGTGACACTGCAATGAGAGAAAATCCGCATTGTTGCTCCGGTATTAACAACACCAAAGCTTGAAATAAGCAGATGCATTGAAACAAATTCACTAGGGACAGGGATTTGTTTGGTCTGTGAGCCTTAGCTAACCTTAACCAATATTTGAAGGGTTTTTTTTTCTGGTTTGTTTTGTTTTTTCTCTTTTTATTTTTTCCTCCTCCTTGGTGTTGTGTTTTGGTTTTGTGTCTCCGTGCTTCTCTGGCAGCCTCCTTGGAAATGTGTGCTTGCCTGTGCCCAAGTCTTTCATCTGAGCTGGGGAATCCTTGTAGAAATGGCAGCATTGAAAAGGGATAATTGAACTACCTGACAGTGAAACACACAAAATACTTTGGAAAACTCTTTTATTTCATAAATTATAATAATCAGGGAATATGAAGAGAGAGGGAAATCTTATCAACTACACTGGTGTGAGCTACCAATTACAAAAATGGAAGCTATCAGGAAGTCTGTAGTATATTTTAATTTCTTTCTTGGCCATATTTTAGGCTGGGTATTGACTATGTTGCAATAACTGTCAGGCACAGTCCATAAGTGTCTCTGGATCAGGTCTGTCATGAATCAGGAGGGAGAATACTGGAATAGGTTCACTTTTATGAGGGTCCCACGTAACTGGGACTTGTTGAAAAACCATTCAAGGGGGCAATAAAGTTTATTTCGAATTATCTCAATGTTATGTGTTTGTTATCATATTTTTTTTTTTACAATTCTGAACTGGCTATTAAAAATTTATGATATGGTTGAAGGTTTGTACAGTTTGAAAAGTTAGCTTAAAGGCAGCCACCTGAAGACTTCTCACATATTACCATGCCATGAACTGTCAGGGAAAGGGTAGCACAGTCCTGTGGAAGGCAGGAAAGCTGCAGAAACTGCCTGATTATTAGCTGATAGAGGAAGGAAAAGGCCTGTAAGTCTGGAATGCAGTGAGAATATGAGTTTGAATGCAGAGTTTTCACTTGAGAGTATTAGGTAGTTCCCTGCTTGAGCAACTGGATCGAGGCTGTACCTCCTTCTCTTACTTGTGAGCCTTAGTCATTTAGCATCTCAATCCTTTTGCTTCTCTTCTTGCAAAAATTAGAAGAGTGATCCAGGGCAGTAGACACTGCTATTTTTGCTTCACTTACTCTTTCTATATGTATGGGGAAACTGAAGGTGATCACCAGTTTTTCTCTAGGTATTTTATGGCTATGGTAGAAAGGGCTATAAATGTACAGCATTGCAAACAGTATTAAAAGAAAACCCTGATTTTTGCCTGGAAGAAGGAGAAGTCTAGCAGGATTCTATAGAGTATATGAAACAAATCTGGGGGGAAGGGAGAAAAAGGTTTATAGAATCCAGAAAGCTGAATCCTTTTTTGTTTTGGTCTAAGTTTTAAATGCAATAGGATAGAAATTATTACTTTAGCAGGCACTAGAATAGTACTGTTATTAGTATTTTCTTTTGATTCACTTCTAATATTTCTTACATTATAATAGAGTTTGCAGTTTGCATTTTAAAATAAACTGGATAATTTTATACCATGAAATTCTGAGTAAAAAATGAGTCCATAAAGGTGGACTAGTCAGAGCCATAGCCTGTGGAAGACAGGCATTTAAAAAAAAATAAAAATCCTTAGATAACTTTTTCAGATTTGCAGGCATATTTGTTTAGATTTTTTAGTGTGCTTTAGTTATGCAAGAAAATGAACGTGACAGTCCTCAGTTGCTTTGACAAGTATAATTTCAGAAACACTGCCCTATCGTTCCACAGATTGGCACCTTCTCCTTCTTTGTTGTAATGCATTTATTCTGGGTTGGCTTTTCTCAGCAAAACTGAGTGTTTGCCAGGAGATTTTACATGTGTTCGGAAAGGGACAGCAAGGTGATGTGATTTGGGTTTAGTTAGAACAGGAGGTTTGACCTGGTGACTTTTTTTTTGAAGTCAGTAGGTATTTCTTCCATTAGCGCAATGGAGAAGTTTGCAGGATACTCAGAATCGTGTATTTTCTCTGGGCTTAATCACAGTAGCCAGATCGCTGGCTCCTGAAGTCATTTCCACACCAAACCTTCTCTTAAACATGTGGACTTGAGATTTTTTTTTAGTCCAGTTGCCGTTAGTGGTTTAGTGTTCAGATTTCGTATTAGCTTTTGAAACAGCAACTAAAATTTGAACAAAGGTTTGAGTTTGGATCTAGGTTCACCACTGTCTGTTATGGGTGGGTCACAATAAAGCATGAGCAGCTGTGAGCAAGAGATATGCCAATGGTAGGGACCCTTGTCTTGGTTGAGGATGCCTGCAGGGAATTGAACCTTGGGCTCTGCTTAGGAACTGCACCTTTGCAGGGACATCTTTGCTCCTTCTTGGGGACCATGTAACTTCTCTCTGTGAAAGGGACTCCACAGTTGTGGAGTCTGTACTGTAATATATAGGAACCAGGAGCAACTGAGTGCCAAGGGGAGATTTCAAGGAAGTCTGTGGATAGATCACAGGCAACAAAATGGTACAAACCTGTTGCCAGCGATACACCCTCTTCTCAGGACCTGGGGAGAGCCACACATGCTGTCCCAAGGTTTGGCTTGTCACAGTGATATTGTTCTGCTGGTTTCTATCCACTGATGACTGATTCCAGCCTAAAGAAGATCTCAGTTCCTAACTTAAATAGTGGGTGGAGACGTGCACGTGTGTGTTGGTACATGCATTCGTGTGAGCGTTAGGGTGGCATGTTTGGCGAGAGTAGAGGAGGTAGCAAGCCAGCCAAAGCCCTTCTGGTTTTATTTTGCATACTTAATAAAGAAGTTATAAGAGGGCATATTCTCTATTTCTTTTTAACTTTGTAGATCACCTCCAGTAGGCAGATTGTCTTGTGGACCACTTCCCCTCCCCTTGGTGATCAAATAACATTCCTGTGGTGACTACAGCAGTTGCTTACATGGAAAAATAACATTAGGAAAGTATTTAATGTATTTTTAGCTGTCTTTAAATGCATTTTAGCAGCTGGAAACAAGGGGAGTTAGTAGCACATGGCCTGCAAGCTCTCCATAGACCACCACCAAGCATACAGAGAGGCACTGCTGGTAAAGAGACCCCAGGCTGGAAAATGTTGGTTAGGGTGGTCACCTGTAACCTGGGCCAATCACAAGAGGTCAGGCAAAAGGGATAACTTCAACTTTCTTGGAATGTAAGTTATAATGATGTGATAAGCAACTGGTGTGATTTTAGGTCCTTTCTTTTCACTGATCTGATTCTTGGGATATTTTATGAAACATTGTTTTGACGTGTTTCAAAATACCTGGGACTTTTTCAAAAACCTCGAGAAGATTTTAGAGGCTTGGAGTGGCAAAATATTACAACTGGAGAGATTAGTGAATAGAATGCAGGTAGAGAGGGAACAAGCTAATAAATATGACTTATTCCATCACTCTGTGATTCAAGAAAATCCTGAAATTCTTGTGAAGAGGAAATCTGTCATCAAACATTAGTGGGAGCTTTTCTCGAGGGAAGACTTTCCCTGAGCTGAGAGTTCATTCACTCCTGTAACTGCATGGTTGCTGAACTAGGGGACGCCTTCTCTGGACCATCTTCCCTGGCCCTGCTCCATTCCCAGCACAGAACAACCATGCAGCACCCTGATGTTGGGCTCCCACACCACCCAGCCCACAGCGAGTATGTTCATATTTCTGGGAAGAATACCAGCAGGTGGAAGTTTAGTATTATTTTTACTGTTGCTGGTATAGTGAATGTAGAGAGCATGATAATTGATTATCTGGGACAACAGAAATGCACAGGAACTAAAATTTCAAGGATTAGGGTCTCCCCGAGGATTTCCTTCGAGTTTCAGTGAAGGGAGAGATAACCTTTGTGGTGGAAACAGAAACACAGCTTCCAGTTCCCATCTGCAGCCAGCCTCCGGAGACAATAGTATTAAGGGTGATGTGAACTTCCTCTGTTCATCGCTGTGGGACAGGAGCCTTGACGCAGTTATCTGCACTTCTATAGCAATGCTATTCAACTCCTTGCAGCTTATTTTTTTGTCCTACCAGAGACACTCAACTAATGCCTGCCTTTAGCGTGTCTGGGGGTAGTGGTCTCATGTTTCATCTGTTTTAAAGGATATCTATGGAAAGTAGGTGGCAATTTAATCCTGAGTAAAAGCAGGCTAATATTCTGTCACTTTGCATTACTTAAGTGACTATAGTTCTTAGAAAATAGATGTTAGGTGTTTTTGGTTAAGTGGCCTAAGCAGTAGGATTTCATTGCACATGCATTGTCCCATTTTAGTGGAAGCTTTGCATTAACAAGTTCCATCTTAATAAATTATTTGGTTCAACCTGCCTTGTGACTTATCATAAGATCCTACCCTTAATATTAAAATGTAAGGACAGATTTCCTCTCCGAAGGCTAAAGCTGCATAAAAAGACTTACACTGGAGCTCCGAAATCCTCTATCTGGATCAAGATAATTTTTCTCTGAGAATAAGGAGAAATAAATATCCACGCACTTTGGAGAGAAGGAAATTTTGCTGTAGATTGTTTTTCCTCTGTTGCATTAAAAAAAGGAATCTTGACTGAATATATAGTTTGTTTCCAAACTATTGGCATCTTTCACAAATGTAGGCTGGCTGGCTTACAGACAAATAGCACAGTTTCTGTAGCCAAAGATAGTTGTCATCATGCACTTATTAATGAGTACACGTATTTCTGAACATCAAATGCTGTCCTATTTTCAGAGGTCCTTTCAGAACCTGTTTTCTGGTGTTGTTTTTTTTTTTTTTTTTTGGTTTTTTTTTTTTTTTTTTTTTTTTTTTTTTTTTTTTTTTTTTTTTTTTTTTTTTTTT
>JAWWLV010000121.1:70032185-70066032 GCA_035041135.1 Platyrinchus mystaceus | reverse complement strand
TTTTTTTTTTTTTTTTTGTTTTTTTTTTTTTTTTTTTTTTTTTTGTTTTTTTTTTTTTTTTTTTTTGGTTTTTTTTTTTGTTTTTGTTTTGTTTTGTTTTGTTTTTTGTTTGGTTTGGTTTGGTTTTTTTTTAATTTTTTTTCCCCCTTAACCTCCTGCCATTTTTTTTCAAAGCTCAGTGGTGGAAAGCAGAGAAGAAAGGGACCTAGGAAAGGTCATGTTCTCATCTGTCCAGCTACCCCACATCAGGAGCTACTCAGTGCATGTCATTCTTGGCAGATGTTTGCCTAATCTGCTCTTAAAAAAATCCAGTGATGGGGCTTTGACAGTCTCCTTAGGCAATCTGCTCTGGCACTTTGCTATACCTGTCATTAAGAAGGGTTTCCTCATATCTAACCTGCAATTAAAGGCCATGATTTCCCTTGCAACCCATCATCAGGCTGACCTTACAGCCGAATCAGCTCCACCAAGTCAGCTGCAGTTTCCTCACTAGATCTTCCTTGCCCACACTGCTTCTTGGGCACCGTGCTGTGTTCTGGCTGTAGTAGCTGAGGTGGTGTATGTGCCGCTGCTTTTGTCAGTGCCCAGCCTGGTGTCCCAGGGGCTGGCAACGGGCAGGTTTCCCTCTCAGATCTCATGCAGCTGACAGGAAGGCAGCTGCCTGTCAGTAGAGGGTATTGAATTAGGAGATTCAGTAAATCCCAGGAGAGGCACTGCCACAGTGAAGTTGCAGCAGTTTTGCACTGATAAAACTAGCAGCCCTAACCATGTCTCCAGGCCTCAGAACATGAGCTGAAGCCTTTTTTGTCCTGGAACAAAATGTGTTGTGAGAGCAGTTGTACTACTTATTACATATATGCTATCAATCACATCTAGCAGTTTGGGCATACATTTTTTGATAACAGCATTTCTATAATGATTTTAGCAGTTTTAAAGCATTTTAAAAAATCAGAGTGATCACAGATTTGGCTTGGGTTTTTTTGCAGTTGCTTCCTTTTAAACAATAGCATCCCATGGCAGCCAAGCCTGATGGCAAAGCTGTAGATGCCAGCCTGCTGTGATTGAGATGCTGAGGAACAGAGGCAGTCATGACTGAGAGTGGGTCAGTGTAGGCACAGGCATATCACAATATAACAATTGCGAGATAAACTCCAAGCCAGTTTTTTAATACGCTTAGAACAGTGCTGAACATTGTAGAAGTGCTTTCTTCTGCAAATTGTTTACAACTGGAAGATGGTAGTAATGAATTAATGTAAAGCAACTGAAGAATTTTCCCTGGCTGCTCAGAATAGGTGTTTTTTGCAATGGAAACTAGCTAGATAAATCAGGTGTATTTCTGCTGCCTGGGTAAATTATAGCAGTATGTAGCTAAACAGGTTTTGAGACTAGGAAATTTTAGTGACATCCAAAATAAATAAAGTAAGGTTTGGATCAGTAGGAACAGGGGCATGTTGCCATCAGCAGGGTTGAATAACCTTTGTGTATCTGGCAATTTTGGTAAGCAGGTTAAAGTTGGTGGGGTTTTGTCTCTGCATTTTTGACACATGCACTACAAACACCCTGATATCCATTTCATTTTACAAGGTGTGTGCATGCACCAAGATAATGCTCCGGAGGATCACTGGCAGGGTAGAATGTGCCAGCCGTTACATGCACAATGTCTAGCACGGTGCCAAGATAGAATTTCAGGGGTCTGGGAGCACCAACAGCATTTGGAGCCCTACACAACACCTGTGCCCCACCAATATCTCCCTAGCTCTCCATCACTGAGCACCCCATTGGCATCTGTGATCCCAAGCTGACAGGTCTATTTCTGTTTGGGCAAGGCATTTTTAAGGCATTCATCCCCCAGTTGTCTTCTACATGACCTGGAAGAGCTTCAGTGAGTTACCCATATTCCTTCATGGAGGAAAGGAAAGGACAAAGTTTGTTTTCAAAATAAGAATTTGTTTGTTTTTTTTTTTTATAAAACACAATCAAATTAGACTTTCTATTCCACACAGCATGGAGGTAGATTTATTGTATAAGAGAGGTTTCAGTTTCAAATTAATAAGTAGAAGAACACATTTAAACCTTTGTCAATATAGAAGTGATTTCAGGTGCTCAGGAATCCTCTGCTTCTTTCTTGTGGTTTTAAAGAAAAATTTTAAACATTTTCCAACCTGCAGCTATTGAGGGCAGTGAGAGAAAATACCTATAAACTGCTAGGAAACATACAGAAATAAACCGATAAAGTCTCCCACTTCCTGCTTCTTGAAATAATTGTCAATTGTAGGTGCTTCTCAAAAAACACTTTTGGACAAATTTTGCACTGTCAAAAATGGTATTTTCTGTTGGGCAAACTGTGTTCATGCCCCATGGCTGACAAGCAGAGGCCTGACTCAAAGCCTGCTGGAGTCAAGGGGCTTTCATTGAGGTGCAGACCCTTCATGTTTTCTTAAAAATCAACAGTGCTGTTAGCCCACGTCTCCCCTTTCCCACCCCGTCTCCTCGGGGAGAGGCAGAAGCCTGTTTGAAGACAAACAAGTCGCAGAGCCTACAACGTGTAAATATCTTTCACAAATGCCAACACTGAAAAGCCTGGGCGCGGGGTGTGTGACACACAACGACAGGCAGTTCACGCTGAGCAAGGGGCGAACAATATGCCAGTGCTGCCAACAACCACCGGGGTGTTCCTGGATTGCACCTGGGCATCCCTGGACTCTCTGTCCCCCCCCACCCCCTGGGGACACACATATGGGATAGCAGGAGGGATGGGGAGCAGCACTACCTGCTCCTCACCCCATTGCCTCTGCCTTCTCCCCTTGCCCCTGATCTGGTCACGCTGCCTTTGCCCTCCTCCTCTCCCCAGCTTCTTTGGGCAGGGGCTGATTTAAATAGGTTGGCAGGGAGCCAGGAGCTCATCATTTTAATGCAGTGTAAAATAGAATGTGCATAATTATATGCAAGCCATATGTGAGGGAGACAGCTCAGCTGTGAATTTAGGGAGGCTGTGAGAGGGAGAGAGCGAACAGTCAGGAATCAGATGAGATGGAGCGGAACGGAGTGCAAGTGTCACTCAAATGAACAGTGTAATGAGCGTATTGCTGACACTCCTCCTTTCACCTGCTTCTCCCTTTTGCTTTAACTCAAAAGCAGAAAACACTCTGGATGAGAAGGGAAAAATACTGTATGCAAGCAGGATTGCTAATGGCTCTGGTAATGCCTCCATTTGAACTTCAACTTTCTTCATAACAGTGTAGTTCCAAATAACCAGTAACTTTTAATGCATCTTTGTCATTAAATATTTTGATCGCATGGGACTGAAGGATCATTGTTCTCTCTAAATGATTGCTCCTTTCAAAGCTTCACTTAAACATGGAGGGGGAATCAATTTATTTATAATAGTGTTACATGTAAATTATGAGTATGAAAACTTTTTTTTTTGGCCTTGCTGTTAAAAATACAAGTACATTATTTAAGGTTCACTTAAGCATGTCAAAAAGTTTAAACAAGTACATATGTAATGTAATCCTGAAAAATGCAATGGAGTAAATTGAAACCCTGAATTACTCACAGTTTCCAGCTCAAATATTTCATTTTGGGTTTGTCTCTTGTTGTTTTAATTATTACACCACAATGAATTTGCATGTTCAATCTAAGCTATGTAAGAAAACAGCATCCCAACTTCTCATATCTAAAAGGTGTACTGAGTATTTAAAGAAACTTTTTAATAATGTTGTATTTTGGGATTCCCGTCTGTTTTAATGATCTGAGCTGTTATGCTTTTAGATATTTTTTTCCTTCCATTATTTGTAAGTCCCTAAATAGGCCATTATATTTCCCTTCAGGCTAGAGATGAAGATGGACATGCTGAAAATTTTCCCCAGCAGCACTATGCTAAGGAAACTCCAAGACTTGCCTTCAAGAATAACTGCGAACTACTTGTAAGAATAACATACTTACAACAAGTCTAGATTGTTACTTTAGCACAGTGAAAACCGTTTTTTTATAAAGGCTTTTGTTCATTATGACATACATTATGAAATATGATAGTTTTTTTTTTTTTTCCTGTTTAGCATTCTAATGCTAGTTCTGCTATCCGTGAACAGTTTAAATCTCAAATTGCTTGAAAAATCTCATATATTTGATGTCAGCACATGAATGGCCTTGTCATACTACCTTATCTTGCACTGGTAAATCAGGGAGAGCCATGCAGGGAGTGGCTGATGATGCACGAAAAGCCCCTCCTCCCCCCTGAAGTGCCCCAAAATTCACTCTCCCATCCACCTTTTAGCTTTGTCTTGTTTTCGGGTGGCAGTGCTGCATTTTGTTCTGCTGATGGGCAGTCCTCCCTTTAGCGCTCACCTATTTCACCCCTTCATAGCTGCATGCTATCCAGAGCATCCTCTCCTCTCCTCTCCACTCCTCTCCTCTCTATTCCTCTCCTCTCCACTCCTCTTCTCTGCTGTGGGGAAAGAGTGAAAGCTAGGAAAGCTTACATACAGGGAGCCTGGAGTATTTACAAGCCATAAGAGAGATGATATCAGCTGTGAAAGAATCTCTGTTCCAAGGCAGGGTTAATTTGCTGTTCATTTTAGCATTTGCAGCTAGGCAAGATTAAAAGCAAGCAGGAATGCCTATTATATTTCTGTTAAATGAATCTTTGGGGACCTAATGTTCTTGATTAGCTTGTGAAAATGAGTGCTCCATGATGAGTTTTTCTGTTTGCCTAAAGTAAACAGAGGATGAATTGTAATACATTTAAAAGAGATTCATGCGTGGCTTTCGAAAAGGGAGTTTTAGATAAGTTGATAGATCTCTCCCTTACATTCACCTTTCTTCTGGTCTGTACTTAAGTAAAACCTATCATTTGGCTAAATGGAAGTATTTATGGAGAGTCAGGACACAAGGTTAGACTTTGAAACAACAACACTTTTTTTTTTCTCATTGTAACTACTGAAGAGGCGGGTGGCAGTGGAGGAGCATGCTGTGTTTTATCTGCGTTAAAGCCCGTACCTGCTTCCCCCGTAGAGGATGCAGGGACAAATGCTAATCTTGGTGTCCCAGGTGCAACAGCCACTGAAAGTTGAGCTGATGAGCTGACCTAATCTGGCGCTGAAGTTGGCTCCCAGGTTCAGTCAGCTGATCAGAGAAGGCCACACCTGGGGCAGCAGCCGAGGGATGGTGGCCAATCCCTGCTCCCACCACTGGCCGAAGGGCAAAGCATCTTGGCCACACCTGCATTAGTGGGCCCAGAGGCTCTCCTACCCCACAAGTGTCCCCTGTGCTGAGCCAACCCCTGGTTAGGTAAAGACAATGCTTTTTAGAGCCACAGGTGTCACTTGGAAGGGTCAGTTTGTCCATCTGAAAACAATATGTGACCCATTAAATCTGGCCTTGATTCCTCTTAAACCCTTTGCAAAGTTCCTGGTGATTTCAGAAGAAGCAGTGTTACATCCTAAGGGGAGAAAACTAGACAAACACGGAAAGTGATTCCCTGATGTACTCATAATTCTTGTGCTAAATAAATGAAACTTTCTTCAAGGCCATGCTTAATTACTGCATTTGACGCTGGTCAAATCAGGCCCGATGAACCTAGAGCTGGGAGACAACTTGATATAAAATAAGTCATGTATTATTTCCATTGAAAATCCGCTTTGTTTTTAGTGCAAGCAATCAATGAACCAATTAACCCACTTTATGCTGTTAAAATCAAGCATTTCTTTTAGTGCCCAGTTGCTTATTCCTCTATTGATACACATTGAACTTTTTGCTATATTATACCCCCTGTACCTGGCAAAAGCTCAAGTCATCAAAGTTAATCTTTCACGTGCTTTTTTGGACAAGTGTCAGTTCTTGTTTAAGGAAGTAATGAAAGCAATTTGTTATAGTTTTATTTTTCCTATGCTATTGGAAACAAAATTGGCAGAGGTGTAATCTATACTCAATTTGTGTGTGAAAAAGAAATAGTAGACAATGAATATGTACCTCTACTATCCTTAAAGGTGTATTTTAGGAACTTGCAGTGAAAATATGATGTTGAGCATAAGTTGGGGTGATGGGGGAAGTAATGTTATTCATTGAAGTTGCTATGTGTTTCACAGAGAGGTAGTGGTATTCCTTCTACATTTTTACTTTTTGGGAAGCAATGCTATATTAAAATGTGCTCAAATGTAAAGCAAATATCACCGGAACTGGCCATTAAAACACCATTTTTCTCTTAAAGACTAGTCAGTATTCCTAGGGAGAGGAGAACAAAAAGCACATGAAAGAAAGGAGTGGGGACACCTGACCCTCTAAAAAATATTTTCCCAATGGTGAAAACTTACCCAGAATCTAACAGTACAGGCCAGCTGCTGGCTAAGTGAAAAACTGAAATTTTTTAAGTGAAAGAGAAACTGAAACTTGTTTGTGTTTTTGAGAATCAGGAAATCCTTGGAGTTTTTTGAGTGCAGTTGAGAGTAAGAGGTGTAATAGCCTGTCAGATGAAATTGGAGGCTTTGGCTCAGAAGTGCTTTCTTTGCTTTAGGGTTAAGCTGCCATTTTCCAGTGAGGTTTGTTTCAGCAAGTGCAGGCTCTTCTGTTTGGGAAATGCTCGTGCTGGGAGAGTGCTGCCAGGCAGGATCCAGGGGCTGAGTTGCTGCTTCTGGGTCTGCGTGCCAGGGCTCTCCCGCAAGAGTCGGGCTACACTGACTGAATCTTAACATCCCAGGTCACAGGCACACAGAGCAAACTTTAGCTCCTCAATACTTGGAGAGATTTTAAAGCATAGTAACACTGATTATTATAAAAGTAACATAGAGTATTAGAAAAGCAACATAGAGTATTACAAATTGTATGCTTTCTTCATTTCTTACTCCTCAGAAGAGGAGATAATTTGGGTGGTGAGGTACAACTCAGCTCTTCTATTTGTTTGGGGTTTTTTCTTTTTCAAAAGAGAACAAGTTTGAGAGAAAATAAGAGGAAGAAAGGTATAATTTAGGCAGAAGAAACCCCTGAAGTACTTACAGTAGTTCTGCTCTGTAAGAAAAGCAGTGACAATTAAGTATTTTGGTTGGTATAGAAAGCCATTGTGCAGTTACAGGATTAGGATAGGGTATTCATTTACAGTGCTAAATCCAGATATGTTGTGCCCTGGCATTTGTTGTAGGTCACAAAAACCAAAGTGGTTAAGAGGGGCTCCAGTCAATGAGCACATCAAATTTTCCTTTTGTACTTTTCACTATTTTTGAGAAACATGTTTTCTTAAGTTTAGCTATCTGTGATAAATATTGGGAACTACATAAAATAAATCTATTTTTTAAGGAGCCAGGTCAGCACTCTCTTGGCCAGCCATCCATTCTTCTCCCATAGATGCTTCCTCAGGATTTGAATTTCTCATTCCACGAGTGGCTGGAAGCTTTTCTTTCAGGCACGTTTCTTTGTTTCCAGAAGGAAAAGGCAGAATTTAGTCCCCCTTGTAAGCTGATTGTCAAGGAGCAGTACAGTCCAGCTAATTGTGGATGTGGGGAGAAAGATGGGATTAACTGTAGAGAAAGGGGAGGCTGGAGTGAAAAGGCCAGAGAGAAGGCCAGAGCCTCAGCTCTAGCCGGATGAAATTCCTGAGCCATTGCCTAGAGAAAGGAAAAATCCATTTGGCATCTACCCAGGTTAGTCAGGGTAGGAAGAGTCATGCTTGGTTGCCTTTTAACAAAAGTGGGAAAGAAAAACCTACAGTTTGTCCTTCCTTCCCCCATTTACTCAGAATATCAAGTCAAGGTTTCAGATTGGCATGCTGCTGTTTGAAGTAAGGAGGGTTTGATGGGTTAAGGAAATTAAACACCAGGTTGCTTTCCAGATCATTTGTTTATGGAGATGATGTGAGTACCTCCCACTGCTATGGGATTATATGTAAAGCAAACAAATAACCAAACAAAACATAAACACCCTGAAAAAATTCTTTTCCAGTCCCACATCCAGTGATGATCCATGGTTTTTCTGCAATCATGATCTTTTCCCCTTTGAAATCGAAAAGTCTCCTAGTACTTCTGCTCTGAAAGTATACGTTTTTGAGTGCATTATGCGATGAATTATAAGTTAGTCTTGGTGCTTGGAAGCTATTATGCAAAAGACAAAATAAAACAAGCTTGCTGTTGGATTTAAAGCAAACTCACCTACAGCCAGTTATCTTTAATCATTGACAAAAAGAGGCAAAGAAAGCTCTGAAAACACCGCTACAACTGAAACATGAAATGCAAAATGTTCTCCCATGAGCAAAAGGCCTCTGGGGAGGCTATGGCAAAGCTGAGATGAGCCAGACCTACAGCTAATGCTTTTCTTGAAGTTGCACTGCTCTGCTCTGCTGTTCCAGCACTAGAGGCATGGTCAGAAAAAAATGGCACACGTGGGGCATCCAGACAGGGGCAGCAAGGATGCAGGCAGGTTAACTTCAGAACTGTGGTACTGGAATGTGGGAAAGATTTCATACCTTCTGTACTGATATTAAAAAGCACTGAAAATACTTGTCATGAGATGAAGCCAGTAGGTTTGCAGTTGTAGTCAAGTTAAATGTAAATGGGCATATTGGTATCCCTTGAAGGCCATGAGAGTTTTGGTTTCAGAAAATGAGGCTTGAATCCTTTTTTTAAGGTAACTGACCTGCTTCCTGTTCCCCAGGGTCAAACCCTGTTAGTGCTTCAGCAATAAAAGAAAATACCTCTCAGTTCATTTATAATCACAGTGTCTTTGAAGGAGGACTGATTTAGGGAGAGATAGCTTTGCTCATCCTCTCTCTTGCCTTTCCACCCTTTATGTTTCCCATGCTGTCTCCTTATTCCTAGCAGAGTGGAGAGTGAAAGCAAATGCACTTCTGCTTGTGCTCTTCCTGGCTCTTCCTTCACCCTGTTAGCTGCAAAGTGGCAGAGGGAGAAGGAGAGCACTTCCTTTGTCCTAGCCATGGCCTGGGGATGTGCAGAGCTTTTGGCCAGAAAGCTGGAGTGGGAGTGTTGCCCAACAACTCTGAGGGATGTAGGGTCACATCTAGCCTTTCAGGTACTAATCTTGTAGTTAGGAGGTGATTTTGCCTCCTCAGAGAGGCAGCAGGGTAGAGGGGGAAGAGACCTGTGACACCTTGCAGAGTTCCAGATCATAGAGCTATTAAGCCTGATGAGAGTTTAAAACTTCCACAGCCATTCTTAATGCAGTTTCAGCATCACTCAGTATTTGCTGCATTTCACTGCTGGTGGTATTTTTTGGTGTTTTTCTGATGGATTTCATCAGTTCCTTGCTCAGTTTGCTGCCACAGTGAGTTGCACTGTGGCATGTTCAGTGATTCAAGCAGATGACTGTGCAAAACCCGTAACAGCCATCAGAGAGGCCGCCATTGGCTTCAGGAACTTTGGACTAGGCACAGGGAGCTGTCAGAATGGTGGTTATGGCCATGGAACAAAAATATGGAGAAAAGCAATTGTAGCAGTGAATTGATACTGATGTTCTTAAAACCTCAGTAATCTTGGCCACATGAAATTCAACCTTTCTTGTGACTGAAATAACAGTGACGCTTAGGTCATATGGTAGACTAATCGCCTGTAACGTTTCATTTTCAAAAACTAAATTGTCCATGAGCTACAGCAGAATATTTTAAAAAGAACCTCCTCAAGACCCCACAAAAAACTTGCATTCTGTTTCTTTTCAAGTAAGGGCAACAAACCAGGCAAAATTATTCTGTAGGGTTTTTTTTGGCCTTAATTGCTGCCTGGCTGAATGAAGGGCTATGTGGTATTCATCTTATTCACGTTCCTAAAGACTGTTGAAGTCCATGGGCTTCAGTGAATGCACTGAAAAAAATGCAGCGCTCAGCACACGGGCAGATTTGCAGTCCTGTGGGGAGAGGGAAGCCCTTACACCTGTCTCCAGCTGACCCTCTCTGCCTGCTGCCTGCCAGCACAGGTAGGCTCCCATGGGGCACTGGGTTTCTTGGCATCTGTGCCCTGATCAGCATCTCGCTGGGATAACACAGGACCACAGAGCTGCAGCCTGCCAGCTGCCCCATGATATGCTCTCCACAGGAAGTGGTAGTCTCTATGCCTGTCTGCACAGATCTGTTTACTAGTTTAGAACAAATGCAGCCACTGTCTTGCCTGGCACCCAGGCTGTGTTTGCTCTGCTTTTTAATGATAAGTTTTTCTATCCCATAATGGAAGTGGAGGCTCACATTACAGCAGCATGGGCTGGGCCTGGGAGGTTTGGGTCCTTTTCCTGGGGCCACAGGAGAAAATTTTGGGGATCTTGAGAGATTTTCTTAGTCTTTCAGGCCTTCCTTTCTCTTTCCCCCATCCTGGACCACCATGCTGCTAAAGTAATATGCTTTTTTTTCTTGACTTACACCATTGCTGATTGACAGGAGGCTGAACATGAGCCAGCAGTGTGCCCAGGTGGCCAAGAAGGCCAATGGCATCCTGGGCTGCATCAAGAACAGTGTGGCCAGCAGGACGAGGGAAGTGATCCTTCCCCTGTACTCAGTGCTGGTGAGGCCACATGTGGAGTACTGTGTCCAGTTCTGGGCCCCTCAGTTCAGGAAGGACATTGAGGTGCTGGAGCAGGTCCAGAGAAGAACAACCAGGCTGGTGAAGGGACTTGAGCACAAGTCCTATGAGGAGAGGCTGAGGGAGCTGGGGTTGTTTAGCCTAAAGAAGAGAAGGCTCAGGAGAGACCTCATCACTCTCTACAACTCCCTGAGAGGAGGTTGTAGCCAGGTGGGGGTTGGTCTCTTCTCCCAGGCGATCAGCAGTAGGACAAGAGGGCACTATCTTAAGCTGTGTCAGGGGAGGTTTAGGTTGGATATTAGAAAGAAGTTCTTTACAGAGAGAGTGATCCGGCATTGGCATGGCCTGCCCAGAGAGGTGGTGGATTCACCATCCCTGAAGGTGTTTAAGAAGAGACTGGATGTGGCACTGAGTGCCATGATCTAGTAATCACAGTGGGGTTGGATCAAGGGTTGGACTTGATGGTCTCGGAGGTCTCTTCCAAGCCAGTTAATTCTATGATTCTATGATTCTGTGTGTAGGAATCCACAATCTCTGATCCAATGAAATCAATACGATCCCTCCTGTTAACTTCAGTTGGGCTCTGACTGACACCCTGTGTTCTGTAGACGAAAAGAAGACAAATGACTGCTTTGAGATATCTTCCTCCTCTCTGACCAAAAATTGCAGTAGGCCAGCTAACAGCTAATTTAGAGAACATGATCTTTATTAATAATATCTAAGCTGAAGGCTGCAATCAGAGGCCAGTTGTAGGAACTAATAGAAAACAAAACCTTGCCATAGCAAGTCTGAGATAGCAGTTCTACCGGAAATAAGACCCAAACCTCACTTCTTTTATGCTTAGGATTAGCAAAGGACCATGACCTATAGCATTAAGGAGGGTGAGGGATTCCCCATGCCTCTCACAGAGGTGGGCAGGGGACTGTCATTCACCCTTGAGAGCGGCAAGGAGTGTAAGTCTCTGCCAGTTCCCAGGGATGCATTAAGTACAAAGTATAAAATGCACAGGAGCATGGGGAGCAGGAACAGGGAAGGGAAGGAAGGTAATAAAAGGAACAAAGGTCCCCCATGGCCTGGGATGCAGCTTCCTGCACGAGCAGGCTGGTCCCACCAGTAGCTGTACATAATCCCCACCTTTTCGGTCCAATGAACCGAATTAAGAAAGATGATTCAGGGACCTAAAGAGATGGAATAAAAGGTGTGACAGTGAGAGGGGAAGGCAGTATGGGAAGATAGACAATAGGAATGGAACAGATTTGGGAAAGACCATGGCTACAGACGGTGGGTGTTTGGCCCCCTGGAGCCAAGGGTGAGTCATATCCCTGTATCCCACTGCAGCCAGCTACAGATAGCAAGCAACTTTGCCCTAGTGACTCTAATTTAGCAATTTCCTTCATACCAACGCAGGAGCATTATTTTAGGATGCAGCACTTGACACTTTGTGACCACAAGCCTGCCTTTCCTCAGAAGGAGGCATGTTTTTCAATTTTTAACATCACCATTATTATTTCGAAAGAGAAGCAGAATGCATTTCTTAAAAAGGAAAATAATTAAAATCCCATTACAGCTCTGAATCTGTCATCTTCCTTCCCAGAACAAGCATTAAAATTTTCATTAATAAATCTGCAATTACTGGTGACCTCTGAATAATTTCTCCAACCTTAATTTCTTCTCACTGCAATGCTGTGTTGTATTACTCTAATTTTACTCTCTGCTTTCCTTACTTGATGTGTTTACTGAAGTTATAATTTTCATATTAAACATGTTCTCATTGAAAAATTTGGGTTTTTTCAATATTAAAAAAACTGCCGCAATCTTTTTATTGACTGCAAATTTAAATATGTAAAAAGTTAAAAAACTGTTAGATGAAAATGCATGTTTTAGCAGGCTACTTCTTAATAATGATTTCAATAAATTTTAAAGTTAAATAGCCTGGAAAAAATTGTCAGCCAAGCCATCCCCCCCACCAAACCTCTATAAATTCTAAAAGACAAAAAAAAAAAAAAAAGAGGTCTGTATCTCTTGGAAAGAAAACCAGTTGTGAATCATGCTTTTGCTTTATGAAACTGGCATTCATAACCAATTTAAATAAAATTCAGACAGTTTTTATAGAATGTTAAAGAATAAAGATATGCCTCGTTCCAAAGGAAGTGAAGTGCAGTGAAACAAAATTTGTCGGATTTCCTTCCATATAAATTGGAAATAAAATTTCCAAAGGCATCACCCAAAGCTATAAATATTTTCTTCTTGGATTCTATGCAGGAGATGCAGATGGCTGAGTAGGGCTCATGAGGCACCTGGGAGGAGCCATCCTTTGCACTGCATCTCACCACCACCCTACCTGCGGCACAGAGTCAGGCCATAAAACTGTCTTTGGTCCCCTGGTGCTCAGGTTCTTTTGCACCTTTGACCCTGTCTCTCAGTCATGCAAAGTGTTAATTAGAATGGGCTTTATCAGGTCTGAAAAGACGCCTACATGAACCAGCGTGACTTTCTGTAACAGTGCAGATGGCTCATGCCTCATCTTGCTGCATGCGTCGTCTTCCCCATTGAAAAGGAAAAGGGTTTGAAGGCTTTGGCCCCTTGTAGAGCCAACATACAGCAGTAATAAGAGTAGGCTTTTGAAAATCAGGAGCCGGAGCTCTTTTTATTTCTCAGAGTTAAGATCCAGCCCTTGAGAAGGAGGGTTGGGAAAAGCTTGGCCACCATTCAGCTGGACTGCAGGGAGGTTTGGGGGTGCTCTGGGATATTGACCGTGTGACTCCATCTCTTTGGGAATCCCTAGAACTCTTCAGGACTTCCAGGAATGACATCCCAAGAAGGCAGATTAGTGCCACACAGTTGCCTGAAAGCACACCAAAGAAGATCTGAATGCAAGGGGCACATATCTCACTGCTCACTGTCTGTAGCAGACACATTTTTACATCTTAGCAGTGACGTGTATTATATTGCTTTTGGGATGAGAAGAAAACCCCAAAATATAAATCCTTCATTTTATTATAAAAGTTAATACCAATAATTACTTAAAATCTAATGAATTTCAGTTCTCACTTAATTGCTTTTGAGTAGTTCACTTAACTTATTAAAAAGAAGCAAGGACATATTCATTTAACAAGCAGCATCAGCCTTGGCCTAGCATCTGCCTACATTCGCTTTTCAATTAATCAATTATAGTCCAATGGTGTGTAATTACACATTAAGAAAGTTATTGGATATCACAGCATGGCTGTCCCAGGGGGCTCATGAATACACTAATATAACATACCTGTAATGACCTGTTCTCAGATCTGCAAATTGCTCCCATTTCTCTCTCTCTCTCTCTCTCTCTCTCTCTCATTGCTAAATGAAGATGAGAGCAATTACCATTAACTTTTTGAGTCAGATCTAGTCAATGAGAGAGAAAAAAGATTGCTACCAGCATTCATAATAAATCTGTCTGTTGGTACTTAGTATTTTAATTGTACCAGGCATTGAACTGAAGGCAGTAAATGTGCATGGGGATTGTACAGGGTTGTGGAGATTCCGGGGTCATTCTGTCCTGACTACACGCTTCACCTATGGATGAGAGAAATAGGAAAGCGGGAAAATCTCGTCAGATCACATCCAGGTGTACTTTGCCTGGCTTGGTGCAAATCAAACCAAACTCTGGAACTGATCCCTATGCAGCGGCTCTAAGTCTTTGCATAGCAACTAAGCCATGTTGCTGTTGCGTTGAGGTTTTTTTTGAACGCGAGAAAGAACAAAATTTACTATGTAATGGCAGAAAGGCTTTGGTTGTACGAGAGGGTACAGTCACCAATGCTCTCTTATTAATGCATAACAAATGAAACCAAGGAGAGACTCTTAATCTGCATAATGAAGTCTGACAGATTTTAAATTGCTGATTTACTCAACTAAAGGGTCCAAAAATGCTCTATGGAAGTGAGCTTTTCATGACTCCATAAGTCAAATGGGGGACGATATCTATCAGCATTTTTATAAATGTTGTATTGCACAGTGTGATTTCTTTGTGCTGTTGTCTCTCACCCTGGGAAGAGTTGTGTGTTTTCCTACATGAAGTTTTCTGATTCCTGCTTTTATATGCAGACTAGGGTCTTTCAGGTGGGTGTACCTGCAGATCAATGCATAGCAGTATCTTGAGCACAGCTTTTTGCTTGGAGCAATCTGAAATGTTCCCGTGCTGTACACCTTTCACCAATTTAGCACTGAGAATTTCAGTGAAATCTTCATCATGCCTGAGGTGACTTCCATTTTTTTAAAAATCATGCATGTCTCAAGGTGCTTGATATCCCTCAGGATAACAGAGTAATCCTGTGCAATTCAGGTGATCCAATGTTGTTCTTAGTTGCATTCATAGTAAGGTGTTCCATTCTGAGCTTCATCTATGTCCACATTTCACTCTGGTTTTCACCAGTGCCATGTTTCTTCCCAGTTCCGCAGCCCCCTTTTGTTCAGAACACAGTTCAGCTCACATGCCTAGCTGGACTCTGTAGGCTCCACAGTTAACAGAGGAAGGCAAGCATTTCTAGAGTGTGGTTTACTCAAAAGAATTAGGTGATGATTTAGGATTGGTTAAACCAGCCTTAGATGTTCATTTAGTAGATAAATACCTTCCATTTAACACCTACATTTTCAGTACCAGAGTCATCAGCTGAACTGCGTATTCCTGCATGTGTCTAACTTCAAGTTTGCAGGTAGAGCCATTCAATGTGCTTGAAGTTAGGTATCTGCTAACTCTATGTTTAGATGTCTGGTCTCCAGCTTTGAAATGAGGATGGTGTTGTTTAATTGCCTTTGCATACAAGTTGAGTTTGAGATTAAAATGTTCGAAGTGAAAAAAATGATATTTCTTATTTAATGATATGTTATAGTTCAAACAGTGTACAACAGCACCATTGGTATTTGCAGAGAAGTTAATTTATTATGAATTATTATCTGACACAATAGAAGAAAATGGTTCCAAGATTTACTTATAGGTATTTAAAAACAATTTGATTGCCCAGGCAATGCATAGTAACTGAAGCAAGTAGAGCAGTGTGCGTGGATCCCACAAAGTGATCAAAGTGTGCATGTGCACAGTGTTCTCAAATTCTGCTCAATGCACAGCTTTGTTTATGCTTGGGACCAAAATTAAATTCTGTGCTTTTTTTTTTTTTTTTTTTTTTTTTATTCAGTGCCTGAATGATCAGATAAAATTGTTTTAAACAGAGAAATGAACACAGTTATAGTCTAGAGCTTTAATATACAATACAATATTCAATTGTACAGGCTAGTTAAATATTGATCCTAAAATACCTGTCTGTTGCCTCTCCAGCTGTGTAGGAGGGTAGTATTTCACTCAGTTGCAAAAATTCGTTTCTAACTGTATTCTGTGCAAGAAGCTGTAACTCTTTGCATGTCACTTTCCTAATTGAGCTATAAACTCTGTATTATACTAATACTTTTTATTATGGGGAATAAACATACTTCTTCTAGACAGGCAGAGGAACAATTGACCACCTGTGGCCTGTCCCAAATGAACTGCACATGCCACTGAAATGAATGTTTCCTTAGTCAAGATGGGAAACAGTCATTCTCTGAGAGGTTTTTTTGTGGTTAGGAAGGTAACATGTCCTGATATATTTCCACTTTCTAACAACATGGATTCCTGACTGCCAAGGGAAGAAGTGCTTGGTGTTCACTTGGTTACTAACCCTCTCTCTCTGCCTTTGGCATTCAGACAGCAGCTTCATTTGTTGTACACATTAAGCAAAGGACCAGATTCTGCCTCAAGCCAGGGATGCCTTTATATCACTCTGGCAATAGAAAGAAGTCTCAAAAGTTGGTGTGCATATAATGTACTCGGGTGGCCCCTTTCAGCTGCCAGCGTGGTGCAAAGGAGTCTCAGAGTGGATAAGAATCTGTCCCAAACATAGGTTTATGTAATGCCCGAAGATAGTGCCGGGACATTGTGTTGTGTATCGTGTTACCAACACATGCTGAAGGATGCTGGAAACTAAAATATTAAAGAGCTAAGAGATTGATTCCATAGGTAGAAGTGGTAAATGCTTCTGTTATCAGTAATTTTCCCCTTTATATTAATAAATCTCTGAGACAGTATTTCACATAAAATCTCCAGATCCTGCAGGATTCCGTCTCCTCTTTAAACTGGAAGCATGGAATGCCATGAGAAAAGCATGCAGGTGAGACTCTTGGGAGTGCATGCACCTGCAGCATGCAGGGCCCCTCCCAGAGCACATGCCCAGGGAGCGATGGGGTCCTCGGCAGGGGCACACACTCCCTTGCAGGCGCAGGGATTGCGCAAGGCCTGGAAAATGTGTTCAGTTTTATCTTACGCATATCCTATTTCTTCCTTTCCCAGAGATTGCAGGCTGAGTTGAGCAAGTGCTGTTCTCCCCAGTGGGTATGCTCGGTGTATTGCCACAGGGCTCTGGCAGTTGCCACTGTGCTGTCATCCTTCTTAGTCACCACGCTGTGCTCATTTAATGAGGGGTTATAGCTGATGTGCTTGCACAGTCCAGCAGTCCAGCTTTAGGTCCCTTTTTCCTCCAGCACAAACTAGGGCTGAAACTCTCCCCAGCAGCAAGGCACGGCCAAGGACCAGATGAGTGCAAGCTGTCCAAAGTTCAAATGAGATTAGCTCAAGATCACTGTGGTCAGTGAAAGGAAATAACCAGAGGGCCTGGCTGCTGATGTACTTTCCTGCATAAATGGAGATATAACTCCACATTGGTTATCAAAATCCTTCTGTGGGGACCTTGCTGAAATCCCAGCTGCCCTAAGTCACCACAGAGCTTCAGTGATTTCTGTGTGGTGGCTTTTCTCTCCAAGGCCACCTTGGTGACATGTGTCCCTTTGGTATCCCTGAACTACTGGTGGGAGCTGAGGTGAGGGCTGAGAGGACCACAGCAACCTGCCTGGAGGAGCTGCAGTACCTTGCTCGCATACTTGGAAAGCAGGCTGTGCTTGCCTCCATGGAATTTACTATAATCCCACCACTCTTTGCCTCCAACTCAGCTGTTGTGTAAGCAAGTGTAAGTACTTTGATTCTAAAGCACATCTGTAACATGCTGTAGGCTGGCACAGGGGAAAGAGAAAATCGCTCACTTTTCTGTAAGTGGAGAAGCAGTGATTATCACAACCTGGTCTGAGAGAAGCTGCTCTGCAGTGTCCATAGTGTGTGCTGCCTTTTAGACAGGCTCAGTCTTCAGTGAAGGTGTTGGGGGCATTTTTAAGCTGTACCTGGCACCTCTCACCTGTAAGCATGACAGAGAAAGAGAACAAGTGAGAAGAGAAGAGAAGAGAGAGAAAGGGGCACAGCCGTTTGGTGACGACAGGAAAATGATTTCAGGTGTTTGTGACACCACATGAACCTTGTGTAGTTAGTATCTTCCTGAGCACTATATACTCTGGAGGGTGGAGAAAATGGTAACAGGTAGAGAGGTGGTGAAGGGATTGAAAACTACCTGCAGATGTGGCATCTAAATAATTCCAAAGACAACATGACTATTTTTAGCAGAAGTGCAAACAGTGATAGATGCCACCGGGTTGCTGTCACTAAAATTTGTCTATAAGCAACATATTCATATTTAAACAAGTCAGCTTTGCACATTGAAATGAGCAAACACTGTCTCTGTGCTTGTTTGTTTGTTGTGCAGAAGCCATCAGCTTTCGCTCCTTATCCCTTCACCGTGGTGGTGATGCAGAGTCATGATGATGGATTGGCTGTCTAGCTTATCTGCAAGGCCACAAAACGTTTATATCTTTTACAGCATGATAGGCTGTTCTCATGCAACAGTGGAAAATAGGAATTTGGGGCTGTCCTTGCAAAAGTACCACCTCCTGCACAACATTGCCATTCTGGTAAGCTCACTTGGCACAGTTTGTACAGCTAAGTACACCCACTGTGAAACATGACACTGGGATGCACATGAATAAAATCACACAAAATCGGGAGAGGAGTGAGCATCAGAGAAGCTTTTGAACGCAGGGGGCAAACCAGCAAGGATGGAGTTCCTGCAGTTTCTCTCCTGCTTAGAGAGGGCCTGTGTCACCTCTGGTATAAGGCCTCCAGCTCACACCAGCCTTATACTTGGCCAATTATCTTATTTAGGAATCTCATATATATTTAGGTCTTGAAAAAGGTCAACCACAGAGCATGGCTGGGCAGAGTTTTTTTGAAGCTGTAGGACTGGAAGCTTTTCTTCTAGCATCGTTAGAAAATAATTGCCTGTGAACGTCCTGGGATTTGAATCTACATGTTGGAACTTTAAAAAAGGAGGGTAGGAAGGTTTTTAAAACGTTATTGAAACAGCTAATGCTAATGTTACACTTGCCACAGATGCTGAGCAGGGAGCAAGTGGAGCTTACTGGGGAGCAGGGCTGCTGCCCCTCACCTGTCTTGGTACCCTTGCACTGGGAGCCTGTCTCCTGAGCTGCTCCTTTTGTGACTGTCCCCAGCACAAATGGGCTCCTCTGTTCAAACTTCACACAAGCTGGCATGTTTCTGTTGAAAGCTGCAGAGAGGCAGGGATTGTCCCTGTCAGCTGAGCTGTTTTCACATATGTATATCTGCTATTCTTCCATTTTAAATTATTTTTGACCTTTGTTTTTGGTTTTCTGCTCCTTGCAATTTTATCCTTACGTCTCTCTTCCCCTTCTGAATGTCTCTCTTTCTCCATTACTATCTTTCCTTTTGTTCAGTTTAACAAACTTCTTCCTCAGGTCCATGATAAATCATGTAACTTTTTCTTATGCCCCTACTTGTTTTCAGTCTTACTGTAGTCTTTGGCTTCTAAGCACTGTTAACTGCAGAAAGTCCCCTTCCCTAAATGTTGTAAGGCCTAGATGTTACTAAATCTGATTTTTACCACCTAAAACCCTGTCAGTTACCTGCACCTGCTTACAGCTTTATTTCTCCATATGACCAAACTAGGTATGTCTCTGCAAACCTGAGTTTCTTGTAAGGAGGATTGCCCCAATGCATGGTATTAGACCAGTCCTTAATGAAGTGTCTGTTCGTTCCTGGGCTCTGTTACAGATATTCCCTGTGACCCTGACCAAGTAACTTTGTCTCTCTTTGTTTCTGCTTCCCATTCATAAAAATGGGCATAATTGCACTTCTGAAGCTCACGTGGAATTGCAACGATGAACTCCTCCTGCCTTTACCTCATCACTTTTGTCTGCACAATTGTCAGATGGGATAAAACGCACTGAATCAGGGTTAGCCATGGTTAGCACAAAGCTTGAAACAGCTGGCCCAGCCAGTCACCATACCCCAATAACACTGACAGCAGAGAGCCAGCTTTGTTACCTTTTGCATAGCAGTTTTGTGTGCTTTGAGGAGCTTCCTATGCTCTCTGTGAATAGCCAAAAGAGATGTTTCCAAGGCAGGGTGCTCAGGAGTGCACAGTGGTTGTTGCAGGACAAAGGTATAAAATGGCTTCCTTTGAGGGCTTGCTCCACAGGATCCTTAGCAGAAAATGTGGGGCCTTGGAAGGACCAGAAGGAGAGGGAGGTAACGGGAATGCTCCATTTATAAAGCCTTTCTAGTTTTCATGCCAGTTGTCCAGCCTCTTTCCCTCACCCTCCCCAGTTTAGTTCTGTGACAACAATGAAATAAAGGAATGCAAGGTAAAGGCATCCTTAAGGCTGTCATTGTTGCCAAGTACTCCTAACAGCACTTTCTCGCATACCTGCTCTGAACACTAATGTCATTTAATTATTGTGATGTTGCAAATGAAGCTGCCCACACACAAATTCCATATGGATGTAATTATTAGAGGTGGAATGTCAATTAAGCACACACCAAAAGCCAGTGGTGTATTTTTGATTTGTCATTTGATTTGTTGTCATTTACCTCCCATGCCTCAGACAGCACCACCTGAATCAGGAGCAGGCAACCAGCCCTTTGTATAGAAGGCTTGCTCTTACATTTATACTTCACAAGATAACAGCAACTGACATAAAACATCTGTTTTTAAAATACAACTGGGAATGTAGTTTTGAAGCATTCTCTCCATCTCAGGTAAGGAACACAAGGGAGATATGACTTTTTGTAGACAGATATGTATCTCCAAAAGAAAGCAGTGTATACAATACGATTCATATACATGTCAAAAGGCCTTCAGTGAAAATCCAAATTATGCAAGGAAGAAAACCCAGCCTGCAACCAGTTTAGATGTGTTGGCCAAGTCAGCTAAGAAGACCTGCACGCTTGTGCTTCAGCAGCTAGGGCCACATTGTCTGCCTACCATGTAATTACCAGGGTTTTCAATTTTTGGGTGTCTCCTAGCATTGCATTCTTCTATTCCAGTTAGTCAGCCTTGCATTTTGAGGTGAGGAATACAATGCTAGTGAGGCATCCTGCCTCGCTGTGCAGTCTGGACGTATTTATCATGTTCTCCTACTCTCCCAACCTGTAAAGAGTCCCTCTTTGAATACTGTTCACTGCTCACCATGCAAGCGACTCATTATCTCAGGCATTTCAAGACTAATTTATAGGACATTTGGTTAATTTGCATAAGCCATCCAGTACACAGAACATGTCTCCACAATAAAGTAATATGCCAAAATCAGGATTTATGTGAAAACAGGAATATGGGGGGGGGGGGGGAGGAATGGGACAGCACACACACCACAATGACATTTTTAGCACCAGTCTCTAAACGAATACCTGATAAAAAGTCACAGAATCCTGCCTCTCCACCTACTGTATGTGAAGCTCCCATATAATTTGCTGCTTTTACTCTTGCTCATCTTTTTATTAAGTAAGATGGGTTTTGATCCTTAAAACAGCCTTGAAATATGAATACTTGGCACTGTTAGCTTTGTTTAAAAAGGAAACAAAATCCTGCAAACTGAGAGCTGCACGTTCAGCTATCGCTGCAAGAAGCCTCACGCATCCGCTGCTCTGATTATTACCTTGACACTAGAAACAGGAGGACCTGTAATCCTTGAAACAGCTGACATCTGAAGCACTGATTCTTCCTGTGCTTTGAGTTAGTCGCTCCTTGATCTCCGTGCCTGGCATGCAAGCCTGGCTTTCACTGAAACCTGACCTCATGGTCCCTTCTTCTGCAGCCCTGTTTGTGTCTTCTGCTATTCAGAAATGTGCAGCTACGTCCTCGGGACTCTGAATTAGAGCTGCACAGGTCAAAGGAGCAAACAGGAGAGCTGTCATTATTGGATCCAATGCCTGCTCTTAGTTTAGGTGTCCTTGCTTTGTTTTTTCATATTTTAATAAGAATTATAAAACAAGAACATTGCAAGATATTTTTTAAGAAAACCTTTCCTCTGCAAGGTGACACTGGCTTTCTGTGATCTCCAGTGCATGACTGCTTCATCTACAGGTACAGATGTTTCTGCTCACTTCCTTGCAAAGCCAACTTGAGATCTGAAAGTCAAGTTGGTTTCTTTCTTCTCTCCCTAATATGTCTTCTGCCATTATGAGGCCTCTGAAGAGCACATTAAGTCCATATTTACCCCTGTGCAGTCTAATTAACTCCCATAATTACTGTGCAGGTGTAACTGAGATCTCAGTTTGAAGGCAGCTTTGCTCCACTTATTATAATTGAAGGAACTGTTTGACCAGCAGCATTTCTATTAGTAGTAATGCTGTTTGAAAAGGAAATAACTTAGTTTTGGACTGATTTTGTAGGAACACCAGCTAGAATTGCATAAGTGAATGCATATATATCTGCTTACTTGTACATAGAGGCTAACTGGAGCTGCAAATCACATATATATTAAACATGTAATCCTGATGGCATTCCTACAAATTAATTTCCCACAGCAGAGCTGTGGTTTCAAGTGCCTTATTCAGTGCTTTATTGTTTTGAAGGTTTGAACAGTGTTGGTTCTTCGCTTTGGTGCATCACATGTAGTTCCAGTGAGGTGAAACCTGCTGGGTGTTTAATGGCGTGTTCGGCTTGAACCAGAAGCAAATAGAGAGAAATAATGTGTTGTAGGAAGAAAAGGACTCTACATAGATTTTGATTTTTTTTTTTCTGTTCTAAGGTCTGTTACTCTCTTACATCTATTATTCTAGGCTTTGAGATTAGTATTTTTTAATCAGACTGTACTATAGGTTACATGGAACTGACAGCATTAGCTTGAACATAATGATTATGTGCAACAGGAACAATATATGCAGTTTTTCATTTGTCTGTCTTACAATTTGAATCACTTTTTACTATTGTTAAATGTAAGAAGCACATTTTTTTCCTCTGGGGATTTACAGTTTCTCTTAGTGTTTTGATTACTTTCGAGTAATTTGATAAAAAACCCCTGTGATGTATAGCATCTAGGTTGGATTTGGTTTTTGACTGATCCCTAATAGCTAAAGTTACTGTATACAACAAAAAACATTTGTAATGCTGTCAGACAGGAACAATCTCTCTTCTGCAATTTGATTCAAATTTGTTATGTGTATAGCTCCGTGAAGTTCACTAGATGTAAATACAGATTAATTATTTAAAAAGTAATAGGAAGGAATGAGCTTCCAAACATGTAGTGTTTAATTATTTAAAACCTGTAATGGAATTTCAACCCTTGTGCATACCTCAGATCTCTCGTTGTGCTTGGACAAGTGCCTGAGGTTAACTGGCATGTCCCCACCTCTGAGTCATATCCCCTCCTATATCACGGGTTGATAAATGTGACTGGTAGATGTGAAGAACAGTCAATATTCTCAGTCATGTCTAATAGTAAATACTCTATGCTTAACTCCATCTTCCTTTCCCTCAGTACTGTATTGCATCCAGTAATAAGCCATTCCATATAACATTCCATATAATAAGCTGTGTATAAGTACGCAAGTGTGCAGATGTCTGTACCGAGTGACAGATGACCCAATCCTAAAGCCACGGCTTGAGCAGAGCCCCTCATGATTCCTGATCCCACAAAGTGGAAAGAGCCCCATAGTGATATTGCACTTTGGTCATTTGATGGTGGTGGATCAAGGCACCTGTGGTATGTGACTGATTATACTGGATGTTGTACACAAGTGTAAGAAAATTTCAAAAACCTCATGCTCCAAGTAGGCTAGTCAGACACAGGTAAGCCTTCTCCCAATTTTGAAAAGAGGATCAAAGATACATACTGAAAATAAAAAACATACAGGCCTCCCAGCCTTAGAGACTTGCCTGAGCTTGCCCTCCCTTCACTCCTTCAGCAATAGATGGAGAGAGTTTTACTGGGACCAGTTCAGAGCCTTAGTTAGGTTCCTGCGATGATCCACCCTCCTGAGATCCCCCTCTGTTCGCAGAGCTGAGCTGGGCAATCAAAGTAAATACCTAAGATTGTGCTGTTTGGATTATTTCACTGTCTACCCTTCCCCTTGTCCAAAGTTACTCAGGAATTTTGTCTTTGCTGGGAACGACTAATGCCGATCTGGCAAGTCCTATCTCAGTGCTGCAGCTATGTAACCTTCCTTTTACTACTGCTCTAAGTCACTGGATGAGGAGCACTTGACCCAGGATGGGTGTTAAAATAAAGGTAAAGAAAGGCCCTTAAAAGAAAAGCAAACGTTCCAGTTGCATTGAACTGTTAGGAGTCTTTGTATGTGATGGCCGCAGGACTTCATTTGCCAGCCAGATCTCAGCTGGTCCGATGAGGAATATTTCAAGTGGTGCTCTATCCCGTGAAATTGTTGTGAGAAGGAGTTTTTTGGAAAGACCTAGGGAAGGAAAAGGTTTGGGAGAAAGCAAGACAGAGTTAGTCCTCTTTGAAGAAGAATCTAAAGAGCATAGCATTCTTAAGGGATTTGCTTGTGATATACTTGTAAGAAGAGATGGGAAATATAACAATCTGCACATCCTTCATCACTTGCGGGGTGATGGTTTAAATACATTGATTTCTTTTGTCCTAGTGTGCCACTTCCACATAGCTGCTTTGTTGTGCATGTCATGCAAGGAGAAAATCATCTGCATGGTCTTGCAAGTATGAAAGGGTTTGCCATGATGCATTTACATAATAGAATCTGTGCGGTTGCAGTGTGCATCGTACATCCAGGCAAGGAATGAGTGCCATCTACAGTAACACAATGCATTGCTAAAGGCTTCTCTGTGACTGAACAGTGTATCTGATGCCTTCTGTTGTAATGTGTCCTCCTCAGTGAGAAATTAATCCTTTGTGCCAAATTCAACACTTGGTTACATGATTCAAAATGAAAAAAAAAACAACACTGGCTTCAGTGGAGTTATCCCAGATTCATCCTGGGGTTACTAAGAATAGATTTTGTTTGTCTAAATAGCTTGGTGTCAGGTACACTCTAGTGCTATACACTTTGCAGAGGGACAGGTAAGACCTTTTCATTTGTGTAGGAAAGACTGTTTTTTCCCACTTCCTTAGCCTGCTTAGAAAAAGGCCGGTATAAATCATCAAGGAAGAAGACACATTTTCCATTCCTTGAAACCATCAAATCTTTTGGGCCTGACAAAAGCACAACAGTGGGCAGTAGGGTGTGTGAAGGGCTGGCCCTTCCTCCCTCAGGTGTTGCACACAAGTTGGTTGCTGCCCACCACCCTCGCAGCTGTTGGGTCCTGTGGCTTCTCAGCAGGAATGTTCTCAGTAAAACAAGAGGAGCAGTAGCAGAATAAGACAAGGAAGTTTTCACACCCATTAGTTCACCATGTGTTTGGCTCTAGGCTGCAGTTTCAGACCTTTATAACTTCTCCTTTATTATTTTCAAGGTTAAAATCCTGGAAAACCATGGTTTAAGATAGCTAGGGGCAATAATAGCCATGGTAAATCCTACCTACCTGAGACAGAGTAACCTTTTTTTTTTTCCTTTTCTTTTTAAAATTCTCTTCTGGATTTTTTCCTCCCCTCCCCTTCCCTCCCTTCTCCTCCTCCCTGCTCTCCTCCTCTCCCCTTATTTCAGTCTTACCTGCTCCATATGGGGGTGCCCAAGAGTGAGCCTAACCAGTGAGCTCATAACCAGCCAGTCTCCACTGGTGATTTTGTGCTAATAGGAGGGGAAAGCGGAGCCTGGCCTGTACCAGTGGGCTCTGGGTTTCAGCCAGGATCATTGCCTTGCAGTAGGAGTAAGTAGAGGACTCAGAATGCTTCCTCTGTGTGCAGCAGAGCAATTTCCCTTGCTTAGCTTCGTCTTCTCCAGCCCCCAACTCCAGAGGAAATGGGAAAATGAATTCCACTCTCCGTGCCCAATGTGCAAGAGATGTGGCATGTCTCAGTCCTGGGCTGGAACTGATGTGACACGTTTCCCTGATCCAGGCAGATTTTGTATCTAGCCCAGGGTTATTCTAATCAAATGTAGTTTTCAGAGAGAGGGCTTCTTTTTAAACTGAACATACTCTGGGACGCAGGGCGGTGTGTACCATTACCAGCAGGGAAAACAACAGTTCTCTAAGTGTGACTCACATGTGTCCAAATCTCAAACAGCTTTGTCTCCCTTCAAAGCTCTATAAAACTCCGCAATGCCTCTCTTGGAAAGTTTTGGAGTTTTTTTTCATCCATTTTTACTAATGGTCAAATCAATTTTTCCCTAATCAAGTCAATCTTTCCCTGACATTATTTTTTCAGATCAGCAGCTGATGCAGTCCCTCTAGGATTTTGTGTGTTTGGGAAAGGTGGGAAAACATGTGCAGGGGGTCTGCCTCAGGTAGACTGTGAGACCCAGCCAGTTCTGCTGCAGCCCGTGCTATGGCCATGCATGTGTTAGAGCACACAGTGTAGTGAATTCTGGCCTATAAATATTATTGCATGATAAATATTAATATATAATATTAAAAGTGTAGATCCCTGACCTATATAAATAGGGGAAAACACAGAGACATTTATATATATGTATATATTTCAGATTACCCAGAGACTTCTATTCTGTAACCTTCTTGCTTGTACAAGCATAAATCAGAAGCAACACACAAATCTGTGAGAGTTATGCCACTGTAAAATGGCATAGGTGTGAGGAAGAAATTGAACTTAGAACCCTTCATTATGGGTAAATAAAGATTTTCTAAGGTTTCAGGTTGCATTCTTGTTTTCTATTCTGTGGACTAATGATATTCTAAATCTGGATTACAGTGTAATGCTCTAGACCCAGTAATATTACATTTAACTCTGAGTGATTTAATGACTGTTCAGTGGCGATTTTGGTTTCAGGTGAAGCGGTATTGGCCTCCAGCAATGCCCTAGGCTAAAAGCATCATATGTTAGCAAAAAACATTAACCTGCCCCTCAAACCTCCTCATTATTACACTTATAGTCCCGTCAACCAACCTATGAGCAACTGGAGTCATAACAGAGGGGGTTTTATTGTTATTTTTATATTCTCTTGATTATTAAAAAGAAAATATACTGGGAAAAATACATATAAGATATTACTAGATATAAATTCTAGACAGATGGGTTATTTTCCACCTCACAATGCTTGCTATATTATCAGAATAAAGTTTTGGTCAGAAAAAAGAAGGGTGAACATGTTTGTGCTGATACTGGATGAAAAAAGTGATCTGCAGACTTGGTAGGCATGAGATTCCTGAGGGTGCAGATTTCTCATTTGGGGAGATTTTGGTCAGTTGGTGAGATACTACTTGAGCCTAGTAAAGTGCCCCTTTCATGCTTTGCCTTTAAGCTTTCCTTTGCTTAACTGCATCCGTATTTCTCAAAAGAATTCGATAGAAAAATTTACAGTTAATTGCTCTCAACTTCCCTTTCTTTTCCCGATTGCTGGGATTGGATGCAGGGAGTGCTGCAGTGCTTGGTGCATACAGGCTCTCCTTCCTCAGTGCCCTGTTTGACAGCTGCTCTGCAGAGGAAGCCTTCTGTGGCTGATGTTTGGTCCTGTTCTCATGAGGAGCAGGATCTCTGCAGCCCTTATGCAGGAGTGAGGAGTTCCTGGCATGACAGCCGTGCTGGACCTGTTGATTGTCCTATGAAGTGGTCCTCAGCCTAGGCACTAGTGGGACTCCACAGCTTGGGCACCCCAGGGATGGAGAAGCTGTTCTGCTGCCTTCTGTAGCTGAACATGTGGAAATGGAAATTTTGCAGCAGATTCTTCAAGGACATGGAGGTAAATGTCCTCCTGAGAAAAGAAATGCATTTCTACTCTCTGAGGAAGAGGAAAGAGGGGATTTTACTAGTGCGACCTTCCTCTGCTACCCAAAGAGATGACAGGACCTGAACACCATGAGGAAGTATTTCTAAGCCCCAGAAATGTTTTTCCAGCTGCTAGCTTTGATTTCGTTCTTATGGTTTCCCTAATATTCAAAGCCAACATTTCTTGTCCTGTTCTCAAGGTCTTTACAGCACTTCCCACTGCTGATAATTTGCATGGCTTCAATGACAGCAGTTTGATGAATTTCACTCATGTCGTCTTTAGGAAGTAGTGAAGCTCTTGCTGGGGCACTAACAGCTAAACCTCCTGTTGTGGGAAGGCACATGCTGTAGTTCACCAAAACTCCCAGCTTCACCTACTCAATGTACTTCTTGTTTCTGGCTGCTGAGTTGTTTCCCAGACCAGAGGAATTTTGAGAATGCACATAATGGGAAGTGTTGGCCTGGAAATCAACTGTTGAAAATCAAGGTGACCAATTTCCACATAACCTAAATCAAACTGCCTGGCTGACCAGCAAATGTGTTTGTGCCACTGCTCTGCCAAGCTGGCTTCTCGTGCTGCCACTCATCAGCTAAAGGCCATGAGGAGCATGGTGGAGACACTCAGTTGACTCCACAGATCCCTACCCTCAAATTAGGCCCACCAGGAAGGTGGCTACAGACACACTTGAATGGTCTCCTGTCTGACTAGGTTAAGCCCAGGAGAGGAACTGTCTGCTGGCCTTTCTGTGTGGGCACAACATCATGCGAATGCTGAGCTGCTGCTTGCTGACCTGTGGCCACCATCTGATGAGGCTTGATGGGAGCTCTAGAGTTGAGTGTAGGACTCAGGGCTTGAACCGCGGTTTGCACTGCCCTGCAGTCTCTTGCATGACATAGTTATGCTCAAAGACCACTGCACTACCCTTGGAAAGGTTTTTCAGGCTGAGGTGTTGTTCTTTAGGCATTTCTGAAATGTGAGTCTTGGTGAGACAGACAGTCTGACCTGCTGAGGGCATTTAACTCCCACCTCTCTATACTGCTCTTACCCTCCTTTTATCTTCTGCATCATTTTAATTTTATTTAGAACTTCTGTCACTGCTGCAGTGGTGGACTAGGCCAGTACTGAAACAGCAAAGCAGATGTGCCCTTTAATCAGCTTTCATATGGTACCAGTGTAAAAACCTCACATTAAAGATTTTAGGTTTAAATGCTGTTATTGTCCCATTCTGTGTTATTTTAGCCAGGAACGTTTCTGGAGAGGAGAACTTCCTTCTTGGCAAGCCCCACTTCACACTATATTCATTTTCCCTGAAGTTTTGCTCACCATATTTTGGGTTTCACCAGTGGTTTCAGATCCAAAGTTCCTCCTGTGGTTTCAAAGCCTCAGACTGAAGTTGAAAACATGGAGCTCAACTGTTTATATACAAAATCAAATATGTAGCGACTCTGATGAAACAAGACCCAACCTGTATTACCACCAGGCATTAGCATAACTTACATTAATTCCTTTTGACTGGAAACATTAAAAAAACCCCAACACAAAGGAACACAAGGGCTTTGAAAAGACTATGTTTTAAATACCACCGATGACAACTGCACTGATTCAAAAAATGGAATCAATTTATCATTAGCCATTAATTACCAAATAACTCTATTTTCTCCTTATGCTTCATGTAGCTTAGACTTCTGCGTAATTAGGATGAAATATGGAGACAGAGTGAGTCTTGCATTTAAATGACATAAAGTCGGTATTCACTCAGAAAACTGGTAAAGATTTTTTGGGACAACAAGAAGTTTAGGAGGGTTACATCAGCGAAAGGAAAAGCAAGCAGACAGGCAAGCTTTGGTCTCTTTTAAACAGAGAGAAACTTGTCACGGGACAGTTTTAGGTTGTACGCAACTGCAGTGTTCTGTTTTGTCAACTGTTTTTACACAAAGCTTCAAACATTGTAAAAATCTGTTTTCCTTCACACCTAGCATCGCTACAAGCTATATTGTAACCACATTCACAGTGTGTTAGAGCCTGCCTCGGGGTTCCTTCGCAGCAGGTTTCAGCTGGAATGATTCTTTTTGTTTTTTATAATAATCACTTCATTCAAATGGAACAATCAGTATGAAGAAATTATCACAAGCCATCTTGGATAGAAAAATCCTGCCACAATAAACATGCTGAATGTTTTACAATAAGGCATCAAAAATGGTGATCGAGGCTGAATAACTGCTTAGAGCCACACTTTGGATTACGCCTGTTACAGTATTGTTTGACATTTGGTAGTGAAAGAGCAACAATTCCCAGTCATGACAGCTGAGGCAGAGACTTAGTCATAGTCAACTTCAAAGTAGATGCTGTGAACTGCCCTTCCCCTTTGGGGACTGCCAGCATCCCTGCCAGACAAAGCCCCCAGCCCCATAGGCTTGCAGGCAGTGGCTGCAGTGCTGGACAAACAGACACCTGCACACCCTGCTCAGGCACTCACTGTGCCCCAGGCTATCCAGTCCATCTCAGGAGGAAGCCTGGGCTGGTCCAGTGGGCGTTTTGGAGGAGGATCAGATAGGGAAATGTGGGACACCTTGGTGAGCGACAGTGGCTTATGCAGCTTCTGGCAAGGCTGCACCCACTCTATCGCTTGGCGCAGGGTGCTGGCAGCTGAATAGCTTTTGTGATAACTCAATTAGCTGTGAAAAGAGCACACAACAGCATTAGGATATTATGCTGATTATTGCTAACCTCTCAAAGTAGTTTGTCATTTGCTGTCATCTCTGGGTGGAACACATTCCCCCCCTCTTCCTCACTCTGACCCCGTGCTTCTGAGCATGGCTGTGCCTTTTTGCAGATCTGCAGTGTTTCACCTGCACACCTGCAGTGTTCCTACCTTACAGCACTTCTTAACATTCGTCCTTTTTCTGAGCTGAGAAATGCCAAAAGGGAAATTCAATGCCTTGGAATAATCTTTATGTCAAACAAATGTGTGAGTCTGTGCTAAGAACTGAGCAGCACTCTCCCAGGCCAGTGGGAGCTTTGACTCCTGAGGGGCAGTTTCTCAGGGGGGAGCAGAACAGGATGTGAAGAGTTAGTAAAGACCTCCAAACTGATGTTTGTAGAAGTGGGCCAGTGTGACTGAGCCCCACTGGGGACACAGCTTTTCTGTGGTCACAAGTGTTGAGTAAAATTAACACTTGAGGTTCAATCCTTGCCCTAAAGTGTCTCTGTTCTCAATCAGGCGATGGTCTGTAGAAACAGAGGCATTTGCAGGATTAGCACTGCAGATGGGATCTATGAGTGGGATTACCTTTTACGTGACCTGCTCTAAAGAAAAGCCTTGTTGATGGATAAATGGAGAAAAGAAGGGAGGGAGCAGGTAGCCACATTGCCCAATAAACTTGGGGAGCTGGCGAGAACAGCTGAGAGACATTTCACATGCCTTTGCCCATTAGAGACAGTTAGGCACATAGTTCCTCAGGACACACAGATCTAGGTTTCTTTCCTTCTGATAGACTGAATTTCCCCCTAGTGTTCTGCCAGGAGTGCTCACAGCCTTGTGAGGGGGCCCAGGTGGCAAGTTGCCTTGGTACTCATGCTGGGTGGCATCTGGGTGTTCTGGAAAGGGTCTGATTGAGCTGTGTGTTAGAAGACTAGTTGTGACTCATTTGGCTGTATACTAGAAACCTCTGTATGTTTGCTTCAAGCCACTTCCTAATTTCTAAATTGTTGCTGTGTCCAATGTTTGGCAGGCTCCAAAAACTTGAGCTCTTGCTGAAAAACATATGGCTCATGTGTCGGGTTCTCACTTGGTTGCAAGGCAGGAGGGTATGCAGGGTGAGGGGCATTGTCTCCTCATCTTATGGTTTTTGGGATGGAGTGGGAGTCTCTGCTTCCGTGCTTTGCACATCCTGGCTGAGTGGCAGGATTGGAAACTTCCCAGACCATTCCCGGACCCAGTCTAGGCTAAAAGGAAATGCAGCCAGGGCCAGAATGGGATATAGGAAATGTGCGGTAGTATTTGTGAAGTCAGAACATATGCCTGAGTGTATATAAAGAGACAGCAGTTGGATACCACAGTGGGAAAAGGAAGTAGGAACTAGTCAGCAAAGTTGAATACATGGATTTTATGGGAGGTCTTTATAATCTTCAGTCCCACATTTCAGCATCTTCAATAAGAGCCTGGTCCTCAAGATGCAGCCCTCCCTTGTGCAAGGTGTCCCCCAATGGTGTTCTCCTGAGCAAGAAGAGGAGTTTCATCAGTCACTCTCTAGGTCTGGAGAAGTAAAAAATAGCATGTCTTTGCTCTAGTGACCCCTTTCCGTCCTCTTGCTAAGCTTTACTGAGGGGTTGATTGAATATAATGTACAGGCTGACTTTCACAGCAGCAGCAGTGGGTGTTTGCATGCTGATTTCTCTTGGGCTGATGTAAGTACCTCTACAAACAGGTTTTACCAAATGTATTTCCTAATGAAGTAGTGTCTGATATTAGATTATCCTTCAGAGGTTAGTGGTGGACTGCACTAATGTATGAACTTTGTGCCTGCATTTGACAGCTGGTTGATTAAAGTATTAATTACCCTGTGCCTAAAGCCCAAGTGTGGCCCTTTTTAGCACTGCAGAATCCTGTGTTGTGCCATGGGGCTGCCTCATAGCCACATCTGGACTCCACTTTGGACACTTCTATCAAAATAAAGATATGGATGCCAACAGGAACAGCTTTATTCCACCTTTTCATATTAGAGAAATTGGAGTGTTACAGGATCCCTCGGTCCTGGCTTCCTCGGTGTTCCTGCATCTGGCGTGAATCGTGTTTCTGCTGATGCGGTGTCTTCTGAGTTGTCTCCTGGTGTAGATTGCTGTGTGTTTCCCAGGAAAGTGGATAAATGATACCAAGTCATTCAGCTTATAAGTAGCACACTGGCAACGTGCCACTAAAATATAAATACATTCAATGTACTGAAGGAAATGTTCATTCTGTTGTTTAGCCTTGGACATGCCCCAGTTAGGTAAATTTAATCTTCTTGAGGGTTGTTGCGTTACAGCTGAATGAGATAGGCTGTTATCTTATTACTGATCTTTCTGTCATTCAGGGTTCGTGTTCTGGCATTCATGGTGTGAAGTGTACTTGCCCAAGAGCGGTCCTAGAAGTGTTTTCCAAGGGAAATGAAGGTGCGTAGGGGATCTGTTAGCACCTTGCAAATTTTGACCCTTTATCTTGGTAACGTTCACGCTCCTTGTCAGTCACACCACTACTGGTTCAACCTCCTATTGAGTAGAAATGTACAAAACAGTGGCTTTGCCTAGGTTTGTTAGGAAATGTCTGAAACTCAGCCCCGTGACATCTGTTTTCTTCATAGGTATTTCTGCTGCAGTTCCTTCCAAAATCCCTGGCTGTGCCTCTGCTGCTGTTGAGGTGAGGGACAAAGCTCCCACTGACTCCAGGGTGAGCAGGGGCCAGTGTTAAGCAACAGACCCAAAGCCAATGGACTGCATTAAAGAGGAGTCTTTTAATTGTTTTCCTCTGGTGCTGGGTCAGACCCTCCAAACATGATCTTACAGCATTAATGCTTGTGACTAATCCCACTGAAACCCAGGGAGCTGCTCCCATGTGTAAGCACTACCAAATTCAATGTGCAGTGTTAATAAGCACTCTGAAACAGTTTAGCTCTTCTCTTGGTTGTACAATGAAGGGACAGGATGAGGCAGGAAAAGGGAAGCAGAAGGAATACATGAACAGAGGGATTCTGAGCTGGTTGTGAGGAACAGTGATGTTATGTCTGGAAAGCAAGTACTTAAAAAAATAAGACATCAGCTGTGTGTTTTACAGATAAGGAAATGTTATTTTATTGAACGGAAAGATATATGTGTTTCACCTATCACATCTGAACTAATCAGTGTAGGCTTTTAGAGAAGTCTGTAATTACTCTGAGCACGTCATTAGTTAGATATAAAATGAATGATATTGCTCCGTTTTATTACCTTTAGTGATATAGCCATTTGTATCATAAATTAATTGACCTCATCTTAAATGATCAATTCTGCAAGACAGACTTGATTCATTAATTCTTAAGTGACATTTTTTTCTCCTCCAGTAATTTCCTCTTCATTGTGGGGACTGTTTTTCTGCCTTTTAGTATGGTATTATGAGCCATCATATTACCTGCATATGACATGCACTTTTAATCCTTTTAGCTTAACTAAGCAGCATAGACTGATTGCTTATGAAGAAAGAAAGAAAGAAAGAAAGAAAGAAAGAAAGAAAGAAAGAAAGAAAGAAAGAAAGAAAGAAAGAAAGAAA
>JAWWLV010000121.1:69997357-70032085 GCA_035041135.1 Platyrinchus mystaceus | reverse complement strand
AAAGAAAGAAAGAAAGAAAGAAAGAAAGAAAGAAAGAAAGAAAGAAAGAAAGAAGGAAAGAAAGAAAGAAAGAAAGAAAGAAAAGAAAGAAAGAAAAGAAAGAAAGAAAGAAAGAAAAAATAATGAAATGCATGCACGTAGTAGATAGACATTACTCACAGACATTAGCATCAACACTTTGAGATGTTGCATGAAATCAATGAGATAGTTATTGGATATTTGGTCTCTCCAGGATATTCAGAGGAACAGATTTGCTGCCTTTAATTTCTGTGGCTTTAATTAATTTTATCTACTGATAAAATATACAGAAGGTTCTGTGATCAATATATGAGCGAGGCAGGCAGACTTCAGAGTTTCTTATTCCTCAGTGAATTATTGAAAACATGAGAAATCAGTAGAGAATTTCTAAGCAGGATTTCTAAATATTTTACCAAGGAAGAGAAAATATTTGTCTAGCCAGGAGAGATACAGGAGCCCACTGGAGAAAAACAAATCAATACAGCAATAATACAGTGAAGTGTTTCAGTGAATTTTTCAAATGATAGCTAATGAAATTAAATTATTAGAAAATATGCCACTATTTTTTGGGGGGCTATATTTCTCTTTCAGTTCGTTTAATTAAAGTCATTGAGGGGGCTTTTCCTAGAAAGATAAGGAGGCTGGGTTTATTCTCTCATATTTCTGAGTTGCTTCTTTGGTAGTGGGCTTACAAGGTGGCTTGTTTCCTTGGCCCAAAGAAAAGGCAAGTCTTCACTGCAGCTGCATCTGAAGTCCTGCTCCATCCCTTACTGCAGGCACCCCTGAGGCCAGTTTCCTCCTCGTGTTTCCCCTACAAACAGACAGTGATGGGCCAGATTGGGCTTCAAACTGCACTAGCCTGCCTCAGGAGCTCTCTGGGAGCTCCTGGTACCTCTTTGTGCAACTCCTAGGGCACATGTGGAGACCCCCTGCCTCTTTGCCAGGCCTTGGGGCAAGAGCTAACCCTGCAAGCGGCAAGAGGAGGGTGGTGGAGTACATCCTGATTCCAAACATTCAAAATAGATAGTGTTTTGTGGCTACAACAGTGAGTTCTTGAACAAAAATCACTTTAAGGCAAATTCAGCAGCTTTACTGAGTTAAATAGTACCCTATTAATGCGCTGTGTAGACTCACAAATTCCCCTTCTGTCTGCTTGGAAAACAGTGGCAAGCCAGAAAATTTCAGGAGGTTGATTAGAAGATGTTTCCATCATGTGTGCTGACTTGCCAGGTGGGTGGCAAAACCCATACCCATGCCAAATACCCAGGATGGTTCAGTGCTCATCGCTATGTGTTTGCACTGTTTGCAGTGAGTGACTGCTCAGCTTTGGTGCTGTCTGTGATGGTCACTGAACCTTACTGTGGAGAGCAGAGAGAGAGCTGATGCCTGGTAAAATCCAGAAGCTGTTAGAAGTGGGGATGCCCCTCTTTGCCCTGCTTGATGCACTCCTACTTTCCCATCTGTCCCACACCTGGGGGGATGCATGCACTGTGGCACTGTAGGCATTTATCTCCATCCTTCAGTGCATTTGACAGCCTTTTTGTCCACATATTTGAGGGCGCAACATCATCACTGTGCCCTCAATGCGGGGCTGGACTTGTCTGTAATGCACTGGGAAATTCTGTTTCTTGCATGGGACATCATGGTGGAAATATACCCTTCCTAATGCCACATGCAACGAGCAGCACCAGTACCCCCTGTGCTTTATCTCACAGGGCACAGTGTTTGTGTGCCCAAGCTAAAAATCTGTACCCTGCATTCATAAATTCCAGGGATGACTTAATAGTTGCTACTTCTTGATTGCTACTAAATTGATTATTTAGTTTGATTTAAAGGTTGGGATAAAAAAGAGAGAGAGTGTGTATGTGAGTGTGTGAAGAGGGTGGGGGGGGGAAGGCGGGAGGGAATCAAGCAGCAACCTGACTCGAGAATCAAAAGGTTGAGGAGTTAAATGGGCTAATAGCCATAGCATATAGTGTGCATGTGTGTGTGTATATATATATATATATTAAAGATATATTACTGAAAACTCAAAGATGTCACCACTGTTTATATTAAAGGAAAGCTGAGAGTTAAATGAGATGAGTAATCAGATGCCCAACATATGTTGTTTTGAATTGTTTATATGGCCAATAGTTATTAAAATTAATTATCCTTTTAATGCAGTCTTTTCACAATCATAGTCTTCTTTGGGGGTTTTTTTGGTGCTTTTTTTTTTCTTTCTACAAAAGATACAGTCATTTCAAAGCAAGCTAATATGAGCTATTTGGAAAATGCAGAAGAAATAATAGCAGGATGTATTCTGACATGGTCATAGGCTCAACATGCTGATAGAAAGCACCAAAAATCTCTGTCAGTGGAGTATTTTGAGAACTAATGTAAATGACAAAAATGGGGGGTTTTTGTGTGTGTAAAATTCTGTCAAAAAAGTGAGGCACTGCAAAATCTGACATCTGTTTATCTGTTTATAGCTATGGCAAGATTACTCATATTAATTCTTGTTTAAAATGCCATATGAAGGAAAGGCATTTGTGCAAACAAGAGTCATATTTGAATTGTAGATCATGTCTTCACCATCTGTGAGAGCTGTTGGTGTTGCAAAATTAATGTGTTAATGAAATCACAATAATTTCTCTGAAGTAATGGGTTCTGAAGCCTAGAATGACTATTTTTTGAACTTTGGTGTCTAGTGGCTTACAACTGGGAAAACCTTTCACAGCTTAATTAGTTCTGCAGCCTTATTTAAAAAAAATTGGCTATGCCTCCACCACACCAATAGTAATACAGAAGAGGATTAAATGAAAAGCAGAGAAACAAAACAAAAATGAGCCTGCAGTGCAAACTTTTTGCTGTAGTATTTGAAAAGTTGCTAAACAGGTCCTTGCTTGCCAAGAAGTTTTACTCAAAGTGACTTGTACACAAGAGTGGGCAAACAGCTCAGAAAATAATTCCAGCTTGATGAAACATCACAAATTGGGGCTATTTGAACCTTACACAAATATCCTGACTTTTTCCAACTTTCTCCTTGGAACAAAAGGCAAAGAATGAATGATGCTTTTCGCTTTGTGATGCCATTTCAAAATACCACGCTCTTTCCAAGTTATTATTTGATACCCTGAATAGAATGCTATATGTTACCGTGTCCTGCATTTTAGCAGAACTGTTTTGCATTAATTTCCAGCAATTTTCTGAGTCCTTTTCCAGTTATCACACTCCTTGTATAATATGGCGTCTCAGATGGCACAGGCGTGCATAGTTTACCACTGAGGAGTAATCACAGCCATACTCATACGGATTTTGCATACTTACATATGCATGTTATAACAGTTTATACCAACTGAGGATTCTTCTCTGTGAGATATATAATGCATTGTATAAGGCAGAACTGAGATCATGGGAGCCAGAAAAGGGAGTGGCATTCAATTCACCAGTATGTTGGAGAAAAAAAAAAGTGCAGTTTTCACAAATGTAACATTTTTTCCTGTTAGAAAAATAATGTATTTAATAACTGAAAAATTACTTTTAAAATAATGCTATGGAGAGAAGATTGCTTTTCTTACCTGATTTGATTTTATTACTGTGTTGTAGGTATGTGACTGGTGTAAGCACATAAGACACACAAAAGAGTATCTGGATTTTGGGGACGGGGAAAGAAGGCTTCAGTTCTGCAGTGCAAAATGTCTCAATCAGTACAAAATGGACATTTTCTACAAAGAGACACAGGCCAATCTTCCAGCTGGACTGTGCAGTACATTACATCCTCCAGTCGAAAATAAAGCAGAAGGCACTGGGGTGCAGCTGCTGACTCCAGATTCTTGGAATATACCACTAGCAGATGCTCGGAGAAAAGCCCCATCCCCAGTGTCTGCAGCTGGCCAAATTCAAGGTCCTGGACCATCAGCGTCTACCACTGCCTCTCCGTCTGACACTGCCAACTGCTCTGTCACTAAAATCCCCACACCAGTTCCCAAACCTATTCCCATCAGTGAGAATCCAAATATTCCACCAGTTTCTGTCCAGCCACCTGCTAGCATTGTGCCTCCAATTGGTGTCCCACCTCGCAGTCCTCCGATGGTGATGACAAACCGCGGGCCAGTTCCTCTGCCCATATTCATGGAACAGCAAATTATGCAGCAAATCCGTCCACCGTTTATTCGTGGGCCACCTCACCATGCCTCAAATCCTAACAGCCCTCTGTCAAATCCAATGATTCCTGGAATTGGTCCCCCACCAGGTGGTCCCAGAAATATGGGTCCCACCTCTAGCCCCATGCACAGGCCAATGCTTTCCCCCCATATCCATCCTCCCACAACACCTACCATGCCTGGGAATCCTCCTGGCTTGTTGCCACCTCCCCCTCCTGGAGCTCCTTTGCCCAGTCTTCCCTTTCCCCCTGTCAGCATGATGCCAAATGGTCCTATGCCTATGCCACAGATGATGAACTTTGGATTGCCATCCCTTGCCCCGCTGGTGCCACCCCCAACTCTACTAGTGCCATATCCTGTCATTGTCCCTTTGCCCGTTCCCATCCCCATTCCCATCCCCATCCCTCACATCAATGACTCCAAACCCCCCAATGGCTTCTCCAGCAATGGTGAAAGCTTCATTCCAAGTACCTCCAGTGAGACGCCTGGGGCAAAGCCAACCAATAGCTCTTCATCTCCGCGAGAGTCAAAGCAAGGATCGTCTAAATCCTCTGACTCATCGCCGAGCTGCTCAGGCCAGTCCCTTAATCAAGCTCAAGTGCTTCAGGAGCACAGTAAAAATGAAGTTGTTGACTTGACTGTCAGACCTAGTAGTCCAGTGAACAGTAAGTTTGGTTTCCCCAGTGTGCTACAGGGTCCACAGGACGGTGTGATAGACCTAACAGTAGGCCACCGGTCTAGGCTGCACAATGTTATCCACAGGGCTTTACATGCCCAAGTGAAAGTTGAACGTGAACCTAATAGTGTTGTAAATTTGGCTTTTGGCAGCTCAGACAAAAGGAACTGCAGTGACTGCAGGGACAACTGCAGCCCAGTTGACTCAAAAACATTACCGTGCAGTGACGGAGCTCACTGCTGTCCCGTCTCCTTGGCCTCTGGCACGCCGGGACTGGAAGCTGGTGCAGCGGTGTGCAATGTCATTGTGAATGGCACAAAGAGCACAGAGGGTTCCAAGAACCTGGAGCTGCCCCAGGAGCCAAAAAAGCCCCAGCCCCCAGAGGAGCTGGTGGTGAGCGAGCTGGAGTCTGTTAAGGAGAACAACTGTGCATCAAACTGCCTCCTCGAGGGAGACGCTGGCAAGAAGACTGGGGAAGAGCCCCTTGCCGGGGGAGACAAACAGGACCCGAACCTTAACAATCCAGCAGACGAGGACCATGCATATGCTTTGAGGATGCTGCCCAAGACAGGTTGCGTGATCCAGCCTGTGCCAAAACCAGCAGAAAAGACTGCTATTGCACCGTGCATTATCTCAACGCCAATACTCAGCACAGGGCCAGAGGATCTGGAGCCACCATTGAAAAGGAGGTGTCTCCGAATTCGAAATCAGAATAAGTAAAGGTTTGTGTAATCACTACTGCCTTCTGTGTGAATAGAACTGAGTATTTTCAGGTATGAGGTCAATCCTGTGTGGGTGTGGCTGTTATGAAACAAAAAGATACAAATTCCAATTTATCAGCACTTTCAAAAAACTATTGGGTTTTGTGTTTTAATATTGTTCTTTGTGTTGTATTGCATCTGTACTTGTCAGTTCTCCATCCATCAGTAGCCTCATTACACTTTTGCTCACAGAACATTTCATGATGGTGCTGGCTGTGAAGTTATTGTGCTGTGTGTATGTCAAAGTAAGTGGGTTTCTGCCTAGAATATGGTTTAGGTCTGGGCCATTAATCTGCTTACTTATTCCAGCTGAGTTACACAGCAACTCAAGCCTTCATGATGATGATTGAAATTGCCCTGCAGCATAGCATAGAGCAGGACAACGCAACTGCTTCCCGCTAGCTCAGATCCAATAGACTTAACAAATGGTCATCTCCAACCATCTTACTTTGGTCTGCCTCCAGACTGCACCCTGGCTTTCTGCTGGGCTGTCCTCTCTGAACAGCATTCAACCCCCTCTCCCTGTGCTTGCCTTCCTCATGTATTGGTGCTTAGGGACTACCTGCTCTTTGGGACCTGCCCGATGTAGGTTATCACAGGAAAACCTTTGCCATGGGGCTTTACTCCCTTACCTGAGGTATCTGCCTTGGGTGCAAGTTCCTACCTTAGAAAAGCAGCTGAGGTTTTCCCCCGGCGCTGTGGTTGGTATGTGCATGTGGTTCCTGGTAGGGCTGCAAAGCAAGGCAGAGATATTTTAGTATACATCTGATGCTTCAAAGCTGTGAACAAGAAACTGTTAAGGTAACTTCCCTGTCTGACCATCCAGGAGTCACTCTTGCAGTCACTCTCACACCACCTGAGGTGGGATTGAAGTCTCTTTGCAGCTGCACACCCCACATTCACACAGTTAGAGCAGGTTTCCTTATGGCTCAACCCCACGTTTCCCATAACAGAGTCTCAGACATCCAGATCCTTAAAATAATTTAGTCATGGTGCAATTTCTAAATAACAAAATAACAGCTCAAGCTGGGTGCTTCCGAGGGGGGACCCAGAACAAAGGAACCTCTGGGCTTTATACCCTTACAGTCTAAACGTGGGACAGTCTGGGGATCATTGGCTCCTGCAGTGTCTCTGAGTGTCCAGTCCCTGGCTGGGCCTCAAGTCTTTGTTACACAAAGGATCGGCAGTTCATGGCCTCTTGCCTGGGGCTCGGGTTCCTGACCTCTAGAGCTCACTCTGCAGCTCGCCCTGCAGCTGCATGCTGAGCTACCTGCGCTGAATGTATTCTTTATCAACATAATGTAATTGCATTTGTTTAGATTCACAAGCACGGAGAGCTTCTTTCAGGAAAAGGGGAAATGGTGGGTGTTGCAAGAAATCTGTTCAGCAGTAAAATACTGATGGCTTGCCGGATGTGGCTTGGTGTCATGCCAGATTTCATTACAATCCATGAAATATTCTGCAGCCTCCAGTAAATCCCTGTCCCTGGTAGCACAAAGAGTGACTGCAGTGGTGTTTGGCACCTACAGCCATAGACAGCAGCAGCATGCAGTGGAATCTGGGCCATTGCAGTGTCTTCCTGCTCCATGGGGTGCAGGCTACTTGCACCATCAAAATATATAGTATAGTCAGGACTCCCTTTTTATTTGTTAACACCACATTCCCTGTGCTGGTTGCAGTGCCAGAAACATTACTTCCCTTGATCACAAACTATTTATTGACTTCCTTCGGTGGAACACAACCATTATTCTTTGCTGTCAGCATGTGCTGGCACATTTAAAAGATACGTTAGTAAGAACAGAAAATATAGTTATAGTTAACATCCTTGGACTAGTAACCAATGTATACAATAACTCAGTAGTCAAATGAATATTTAAAATGGTTGCACATTCCTAGGTCCTACTAGTGGGGATCCCCCTACCCCCATACCCTGAGGCATGGATGGACTAAATGCCCCTCAGCAGTGAGATCTTTATTGCAAACCTCAGTGTTACCTCTGGAGCTTGAAAGATTCTCTTCATAAATGTACTCATGCTTCTATCTAGGAGTAGTGATTTGATCTGGAAAGAAGGCCACTATTTGGCTGTATCCTTTTTATTTAATTTTAGGAGAGCCATGATTAACCCTTTCTTTCCCATCTTAATCAAGCTCCTCATAGCTGTTTCAAGCCAGTGCTAGGACACTTGCACATTTATGTGCTTATGCTGTAGTCAAAACAGGCTGGTTCTTAGCATCTATTTCTGCTTGCCTGGACCATCCGGACTGCAGCAATGCCAGGTCCCAATTTGACGAGGTCCCAGTCCCAGGAGGAGTTTAGTGTTATTCAGAGTCAGAGCTTAAAACCTCAAAGAGAGTTCTGGCTTTACTGAGTTATGTATTTTTGCCTGTTGACGTGATTATACATGGCGTCACTTTGCAGAGAGTATTTGACAGAGAAAGTGGGCAAACTGAACAAGCTGCATTGGAAAGACAAGAAGGATGCTTTGTCACTCAGTTACTGTCCTCAGCACTTTGTATTCTCTGAATGTCAATAACTGCCACTGTGGTTATCCTCAGGAATAACCACTTTCCCATTCACCGAGAGTTTTACATATTCCTTTGTCTCAGTGCGAGGGCTGTCTTGCAGAAAAGTTTTCAGGTTGCCAGGCAAGATTAATCTGACCCAATATAGACATCTGGAACAAAGACACAGCTGAGCTAATTGTCTAAACTCTCTTTAAAATCAACCTAGAGAAGCAGGCACTTCAAGAGACAGCTGAGCTCATCCTGAAGTCACCAACTAAGACAGTTCAGACAAATTGTGCCCTAGGAGTGCTTATTTCTCCCTGCTGCGAAGGAAAACTTAGGGTGACTGGCACAGACATAGATGTTCCCATAGACACTGAAAGTTAAAAACCCCAGCCTAGGCGTCTGCCATACCTCTGGGGTTTGTGCAATAGCATAGCATGGCCTGGTGGTGACTATTAGTTAGACTGTGTTTGTCCCCTCCTTCCTCCAGTAAAAGAAAAGATGTAGCCTCTGAGCAGAAGAGATGTGAGACCAGGTCCTTATGTGCTTCAAGGGAAAGAGGATACCCCAAATACTCTGTAGAAATAAACAGCATGGTAACCATCTCATTCCAGTGGGTACCACAGTGAAATGTGGGTCGGTTTTGAGCCTCTCAAGCATGCACAAGTGATTTATGCAGTTCTGATGACTGATTTGAGGTGAGGATTCTGTGGTTTCATGCAAAGCCCTCCTTTCACTGTTGCTAGTCATAGCCAGTCTGGAGGACCAAAGGGGCTGCTTAGGTTTCCTCTCTCCCTGCCTGTTACAACTGCAGAGAGCTCAGACCTGTCTGTGTCTATACAGGGGGGCAAGTAGAGGGAGCAGAACATTGGTGCAGCCACTCGCACTGCAGCCCTGACCTCTGCTGTGCCCATGGGTTAGTTCCTCCTGCTCAGGCCTAGGAAAGCATGGAGGTAACACCCTGCTCCTTGGGCTGTCCAGATGTAGGGAGGATCCCCCGAGAGAGACTCCCAACCTCATAGAAATTCTGAGAAAATACAAGGAGGGCAGAAACTGCACCAATAATTGTGTTGGCTTGGACCCTTGGAGGTTTGTGTTGGTTGCACTGGCCACGCTAACCTGGGAGAAAAAAAGTCTTTTTCTCTCTTGCCTCTCGCCTACCCTAACTGGAAAATCTGAACATATTGCCCTAACGTGCAACTTTTCCTGGATTTTATTTCCCATCAACTTGTATGACAGGAAGGAAAATAGCCAAATATTTTTATGCTAGAATTCTGGACAGACAGATTGAATTCATATAATAGCAACATGGACTCTCTAAAAGGGAATCAATGCAAGCATGACCTTTTTGGGCAAGTTGACAAACTCTGGATTATTTGATGTACCAATTACTTGATTATTGGAAGTGCTAATCAACGACATAATCCTTGATGTTAAAGTTTAGTCTCTCCATCAGGATGTGGACTGTCAAGCTGTTCTAGCTTGATGCAATTTGAAGAACTAGCAAGATATTTCGGTGCCAAAGTCCTACTATGATAAAGGAATAAAGCTAGGGAGAATATTCTGTTGTGTGTTATTTTTTTCAAGTTTGAGTATGTGAGTTTATAAAATTAGCAGTGTTAGTGTTGCCTGCTATGTGCTTTATGTCCTGGCAGGATCAGTTTTAACCCTCCAGCTTTGATGTCGAGCAAATAAATGAAAACACTGACATGTGCTTGTATTTGACATGATAGTTACGATAACCTGAATTAGAAAATTAAGTGGCACATGCTAAACTCACAACTAGCTTCTATGTATGTGTGTTGGCTAATCCTACTTTGGGGACAGAGGGGTAAGAAAAGGAAGGAATTTTTCTGCTTGTGTCAGCAGAACTTCTTCCAGAAGTAATGGAAATAGTAGCCACCTACAGAGCCAACCTGTATGCCCTGGGGTCAGCATCTGCCAAGTTGTAGGCCAAACCTTCATCTGTCTAGTCCATGCATTGTAGCTGTAAAAATATACAGCATGCAGAACCACCGCTCCAGTTCAGAACAGAGGTAATCTATATCCCACTGTGAGCTTCGCTGCCCATAATGGTCCAGCACAAGATTTCCTGCTCTGGTCAGGATTCCTGAGACAAGGGGCATAGCTATTAATCTCCTTTTCTGCCCTAAGAGACTTTATCTCTCCCCTATCACTATATCCATCTACCAACATCTTACCCTACCCTGCTTGCTATGAACAGGACAGAATTTGACCTTAAAGGTGTACTTGAAAACAGATTTTCTATGTTTAAACACATTTCTGTGCTAGCCATCTTTATTGACACAGTACTATGGGCCAGAGCTTTAGCTAATTTTAACGGTATATGGTCCCACTGATACTAAACTAATCTAAATCAACAGAGTAATTGGACTCATACACATAACACCTACTCTTCTACTTCAGAAGTTTTCCTTCACCTGACTTCTTATGAGCCTACAGAAATTTTCCATTTATCCCAAGGGGGAGAGGAGAGACTGCTAACACCACAAAGTCTTAAATGCATTTGCTGGGAATTGAAGCTTTGCCCTTGAGAGATGCCTGACTCCAGCAATGTGATCTTATGTTTCAAAACTGCCTGTGCACCTTCTCATATATATTAAATCAGAAAAAGCATTTCCCAGGGAAAAAAAAAAAAAGGAAAGAAAAAAAAGATTCTCAAAATGGTGAAGTATAAAATGACATACTTCCAGTGTAGCTTTCAGCTCCCACATCTTGCTACCGGGGTGTGGGAGTGCTAACTTCCGTCTCAGTGGCAGTAAATAGCAGGCTCGTGGTACGCTGCCGTAGATCACTGCACACTCTTTGAATCAAAGGAGCAAGTACTGATTTCTGATGGGCTCCTCCTGCTTTTCTATAAAACCTCCTAGGGTATGTGTTTCAAATATGAGATCTGATTTTTGACCCCAGTTTAGAAAATAACGACACCTGGTCTGATCTGTAAAGGTAATGAGCATCTAGGGCTGTTTGCAAAGAAAACACATGGCCAGAACTTCAGACAGCAAAAATAGTCATAGCTCGATTGACAAACCCACAGAAACCTGCAGAACCTGTGACTCCTGGAGACTGTAGCCTACCTGACAGCTCCCAGGACCTGAGACCCCTGACTTCAGAGATGATTTTGGTGCTTACTTGCTGTGATTAGTTTTAATTGTCTCATGAAATTAAAATTATTTGAACGGAACTAAGCATCTAATCCATGCCATTCGGTAAGCTGGTACAACCCACATTCATTTGAAACAATGAGTTGCTCATAATTCTTTGCCAGGCTTTAAAGACTGATCAGGCACTTTCATACATATAAGGTCTAATGCTCCTCTTGTTTAAGTTGGTTCAAGGCAGATTTGGCTGTATTCAAAAATGTTAATTGTGAAACAGCCATATGGGGAGACTCTAGTTCCTCCATTAGCCTGTTCTCTTGCCATCTAGCTACTGAAGTCAGTGGCCCAGGGAAAGTTTATAGGGGGAAAAAACCACAACTCGTAATTAAATACAGAGTCCCTAGCAACAAAGACCATAGTAAAACAGACAGACACTCTTGTAAAAACATAATCTAGACAACAATTGCTTACATGCAGAGGCCAAGATGCTGGACAGAATGTTTCTGATTGCCACTGAAATCTGATAAGGAGCTAAGCACCTCACAGCCTTTGTGAAGCTTGACCCTGAAACATTATGGCCAACTTCAGTGCAGAGCAGTGAGCTCTGAACAACTGTGGGAAGCTTATAAAATATTTCTCAGTGTTATGAGCAATGCCTGAAGGTGGGAGAGAAAGGAACAAAACACTTTTGAGAACTGTGGTTGTGAAAAAGTTGGACATAATCAAGCAGTGAGCCATAGATTTTAAGATAAAATTAAATTCTTGTTAAAAAAAAAACCAAAACAGTGGAAGATTGAAGCAAAGCAGAAGTGAAATTCTTTGAGCAAGAAGTCAGGAAGAAATCAGATGATGGCAAGCAAGCCTTTCTGAAGCAATTTTAGTTTCCAGATTACCTGCTGAGTCTCTCTGAATCTTTTATAGTCCCATAGAGTAAAACAGGCAAGTTAAGCATGTGCCTGGGTGCCCTCATCAGTCAAGGCCTCATGGCTGAGACCTACTAATCATAACCTTATTTATATTATTTTGATAATGAGCTGCATTGCACTTCCAAGACCGGAGGTTGTATTTGGAAGCGTGTGATCATCTCGTGAGAGCCGTGAATCAAAGTAGCCTCTAACATTTTGCAGAACCCTCAACTATTTAATGTTTGCTTCTACCATGAAAATTACAGCTGATTAAATATCTGGGCTTGATTCTGTTCAGTACTGTGCGCACTCAGTGCTCAGTGCCTTTAATGCAAGTTGAAGGCCCTCGGAACATTACGGATCAAGGTCCTGCCTCCGACTCCTTTGCATGGCTTTACTTCCCCAGACACAACTTTGGCATTTGGAAAGAATGGTATTCCTGTACAACATGTGTCTCAATTTGTAATGATATCCGCCCTGCAGCTGGCTTGCTTTTCCAAGTGTTTCTGAAACATTGCTGCCTTAAATTCAAGCCAACCTTAAATAACAAATTTTCTAGAGGCAAAGAGGCTGGACTGCATTTGCTGAGAGGAGACCCATACTCTCTGCTGCGCTCCATCTTCCAGTCCCAGTTTTGGACTCTCATGCTGTGTAATGTAATCAACTTCCATGGAGGGACACATTTAAACAAAAATATATTAAAAAATAGGGGGTTTAGGGGTTGGGTAGTGTTGAATGAAATAACTATGGCGTTCCAACCTCTCTGGAAAGATCTGCATCTCATCATCAGGCAACTGATATTGAAACCTATGGTTAGAGCACTCTTCAGCTATTTATTTGGAGCCCACATGGTTAAATGTAAAACTTTGTGTTGCCTGCTTATGCTCCGAATATTTATAAGGTTTCGTGAACCACTTATGCTGCCACTTCTAAGTTGTGTCTCCAAAAGGAGGAGAAAAAGAGCCCTTTGCCACAGGAATTCTCCAACAGAGAGAAGCTTGAACATGATGAGAAAAGAGAAGATACATGATGAAGTCCTTGAAAATTTGAATTCTGACCCTAAATTTCACAGATCAATTAAAATGCCAATTCAGTTTTATTTGAAGCAGTTTATCAATTATTGCTGAAATGTTCTTCTTGGTGGTAAAAAATATAGTTCCTGTTTTCTTGAGTTGGGAAATAGAGAAAATCTGAAGCAATGGCTGAGTCCAATGCAGGTCTTTAAGTATCAAGCAGTGCTGGTGATAAGGGGGATTCCCTAGGGTGCCCAGCACTGCACTGAGGTCTATGACAGGTCTCAACCCACTTGCTTCCTATGTGTTCTAGGGAGAGGGGGTTTCCTCTTCCTTTTCCCACAGTATAATCTACATGACATTTTGGCCACCTGAGCATGCCCCCTTGCCTTCGGATGAGTCTGAATCTGCTTGTGCTCAGACTTGAAAGGAACCAGGATGGGGGCTGTGAAAACCAGGGAGAAATGCCACAGAGATGGTGCCAGACATTCAGTCCTGGATGGTTATGGGTAGAGGGGTTGTTAATGGGAAAATGGGAAAATATTGATTGCTTCCTGATATGAGATGCTGAAATCTGCAAATGCTGATTCTGGAAAAAAAAAAAGAAAAGGAAAAAAAAAAAAAGTATTGTAGTTTTTGTTGTTGTAATTGTTATAATTTTGTGGCCCACCATAGCATTTCAGGTTAAAAAACCAGGCCCAAGCATGACCCAGGTGAGGGGGAGGACTCTCACAAGGAGGTATGGGCTGTGGCTCAGCAAGACACTCACCATCGTCCATACCACTACCAACAGTTGATCTGCCTTTTTCTGCCTTTAACTGGTTTTACTGGAGAGATCAGTTGAAATAAGAAAATTGAGAATCACCTTAGCATAGACAAAAGCCTAGTGGTTTGGGCCCACAGGAGTCTGCTGAAATTCAAGCTGAAGTTTATATTCTGATTCAGACAAAATTGGAGGCTTAAAAAAGGGTTATCGCATCACAGTGGTTGCCTGTTTTCAGGAAAGGAGAGTAGAAACTGTCTGGATTTGGTTTGCCTTCTATTTCAGCTTTTATGTTTTGGGGTTGGGTTGTTTGTATTTTTTGGTTTTGTTTGTTTTGGGGGTTTTGTTTGCTTGTTTGTTTTTTGGGTTTCTATTTTGTTTTGGTTTGGCTTTAGGTGGGGTTTTGTTGTTGTTGTTGTTGTTGTTGTTTTGGGGTGTTTTTTTGCTAAAAGATCATTGCAAAGTTTCAGCTCTATCCGAGCTTATAATGGGAAAATTTGTTGTAAATTTGGCTTGTTTTTTTTCAGAGGAAAATCATATATTCTGCCACGTCTGCACATCAGTGGGGTAAAACAAACTAGTTACCGGGCTGCCAAACATGCTCGTTCTGCATGAACCAGAGGACCATGGGCTGCCTTGTTGTGGAGATATACCCAATTATCCCAGTGTAAATCAGGACCGGCCCTGGCAAACTCTGTGGGCCACTATAGTGGTCTGCTATAGGGTACACTTCTAATTAGAGATTAGAAATCCAGAACCATGGTGGAATTTTCCACTTTGCATGATCCATGTACTTATCTCAAAATACCCCAAAATATAAATCAGAGACCTCCTGTCAGTAAAAGCCTGGAGAAAGATGGTGCCATGAGACTGGGCAGGAGGATCTGGTTGACATTGGTTTTGCCTTTAGTTCATATTGAAAGTGAAGGAGATTTTCATAAACTCACTGAGCAATTGTTCTATAAGAGATTAAACCATGAGAAACTTCTTTGAAATGGTGAAAAATTGTATGAAGAGACTATTTGGAGGGGAAGGAAAGATGACAACAGCAGGGAAAAACCAGATAGCAACACCAATGCTGAAATAGGGGTAACAGCCCAAATGCTCATCTTAGCCTACCAAGACTGGTCTCCTCTGCCTTCCTCCAAAAATGGTGGATGTAGAGACTCTCACCAGATGTGTTTCAGAGCAGTGAACACAGTGCCTGCTCTGGAGCCCCCCTGGCTGTGGAAAGGAGAATGAAGACACTGGTCCTCTCCTGTTAAAATTCCTGAACTCCCACGTGTAACACAAAGAGAGGAAAGGAGAAAGCAGAGTGATTCAGTGTTGATCTACTTTCCCAAAAAGCTTGGAAGTGGTGGGAACATGAGGAAGTGGAAATTTAAAATGCTGTGGTTTGGGCTCCTGGTGGCAGCTGTTCTGCCCAGAAGAATCCAAATCTGAAGGGGAGAGGAGGTTCCCTTGGGTCTGTGCAGAGCAAGTGGTATGGTGAAGCTGTGTTGCTGCTTTCTGGTACAGAGAGGATTTACAGCAACCCAGGCCATTCTCCTCAAGTATATGGCTGGTCTCTGCTGAATTTAGGGAATTCGATTTCCACTGGTTATGAAGAAGAGCTGCATGCTTACCAAGGCCTAGACTGTACTCCTATTTTGTCTTTGTGGAAATGTATAATGGAGGAAAGAGACTCCTTTTCCCTTTGCCTTATGCTGTATCCCTACAATGGAGCCTGGGGCTGGAAGAAAGCAGTTTGAGTGATGGTCACCGTTTTTTGAAAGAGGCAGAGAAGACTTCATTTCTATCTTGTTTCTATCTTGTTTCTCTTCAGTGAACTGGTTGTCGTAAATCCAGAAGGATGGGCCTCACATTTCCTTGGTGGCTCTCAGAGTCTCTTCCACAGTCATGATTCCTTTGGTCCATCTTTTTGAGAGACGATTTTCCCTTGGCTCATGCGGGAGCATAAAGGAGAGCCTGGAACTGTATTTCCACCATTTCCTTGCTACATAAAAAGGTCGTGGTGACATACATCACTGTTCCTGACTTCACCAGCTAGTTTCAGGGTTCAATTTAACATACATTGAATAAATTTAGTGAGAGACGGTCCTAACTATACCAGCAAGGAGTGGAATGTAGGTGTAAACTGGTGAAATTTTCCCAAAAGCTTTTCTAGGAACTGATGCAGTAAAGCAGGAGTCAGCATACTGACCTTTTGCTTTCCAGTTCATCTTTCTCCCTCAAGGTCCTTCCCTGACTACAAGGCAACTGTATGCGATTGCAGACATGATGGATCCCTGCAACAATTCAGTCATAGAGCTGGGGGTGTCCTTACTACTTCTTCTACCTAGGCATAAAAGGACAGCAAATCCCAGGGCTCTTCCCCAATGCATCTCTTAAAGTCACAATATCTGCTCAGTTTACATCTCATGTTTCAGTAGATGGGAGAGCCTGAGTGTAATAGCTGACCCAAAGCTGAAGATTCTTAGCGTACAAGTTCAGAGCAGAAGGAAATCACCACCTTTGAAATCAAGAGGTGGTGCATAAGTACTCTGCTTCTTTTCCCATTCATGCTAAAGGTCTCCCCTGACTTTTGCAATGTGGCATCCCTTCAGTCAGCTCATGGAAAGATAGATCACAGAGTATTCAAAGGGGAAGGTTTTAATAAAGAACCTTGAACTGCTTTAAGGGTTGCTAAATAAATAAATAAATAAAATATATTGCAGAACTGTTACAAGTAACAGATGATTCCAGGGTGTTTCCAGGGCTGAGCTTGCTCCCATGCTGACTTTAGCTGCACTCTTGTGGTTTATCTTCAGAGCAGTTTCCCTGAGAAAATAATTGCAGTGCCTTTACTCTAGAGCCATGCATGTCCCAGATGAACTAGGCCTCTTTTAGCACGTCAGCATTCATTGTCCCGATGAATTAAGTGCTGTGCTAAATTATGGAAACTCTGCCATGCCAGTCCACATCAACAGTTGCCTCAGCCTTTCCCACCCAGTCTCTAATTTTTCCTGAACAATAAGATGTGAATCTGGAGACAGAAATATTCAATGGAGCGTAGAATGAGGGGGAAGCAACCATGGAAAAAACTCTGTCTGTGTGTGTGGGTGCATGCATGTGTCCAAAGCCATGCCAATGACTTGGCCCCCCTGAGGGGGCAGGACATGACTGGGGAGGACACTGTGTAAAAGCAGCTATTTCTGGTGGCCATCACTGCCAGCAGGAGCATGCTGCCATGCTTGGCACCTGGGGCAGTGTTAGGAGCAGACACATAGGGACCAGTGCTTGGGTGTGAGAGAGCTGAAGAAGGACATTCCCCTGGAGCTGAGCCACCCATCTCCTCAGCATGGAGGGGGAGTGAAGCGAGGACCACTTCTAGCACTTGGCTCTACCAAGCAGGTCCAAGCTTCCCACCGCAACAATCCCAGGGGCTGCACAGGACAAAGAGCTGCAGGTCTGCAGCAGCACCTGGAAAGAGCTGGCTAGCTGCGGAAAGAGAGCAGGGATGCTTGTGGGGAGGCTTTGCCTTAGCTGCCAAACTGACCTGCCATTCTATGTTGCTCTGAGCAAGGATTTAAATCCTCATGTCAGGGCATCAAGCAAAGAGGAAGCTCTGTGTGGGTGCAGCCTGTGTCACAGCTGCCGATTGCTCAGCCACTGAGGGAACAGTGTGGTTCTCACCTGTTTCAGGGAAGCACTGCATCACTATCTGAGTCCTCATAGATGAACCTTCAAGTCACCTGCTTGAGCTGGGTCATCATTCAGTAGAGTTATTCTCTTTCCCCCTTGCACTAACAGTAGGACAGAAATGAGCCTTCCTGCTTACTGTCTCTGTCATCTTTTTCATGCTGCCTCATGGGTTGGAACTACAGCCTCCCTCTGACTTCTCTGTGGGCTTTCTACCCAGGATCAGCCCAGCCCTTCCTGGTTTTGGAAAGCAAGAAAAACCCAGTATGCTCACTTCAGCACAACTCACGTAATAAGCTCAACTCCATGGCTTTATCCTTATGAAAATTCTTCTTTTGTGGCTGATGCAATTTTTCTGTCTGATCAGCAATATTTGATGTGTGTTGAAGGCAGGTTCAGCTGGGGTGAAGAGCATATGTTGCTCTCCGAAAAAGTAATTTTTTTTTTTTGCAGAGGTATAAATAGCTGACTTCATTGTGCTGGTCATCCGCACTGGTGTTGGCACGAGGTGCATGACATCAAACTCTGAAGCAGTATATAACTAGTGCATTCTCATTTCTTTATAGAACTTTGCATGCTATGCCTGATATGGATTTTTATTCTGTCACTTGATCGCTACAAAGATGCATTCATCAAATGCAATTACTGCCATATGAGCCAGTCAACAGGGAAGGTTCTTCTCACCAGTCTGCACACGTTGTTACAGTTAGTCTATCTGCAGTAGGGGAAAACAGACGGAACTTACACAAATAGATGACTGCTCCAGGCAGAAAGCATCATGAACCACTGAACTTCTTTATGTTCTCCCTCCAAAATCACTTACCAGTCTGTGCTATGTCATGCCATTTGAGACTGGTTAGTGAGGGATGGAAATTAATTTCTGTCAATGTATGGAAAGAGAGGAGCAGGCAAAGTGAGGCTTCATACGGACATTACAGGTTTTATTTTCTCTGCTTCCCTTGTTACAGTAAAATTTCAAGCCAAAGAAGTGACAGAAAGCAGTTATATACTTTATGGGGAGTACTTAGAAGGTAGATGCATCCCAGTTCTCAGTCTAGTTCTTGTTCACAGCTCTCTATACACACAGAGAGGCTCATCTTGCTGGGCAGATTGCCTGTAAGAGCAAATGTTACTCCTTAACCGAGATGTAGTGGTCTCCATGCCCTGGCGGTTTATGCTGGTCAACATACTCAGTGTGCCTTCCAGTCTCTGCTTTGAGAAGGGTGGAGGTTTGGCAATGCGATACAAGCACAGTGTTGAGAGTGATTGCAGAGGAGCCAGTGTGAAGGGGAGATTGTGGAGCAGACTGAGAAGAAAAATGTGCCCCAGCACCAAAATTAAGGCCGATACGTACTTCAGAGTTTGAGTCCAAATCTGTAGGGGACAGCAGATCCCATCCAAGGAGACAGAGTCCAAAGCTCACTGTGTAGGGAGAAAGGACAGTCCCTGCCAGGTAGCCTACATGGTCAACTGGCAAAGGAAGCAGAAGCACACAAGGCAATGGTGTAATTCCCAGTAGCTCCCAGGCATCAGGAGCTTATAACCACCTGGGTGTCATTAGTTGCATTAAATTGATGAGGTGATTTGGGTTTTCAAGAACGTGATTCCAAAGACACTTGCGACCCGGCCTTCACCACTGGCAAAGCACACCTTATTTTAGGGGAGATATCTTGCAGCTTTCTGAAGGCCTCAAATCATTAAAGCTGTGTTTACTACATTATTGTTCACCCAATCAAAGCACTGGTGGGCTTCAGAAGGAGTTTGTCTGAATTGGTCCTATGGAATTAATCTATTCTGTGCCCTAAGAAAAAATGAGAGAAGAAAACAGAAGCAGTTAGAACCCCATGTCAAATAACAGGAGAGAAATGGACCTGGAAATGAGGACCAGAATACAAAAAGGGAACAACTGGAAGGTTAAATCCTTTCTGTAATCCTGTAATCTGCTCTAGCAGGATCTGAGGGTTTTGTTGTCATCTCACAAGTGGTCCATGGAAATATACATGTTCAACACTGAAAATACCAGATCTTGGCAATCATTTACCTTAGTGAGAGTAATGCCTACTTCTGCTTTGGGTCCTAAAATGCCTTTATTTTAATTCTGTTTGTCATGCTAGGCAGTGCTAGTGACCATGCTCTGCTGGTTGTGACTCCCTGGTGCTGTAGCTGTTATGGTGGTGGTACAAGTTGCAGATCATCCCAAAGGAAGACTGAGGAGGTTGTGGGGTACTTCAGCCTCCCCTCTCTCATAGCAGCTTGTTTTGCTGTGCTGAGCATATACCTCTCCTTTATAGGACTATGGATTTGGGGAAAGGCCGAGAGGGGCATCTTCAGTTTGCATGCACAGCATAGATAGTACCTACAGATTTAATTCTGTTAGTGGGAGATGAGTATTTACACGACAATGGAGCTGTCTCCGGGTACTGTCCCAGTTTCCTCATGAAACCAATCAGCCCGGTGGAACCACACACCAGCCCAGGCAGTGGGGCGTCTCTGGGAAGCCCTGGCACATCCCCTGTCCTATCCCCATCCCAGGTGCTGTGGGATCCTCATTCAATTGCTTCTCCTTCTCTGACTCCAGTTTCCTGTCTGTGCTGTGAAGAGAGCAGTACATTGCAGCTCTGTAAAGCTTCTGCCTCAGCCCGGCTGCCTGTCCGGTGTGAGGCTTTGTGGGATGTGCCCAGCCTGCCTGCAACGAGTCTCCTGCCACTTGCCCTGACATCCTCTGCTTGTCTGCTTTGCAGGAGCACTTGCTGACAGGGTACCTTGCATGGAGAAAGGGAGCAGAGCAAACCACGTCACTCCACTGAATGACACCAGCTGGTCCGCTCACCACCCCCTCTGGCTAAAAGTCCAGCAAAGAAAGCAGCTTCCTGTCATGAAGCCCCTCCGAGGAAGCCTCGGTCCCACGGGTGCCTTTGACCCAGAAGACAGCACATCATGGACCCACACAGTGTGCTCAGCATTCCTGCGACCATCCCCTCTTCTCCTCTTGGAACGCTTTTTCCTCTTGGTTTCTTGCTGGGGGGGATTTTTCACCCGGGTTTCAAAAACCGCATGGACCAACATAGGTACTTTTCCCTCACTGACTTCAAAGTTCAGATATTTGAGACTGGACAATGATATGGATTTTTTTTTTTTTAAATTTTTTTTTCCTTTGAAAAACTGCTGTGGTTTTGCTGCTACACTAAGAATCGTGATTTGCATTGTATGGTTTTGGACCTATTCAAGTTTTGATGGGGGAAAGGGGTAATACTGGAGTAGCAACACTTCAGAGTCATCTCTGTCCTACCCATGATGCACTTTTAAATGAAGAGTTAGAATATTTTATTGGCTAATATGCTTTCCTTGTTATTTTTACAAAGGCCACCTTTATCCTTTCTAATGCCATATTTTCAGTGTTACACTTTTATGGCTTTTAATTTTTGATTTGACAGATGTAAGAAGCAGCATGAATAGTTTATACTGTGGTTTTTCAGAGACTGAATGCCAAGAGAACTCAGTAAATGTTTATTCTTCTCAGCTTCCTCTTTAAATTCCCCTAAATAGCGCCCCATTTGGGAACAGAGCAAGAGTGTTGAACTAAAGACCAAAATTCCCTCAAGGTGTAAAATAATCTGAGGGGAATATTTGCTGGGCGTCACGAAAGACTTGGATGAAATTTCAACCCTGATGGTTTTCAGTGATCCAGGAAGGCAGTGAGACAATCTCTCCATATGCATAGCCCTTTCATGATAATTAGAATGGTATGGACAAACCAATGAAAACAAGGGTAAAGTGAGAAAGATCCCCCATGATTCTGTTTCACTGTTTGCTTTCTCCTGTCATGGTTAAGAGAAATGTGCAATTTGATCCTCAATCAGTGGGTGGAGGATAACAGGGTAGAATTTACTTGTGTGCACTTGTACAGTTGTAGCCAAGAGTCCAAAAGTACACTAGAGCATGTTATACTGGCACTGAATTGGTAAGAGAGTCGTGGAGTATCCCATTCTGACAAATACAAAAAAAAAAAAGCCAAAAAAAGCCAAAAAAATAAAACTAAAAAAAAAAAAGCAACCCATAAAAAAACCCACAAAAATCAAAAAGAAAGAAAAAAACTAAAAAAAAAAATATTTCAGATCACCTTGTGATTCAGTGTAACTGTTTACTAACTCGAATAAAGCAATTGTTCACTCTTGAGTGTTCAGAGTACACCTTTTCTATAAGGCTGCTGCAGGGAAGTGAGGAGCAGTTTGCAGGAGCAGTGTCTGTGTCAGTGGTGTTGGGAGCAGGGCAGCAAAGTCAGTTGAACCAGAGCCTTGTAGTGATGGTGCACTATGAGCACTATGTATATACTGTATTTCTATATTTTCCTTTGTACAGTTTCACTTAAGTCAAGCTACTGTTTTACAGGTGCTCCTTATTTATTAGAGCTGTGAAAGCTTGGAAATCACACCGGGCGAGTAAGCTCGCTTTTTAAAAAAACAAACAAACAAACAAAAAAAACCAACAAAAAAAAGGGGGGTGGGGAGGGAATCCAACTCCTGAGTCTAGGGAGAGAGCTCAAAAACATCCTGATGAAACATCTTCAAGAGAGCAAGAATCTGAAGCACCCTCTACGTGCTCTGCTTTCCTTTTAGGCTTGCAACTCTTTTCTCTCTCCCTGACTGGTGTCAGATTTATTAAAACAAAATAAATCTCCAAGAAAAAAATGCACTTAAATGTGCTGTTGTTTTATTTTTTTTTTTCCTTTTTGTGCATGTGGTTATTCTTTCCTCTACCTGCCTGGTCACAGACAAAAAACCCCCTCAATCTGAAGTCTCAGAAAAATATGTGTAAGTGTTCTTGAAAGCTGTATTTATGTCCCTTCCATCTTCATGCCTCTTTTGACAGTTCTCTGTTTCTGCAGTGTTTAAGGCATGGGGAGAAAAAACCATGCACTCACCAGAGTGCAGAGTTAGGTCCTGATCTTGGAGAAGAGCCGTGGATAGATGCACTGGCTGCAGCTTCATTCATTTCAAGGGGATGTATCCAAGCACGGTTTGCTCATGCTGCACCTGTGGCAGTGTAGAGAGTGTGTTCTGCCTACCTTTTGTGAGGATGGGGCTTTTCCGTGTATGAACTGCCCCTGAAATCACAGGTTCTTCAAAGCACCAAACTCCTCCCAAGCGCCCCCAGACCTCTGCAACAGCTATCTTACACAATAGTGTTTGGTTCTCAGCTCTTGGCCAGCACAACCAGCGCTGCTGATGGAGGGATTGGAAATGTCTGTTGAGCTCTGGAACTATTTGACGGTTTCATTAACCAGCCATGTAAGGCAAACAACAGCCTAAGTATGCCTGCTTGGAAGGGCATGTAGAGTAAAGCTTGTCTCCCTGTAAACAGCTTGCTGCATCTCTATTTATTCATATGAACTTGGCTGTAAAACGAAGGCTGTGTGTGTTGATTTTGCTTTTGTCAGTGGTCCAGAATTGTTAGCACACATTTTCACTTTTCTGAAAAACAACAGACTCTTTAGAGAAATCTTTCTCTCTGGTGAACTGTTTTTTTTGTTTTTTGGGGGGTTTGTCTTTTTTTTTTTTTTTTTTTTTTTTTTTCAGAAATGGAATCAGCTTGTCAAAAATCATCGGGACAGCAGAGGTAGAGAAGGTGATCGAGGCTGGAGCTGACTTCGCACGTTTCCAATGATCACAAATTTACCTTAGCTTTCCTGAAAATCTGCCCGCTTTACACTTTCTTAACAACTTACCCCAAAATTCAGAATATGAACAACTGCTTTGGACAGCTGAATCAGTTCATTGTTTGTTATTTTAAAAATATCTCCAGCTGCATATATGGGGAGAAATATCCAAGTACACATAAACCTTGAGGAAAATTTAGACCTAATGGTATGATACATTATGCAAGAGAAACCTGCTTTATTTTTGAGGCCAAATCCATCCCTTGTACGATGCCAACAAAATGAATGGAATTACACAAAGGATGTAAAGGTCCTTTGCAATTAGTGGGAACCCAGCAAACTTGCAGAACAGTGCTTGCTCACTGCTGATGTTATTTATTGCTTACTAAAAACTAATAGTCAAGCCAAGCTCTTTCCTGGAGAACTCACTACTAAAGAGCCAGACAAAGAAAATCCTGATGCACTGGGAGATACAGGGGAAGGTTCCTGCGTGCAACAGCCATTGCTCCAGCTCTTGCACATGTACAGATTTGAGATGCAGAGATTGGCTTCATGAGCAGAGAAAGCAGCTTTGCCTCAGATCTCTAAGCAGCTGGCCCTGTGTCCATCCCTTCACACTGCTGGGGCAGAGGAGGAGTTTGCTGTGATCAAGCTGCATGGGTCCTTCTGCTAGCACTAAATTCTTGCTGTCAGTGTGAATTTTGCCCTTGTGATAAGAGGGGGCCTATGTTCTGCAAACACTCTGCATTAATTTGCTGTGTTGTCTTAGATGATTTTGAGGGGTTTATTTTTTTTTCAGAACTACTACACATGACAGTTTTTGAGTGGCCCAATTCCATGAATAAGGATGTCCCTCAAAATGAAAACAATTTGTGCTTTTTCCATGCTAAATTTTAGAAATAAATTTGCTTTTTTCAAATAAGTGCTGCGAGCCAAATTTGCAAGGATGCTTATCCAAGTGAGATATCCCATTCTGAGGTCCATATTTGGACACCCAAATCAACACTCAGCCAAACACATGCATGAGGCATTTCAGTGCCATTTGGAGTGTCCATATATAGAACTGGATGCCCTAACTTCATTGCCTTTGTTTTAAAAATAGGCCTGGGATATGTAAAGGCATCATTTAATAACATCTATGACAAACATTCTATGCTCAAACTAAGAGCAAATTTGCTGAGGCTGGTTCAGGTGGATTCCCCCGGAATTGCTCTGGATTTACAGAGGTGTAACTCAGAAAAGAAGCAGTCTCTTAAGTTGCTTTGCCTTCCACTCCCACCCAAAGCTGTCTTGATGTTTGGGATCTGTAAATAGGGAAAGGTGGTAATCAGGCAGTAGCCATACACGCAGCAGAGGGAGAGTCGGGAATTGAGTTGAATTTGCTTCATATTGATCATAACTGCTCAAATGTTTTGGAATGGGTAGAACATCTTTACATAGGCTTGCACACATTTTATTTGTTCTTTATGTGGTACTGGGCAAAGAAATTCATTGCTACCTTGAGCAACACTGGGACATTTTCCAGAAAACATAGGGCACACCAGCAAAACACAGAGCTGTGAAAAACACAGCTGAACAGCTGCTCCTGGCTGTTTGCTTCCAGCAATGGTGGGAGCACAGCCCCTCAGAGGTGCAATGGATGCTGGCTGCAGGACACTGCAACACCTCCGAAGGAGACAGGGTGTCTGATACAGGGCTGCCCCTCAGCCTGTCATGTTGGCCAGTCAAGACTTGTTGAGACTTGAACCTCTGTGACACTGTGAGGAACAGACCCAGCCACAGGGAATAAAAAAAAGAGTAACTTGCACCACTGACAGCCTCTTTTCTCAAAGGTGTTCCCTGGTCTCTAAAGCATCACTTGCCTGCTGGAGAAGGTAAGTTCAGAGCCACTTCACCCACTGCTCTACTGAAATAAGTTTTCCAAGGATATGCAAGACACGGGGAAGCAGTCAGATGCACTGACCAGGACCTCTCCTTACAAATGATGCAAGCATCTAAAAGTTGTGTGCCCCTACACACACACAAGCCCAGGTACTTGACTGTCACAGGAGAAGGGGCAGCCTCACCTGCTCCTCGTGCATTGGGCTCTCTGGCATCCAGGCAGCCCATACTTGCAGGTGGGACGCTGCCCCAACTGGGGAGGAAAGCTTGGTTATTATTATCTAATAAGATAGCTGAGAACAGAGATGTGTTGTGATTCCCACCTCTCAGCAGGCCTACTTCTTCTTTGAAAGACCTTGCTGGACCTATTAAGTAAAAGAAAAAGGCTTGAGGAAGAGGTAATGTTACCTTCTTTTCCAGAAAATTGTTGTTCTCAGGGGGTTTGCTGAGAGACCGGGAGACTCTGCTTCAGTCTCCTTCTTCAGCTGAAAGAGTCAAGCCCACATAGGCACATGCAAGAGAAGTTGTTGAGAGAGGCTGTTATCCCTTCCCATGTCCCAGGCCAGGATCGGTGTGATACAATCTCTCCCAGCTTGTCTACTGGGGCATGAGCTATGTCAAGAAAGGCAGGAGAGGTTCTCTTCTCAGGAAAGAGACGTGAAATACCCACAGTGCTGGGAAGAGGAAGCACAGCCCTCCAGTTAGGGCTTGAGGCTTTCTCCTGCAACAAGGGCACCTGCTTCTCCTCCCTAAAGAGCTTTAGAGTTGCTGCAGTAAATACTGACCCCGCACAAAGCCCATTTCTGAAGCAAAGGGAGCCTTCCCTAAGCTAGGTCTCAGGGTCCTCCTCAGCATGCTGCAGCCCTGCCTTCCTTCACACTTCCTGGGCCCTCAGCTAAGCAGGGCAGGCAGCCAAAGAACTCCCTGGGGCAGCAGTGCTGGCAGCATCCCCCAGTCAGCTTTGGAGCAGGGGAGCGTGCCAGGCTGGCAGAATTGCACCAGCAGGCCTGCCCCACATGTGCCGTGTGGTGCTGGCCCTTCACACTACCTGTCCTCTCCTTCTGGAGTACCTCAGGAAACGTGGTTTTCAGCTCTAGCCATAGGAGATTGATTTATTGCATCCCAGTTGCTAGCGTGGTCTTTGGCGTGACAGGCATTATGTGAAACATGGTGTTTAGGACACACACACACGCACAAACAGAGAACTCGGGAGCAGCTCACTATGTAGCTCACAGGTATCTTTCTAAGGATAAGACTAAGCGGGCGCCCAGGCACTGAAGCATGGTTGGATGCTGGGGAAAGCTGGCTGCCGCCCGCCCGCTCTCACGAGAGGTGTGGCAAGATGATTTACGGGCAGGGTCAGGTAGAGGAGCTGACACAAGCGGGTCAGAGAGGATGGGTGCCAGCCCACAGGCTTGCTCTCGGTTGAAATCCAGGGAACAGGATGGAAAGAGAGAGGGGAGCATGAGTTGAATTCCTTAATAACGTGAATTATAAAATAATTTCCTGTGTTAGGGGTTAGGAAAGAGAGCGACGGGCCCGGAGATCTTCCAAACAGAAAACAGCTTTTGTTAAGGCTTTTGGCCTAAGGAGTTTGAGGGGGGTGGGCGGTGGGAAGGGAAAGTGCTGGCACATTTTTGGCTGCAAGCCTCAGACAACATATTTTTTATTCTAGTCTTTATTTTTCAAAATAAAATCATGGCAAGGCAGCAACAAAGAGGGGGAAGAGGGTGAAATTAGGAGGAACAGTACCCAAGTATTTCCCACTTCTTTCTGTCTCTGCCATTAAACACACAGGGTCTCCTTTATTATACTCTGTAGCGGGATTAAGCCAGCAGCCCAAAGGCTAGGATTGCAACAAGATACTTTTATACTTATTGATCCTGGGGTTTTTTTAGGGAGATTGTTTTCATGAAAGTTTAATTCACCTTTTTTAGCTTCTGAGTCTAACTGCCACACATTTTATCCCCCTTCTTTGTGAAATGCTAAATCCATCGGTAGGTTTTAGTTTTCCTGGTGTAACTTTTCAGAAACTGTATATCTGCATAGCAACCCCACTGCAGGCAGCTTATGTCACGGTATCACATGTCAGAAAGATGAAAAGAACTCCAAATCTGAGCTGCTCCACAAACTTATGTCCCCTATTCTCAGACATATATCTTCTGTACTTAATATAAGTGTCAGGAAGGCAACTTCAAGGCCAGAGAGGTGCGAAGTTTTATCTTGGAGATGACAAAAAAAAAAAAAAGAGACACATGGTCTCAGTTCAGCCTTATGTGGACAATCAAGTGCGAAACAAAGATTGTCTTTTTCCTCCTCTCCCCACTCCCCCCAGCCCCCACCTCCCCCTGTCCCTGTTGTCTGCTTCCAACTGCAACTTGAGCCTGAATCCTGAGCCCAGTGTCCAGATTAGAGATTGTTGACTCAGATTTAGTGGTGAAACTTGAGCCAGGCCCTGTTGATGGCATAGCCTTGAAGGAGCAGGTTTACTTCAAGCCAAAAGAGAGATCACATGTCAGACGAGAGCCTGCCTTTCCTTTATCACAAACTTCCTGATCTCCCTCTGTTCTAATCGTGTGTGTGTGTCCCCGCCTTGTGCCCACTTTCAATTCCTTCTATAGGGTGTCATAAATCAGGAAATTAGCTAGTGTGTGGCTGCCCTTTGCCACAGGCAGAGACAATGAGCTTGCTGTGTTTTTAACCAGTGGGTAGCACTTAACATAATCAATGGAGAGCTATGTGCAGAAAGGATGAAAAATTGGGTCTTGGTCTGACCACTTACAGGGTATTTCTCATCACCCATGCAAGCTGCTTTTACGAGAATATGACATGCCCTGGAAGCTTACTCTCCATTTTGCAGGAGAGTCATTAAAAGAAATCATTACATGTTTTTTTTTGTTCCTTGGCACACACACTGCTTTTCCTTGGCTTCTGATTTCATCCATCTTTCAGGCGCTTCGTGCCTTTAGTAATTTATGTGCAAGATTTTTCCAAACCTCCAAATGTTTTTCCATTTGGCAAACTGTGGAAGCCTCCACAGAATGTAGCTGTAGAGTTTTCTTGTACTTCAAAACATGAGCCCTGTTAGCATAAAGATGCATCTAATACATGTAATCCTTTACATAAAAGCTATAAATTTACCTAAGACAATCAAAGACATTGTTCCTTCTTGTAAGTCTTTACCAGCCTTGTTGCTGTAACCCCTTCCTTGATATATGAAAGGAGAATTTCTCTATGAGCATTGTTGTTTTCTTTAACTATAGTTTTTGGAAGCTTTATGGTACCATATGGAGAACTATTTTATTCTGCTGCTGGTAGCTTTCTCAATACTGGCTATAAATTAGATCATTTTCCTTGCGTCTGATAGCCACACACTATCAGTGAGACACATTAGCTGTCATAGGAAAATCTGTGAGAATTCGATAGAAAGTGATAATTTTCCCACCGTATAGAATCTAATTCCCTACTCTAATACTTAAAATGGTTGATTTAAAAAAATTTCATATATTTCACTCAGCATGAAGTTCACAAGTTTGTAGACTGTTTTTTTCAGAAGTCTCTTCACACTGCTCCTGTCAAGCCCCTGTCTTTTGAGAGGGACACACGCTGACAGATCCCCTGGCTGGGCTTTTTAAGGGTTCCTAAGGGCTACAAGCATTCATATGCATTTTAGGGAGACTTGAGGAGGTTGCCCAGCAGGGTAAGCATCGCCTCAAGAAGCAGTTAGGTTGCTGTGAGTTGCAATCTGGGCTGCTGTGGCTTTCTCCAGGAATGCAAACCCAAGGGGAGATTCATTAAATGTTTTTTATAATGCAGTCCAGTGAGTGACATCCCCAAAATAGCAGGGTATGTAACCACAAGAAAAGAGATCTTTCTCTGGCCATCCATGCTCATGGGAAATTATCAGATATTGAGGAACAGGAACAGTATCTTTGCTTTTATTTGTTTAATTTCAAAATCCCTAAGTAGTTTGCAAGGTTGCACTGTAAAATACTTTCATTTGCTGGAAGTCCCAACTGGACAAAGTTCCTGAACAAAGAGTCTGTTTTGCCAGCAGAAATTGATCCAGTTCAGGCCTAACGTATTATTTACACAAAGTTGTGTTCCATCCATGCCTTCTCAGCATGTACTACCCTGCTTGCCCTGGAAATAAATGCTCAGGGAGACTATAGAATAACTGGTGGGATAAGTCACTTCAACAGCACCCAAACTCCTGCATCTAAACTGAATTTGCATAAAAAGAACTATGTATGCTTCACTTAAGAAAGGACAACTCTGTTGTCAGCTAGTGCAAATCCTCCAGAATCAGTCCTGATCTACCCTGGCACAGGAGAGAGCAGCGGCAGGGACTTCTTTTTTTAAAGAAGTGAAGATGAATGCTGAGAGCTTTGACAGTCCGTTCCTGTCTTGGTTTCCATCTGTGTCAATCCAAAGAAAGTAGAGGGAAGGGTCGGTGAAATTCTTCCAGCCAACACTGCTATGACAGAGAACAGAATTAGTCTCTTATACGTAATCCCTCAGACTGCCAAACCGTGATGACATTTTTCTGAGACGCACATGACATCTGCATTAAGAGCTGAAGATGTCATTGTGATCTGGGCTATTACGGTGAATTTATTTCTGTTATATCAATTTAAAATAAACTATTCCCTGACCAAATTAAATTAAGTATACTTTATCAGTGTAGGCATGAGGTACATTTTCTTCTCAAAATTTACTTCCTTTTAAGTGACTCTAGATTTTTGCTTTTTTTAGTGCATTGATAAACTAACATGCTCTATTGTCAACACGCATTAAAAAAATAATATCTATCTATTGAGGGAGAGAATGCGTGGAAAACTCCAAGGACATCTGGGCACAAGTCTGTGCTTTTCTTAGGCTATTAAGCTGCAGCATTTTACCCTTTCCACAGACCTTTTTCTTTTTACCTAGCTTTTGTTTCTGACTGGCTGAGTGCATTTTCTGCTCTCTCAAACTCCTGCGCATTGCATCCAGTCTGCTCTTCCAGAACTGATTGACTAGTACAGCAGGTCACCACCCCTGCTGAAATCAGCCAACAAGCCGACCATAACCCCAGCAGATGTTTGCGGTTTATAGGCCAAATGAGAGCCCCGCAGACCAGCGAAATACCAGCACCACAGATGTGGAACCTGGCCACTTGACGCGAGCAACACAAAGCCCCGTCCTGCCCAGCCGGGCTGGGACTTCCAGAGGAGCAGAAGGTCTGAGAGACTAATTAGCCTGCAGAGCCAACATGCTGGCCTATGCTCCATCATTTTGATTGGTGCAAAGTCCTTTAATGAAACGCCGCATGAGTGAAGTCAGATGAGGCCCCTCTGTAACTTCACCTCAGAGTCTGGCAATCACCTGAGTTCATGATGTCTCCAGAATGTGCCAGCCAGCTCTGCCAGGCTCTGCCACTCACCCTAGCTGGGCCAGGACAGCCAACCAGCCTCATTACCACAGTCTGCACTGCTCCTGCACTCCGAATGCAAAGCAGGGAAATATAATGGTGACATCTCCAAGATTTTTTTTTTTTTAATTAGAGATGCTGCTGGTAAATAATGAGGAAAAGAAAAACCAACAGCTCTCAGCAGGACACTGAAGAGCTGGAGGATGGCACAGCCCATTCTCAACCAGGCTCTTTTGTCCAAAGCACATGCTATTTCTCTGCTGAAAAAGCCACATTTTGTGCTTTCTGAACCTGACAAGCCAGACACAAATGATCTTTGTGGTTAACACCCTCCAGGATGCCTTGCGGTGCAGACTGCCACTGGAGCATCGGGAAGGTGTGGTTCAAAGAAAAGGTAGGGGGAAAAGCAGCAGCGTTGTGAGCGCACTGCCAGGCTGGGAGACGCCCCGCGCCCGCGTCCTGCGGACACAACGCGCATTTTCCCGCGTCCCATTTTTGGCGCCGAACGATTTGAGCCAGCACTGAGCCTTTCCGTGCGCGCGGTGGCGGGGCTGGGGAGGCGGGCAGCGGCAGGGATGCTCCCGGAGGAATTGAGGCGAATTGACTGAGGTGCCCGCCGCCCCCGCCCGCCTCCAGCACCGCTCGGCTCCGGGCGCCTCCTGGCGGCACCGCCCGCTCCCGCCGGGAACCTGCCCCGGGGCGGGATGGGCGCTGGACCGGAGCCTCCCACGCTCATCCCGCCGCCGTCCCGTCCCCGCCCGGCCCGAAGGAGCCGCGGCCGCCGCCGGCGGTGGGTGCCCGCGGCCCGGGGCGGCCGTGCGGGCCCGCAGCCACAAGGTGTCAGCCGCGCTCCGGGCAGGGGCCGCGCCGCTGGCTGCGCCCGGCGCCGGCTCCTCGGGGCGCGCAGCCGGGGCAAGGAGAGGGGCCGGAACCCGCCCGGGCCGCTTCTCCCCGCGGAGTGGTGGGTGGGGAGCGACAACTCTTTGCAGCCGGTTTGCAAGCGGTCAGATGTCGGCCGTGGGTGATGCCCGCGGCCTTGCGGGAGCCTGTGCATACGAAGAGCTCGGTGCTTAAGGTGTTTCTACCGGAGCTGCCAAAGAAGCTGCTCGCATGAAAGGCGTCGAAATCTTTAATACAGGTTTCAAGGGAGCTAAGCACTTCAGCAGAAATTAGGGACCCAAGTGCTGGCAGAGTGTGTGTGATTTGGGGACAGAAATGCCGCTGCAAATTTCTGGGGCTTGCGGTGCCATGGTTTGAAGTGGCAGCGCAGTTCCACTGGCCCTGCAATGTAGTCACACCAACGCTTGTGGGGCTACAGTGTTTTATACCCTCTGCAGGCAAGCGAATCTCTTGCAGGGCTGCTCTAACAGCACACTTATCTCCAAAGGAATGACCTTGCTGAGGTGCCTGCCATGGGATACCTCTCGTTCCTGTGGGTAGTCTTGCAGGCTTCTGTTCTCCAGGACGTGATTCCCTGCTGGGAAGCCAGCACACAGGATTTGGCAGCTCCAACAAACCTGGACTCAGCGAGCTGGTGGATTTTGCTAACATGATCCAACAGTTTGAAAAAATTGAGTGGCTCTGTTGGAAACTTGTATGCATCATACTCAAAGTAAGTCCCCTTTTATTGGTAGGAGACAGGAAACAACAGAGTGATTAACTTATTCCTAAAGTATGTGCTTAACTCATGGAAATAGATTTTTTCTGCTTTTGTATGTAGTTATTTATGATGTCTAGTAAGGAGCCAGGTCCCAAACCAGTGTTCCTCATTCCCTAGGTAAAGAGCAGGAAACTGATTTCTCAACTGTTCTTCATTATCAGCTCTAGAGTTCATTGCAGATGGATGTTGACCTCTACAGTGCGTAAACCTGCGGCTGCCCCTTTGCAGGACCATTAGGAAATGGCTAAATGATGCCTCAGAAAATGCTCTGTCTGCACCAAGAAATGCAGACCCTTTAATGGAAAGCAAAGCACATTTTAAAGAAAATGATCCCAATCTGAGAACTTATCTGATCCAAAGAATCCTTTACATGTGATGATTTCTTGGATCAGCTCTCTTAATCCCACATAACGTCAAGATGGTATCTCCGTGGTTCTCCTTTTGAGTTGTGCTTGTAGAGCAGAGGGTGAAGGCTGCTTCCCCCATGTATGGTCTGTTACAGCTAGAGAGCTGAGATGGTGTTTTTGGCAGAGGATTACTCTGGATTGCGCTTCTATGTAACTGCCTTTATACTCTGTTCTCTGAAGTATTTAAGCACAGAGAATGGCTCAGAGAAGAAGTTTCCTCTTCTCAAGTAAAAAGGCATATGCAGATTTCCTGCAGATTATATTACATAGAAACAAAAACAAAATGAAAGAAGACATATAAATGAGCCTTCTTGTAGGATGGTTTGAGTCAGGTGGGGCATGCAAGGCACCACAACCTTGAAGAGAGAAACAAATAGAAGAAATTTCACTTTAGGATCAGAATTAATCTAAACTGGATGTAGAACGCAAGTGAGATAAAAAGAAACTAAAAATGAGAATTTCTTCAAGCCCAAACAATTATTATTGTAAAAGCTAACAGAGAAAAACAGTTATTTCCCCAGTTCTAATAAAACCAGAAAAAGACCTTTCTGTCCCTCTCCTGCCCATGTCCTTGACAGTCCTCTTATCTTCGTTGCTTTCCCCGCCTTTTTCTGACTCAGGGGAGAACTGCACCTGATCTTGCTCTGGGGGCAACACTGGGGAAAATAATATTGTGGCCCCTAGGCCACACAGTCAGAGGTGTGTGCATCTTTCTGTATGTTTCTAGGGCAGGCTCCATCCCATATAGATGAAAACCCTTCCTTAGCAGCTGTGGATAGCGTAGAGTGTTGGAACAGAGTGGAGCTAATGAATTACCTGTTAATGCCCCATCCGTGCTTATGACAGTTAGTAAAGGCACCGGTGACAAGGTAATTTTGAATAGGATGAGCAGTGTGTCAGAATACTAATAGGGCACTAAAAGAAATGGTTTCCGGGGGAGTCACCTCATTGCTCAAGTGAAAGAGGGGACTATACCCTGCGGCCCTTTCCTCAAAGCTCCCAAGTACTGTCACCTATAACGATCCAAATCCCACAGCCTCTTCTGAACTACTGCTTAATTGGGAAAGTAATTCAGAGAAAAAAAAGAGTCAATCCTGCAAGCCACTGAGTTTCCTGAACTTCACTGAGTTTAACTTAAGCCTTGCTGAGTTCGGCTAGACCTGGACGATTCAGCTGGGTAAGGTTAATTATTTGTGTTGTCCAAATAGCCTCAACCAGTGACTGAGCCCCTCAGGGTCACAGACTGTCTAGAGAGTAAGAAAAGCAATCCAAAGAGCTTGTTGGCACTGAGGTAAGATGAATGCCATCCCCTACATATAGACTGGCAGAGGAATACTAGGAAATAGTCCATGCCATGGTTGAGCTAGACCTGCTTACCTGAATATAACTGTGGGAGAAATAAATGGGTAACAAAGATGGGTAACAGAAATGGCTGGAAGTGTGGAAAGGTTTCCATGCAAAGGAGACATGTCAGATGAGACTATCCTTTCTAAGAGAGAAGCACAGAAAAATAGCAGAGGAGGGGTAGGTTAAATATTGGTATTTACCCTTCACAGTATGGAAAGAAAAAGTCAGTACGAGGATTTTTTTGCATTGCATATAAACCTGAGGGTACTGTTGCCACAGTTTTTGGAGGCAGATGAATTTTTAAAAGGATAACATGCTTGCAGAAGGACAAACATTCGGAGTTTAGTTTTCCAGAACACGAGCCGGCTGTTAGCTGACAGTGGCTGGCAAAACATCTGGGTATATTTGTGGTCTGTATATCTTCTTCTGATGCTCCCATTGAGTGCCAGTCAGAGAGATGTTACAGTCTGAAACGGACTTGGAGCTTCTAAGCAATTCTGCTGTGGCCAAGGCAACCTCTTGCAGAAGTAAAAAGCATATCAATTCAATCCTCTGACTATACAGTGGTAAACTCTGAAGGTACATACACTCAGTTTTTAGCAAGTTTTTGTTAGCAAACCATCATGTCTTACCTGCTGGCAGTAAATGTATCAAGGACTGCAATGCAGAAAAATGCTGTCTGTTGTAGATCACCAGTTTAATAATGAAGAAGAAACACACTGAACCCTCAGTTTGGAAAAGTTAGTAAATTTTACTACAAATGTGCCTAAAA
>JAWWLV010000121.1:69966151-69992728 GCA_035041135.1 Platyrinchus mystaceus | reverse complement strand
AAAAGGTCAAAAGGAGATAGGCAGGGAAACACTATCCCTTCCTCAGGAAGACAAGCTGGAAAGAATTTCACTGGCACGGGTCCAGCTGAAGCTCCGTCAGTGTAACACATGGAGGCAGCGGTTTGGGAAAGCTGAACACCTTGTCAATCACCTCCAGGGTGCTCAGGAGAGACTTCAAATAGAAACCAGGTTCATCTCCTATCTCTGGAATGTGCAGTTTGCTATATGGGGTGATCACTGCTCAGGGGCGGGATGCAGATAGGCATTCGTGTGCATATATGTGTGTGTGTGTGCACACGCATGTACATATATGTGTGTGTGTGGGGAGGGGGTCTATAATAAGACAATTAGTCCTATTTCACTGTGTCTAATTTTAAGATTCTAGGAGCTGAGGCTTCGGGTGAGACAATTCTAGCACCTGAGAAATAATATCTAAAATTACTCATTGAGAGAAGAATTGTTATTAGCTCCCGTGAGTAGCTAGGTGCACTGAGGCAAAGCTCAGGTAACTTGACTGAGGGAGCATTGACCCTCCTTGGCAACAGGAAGAGAAAAACTAAGAACTGCAGTGGAGGTCACTGACTTACTCTGAGGCCACTTACAGCCTTCATATCGTAGAGCCACAACAGAAAATGAGTTCCCAGCTTTCTAGATGTGCTCCCTGGAACATGAATTTCGTGCCTGTCAGCATTTCCCAGTTCAAGACAGAAAACTCCTAGCTGACATTTTGTTTCCTAGACAGTGATCTTGAAGGAGAGATCCAGCTGGAAGTGGATTTTTCTGGTGGAAAATACAAAGTTGTAAGAGAAGAACCAAGCTGTTCTAAATAAGGAGAGTGAGGGATGGGGAAGCAATGATTAGTACAAGGTTAGCAGCTAAGTGAAGGAAGGATACAGAGGTGCAAGCAAAAGTGGGAAAGTATGTGAAAAAAATGCAGAAAGTAGACCATGGCCAAAAAATAGAGAATTCACCCAAATGGAAGCTGTACATAGCTCTAAGAGAAAGCAGAAGATGTGTTAACAGAAATGAAAGTGAAGAAGAAACACCAGACATCACCAGCCAGCATCATCTTGACTGAGAAATTCACAGGCGAGTTTTTAAGTGCCAAGAAAACACAGCGCTAGGGATTCAGAAGGCACTTTGGTATCAGGCTCTGACCCTCTGGTCTTGAGCCCTTCTTGACTTCCGACAGGCACTGCTCTCCGCAGCGAGGATACCATGGAGTGCACAGCATATTTTATATTCCCCTGAGCCACATACGCTTCTCCTTTGAAGCAACTGTTGTCTTTCTCCTGTGAGGGTAAAACTTCCCTTGAACCAAAGCACAATATTTCCTGTCTGCCGCCTGTACACCATTACACCACTTTCTCCTTCCCCAGTGGCTCTGTGTGTGCTCCTGAAAGGGGCTGTCCTGCAGCATTGGAAAAAAGGGGGGGCTAGTTCCAAACACAACAGTAATAACATCAAGAGGAGAACAGACAGCCCCATCAGCACCAACAACGAGGGCCTCCTGCCTGCACCTGAAACAAAGATTTAGAGAAAAGTGCTGGAATCTTGCTCTGAAAAAAAGTCTTGTACCTTACCCTGAATAATTCAGAGTTTATGTTTTTAAGAATTAACTAAGTTGGAGTTTGGTACCATGTTTTGACAAAGATGCCTTATTCTGTTGAGACAGCTTGTTCTGTCTTGCTGACCATACTGAAGTAAGAGATAGAAGAAATGTCCTTTGAACAACCTAGTGATAAGATAGGCATTTGCGGGGGGAGGGGGCAAAAGAACCATAGGTCAGAAAATTTTGCAAACTCCTAACATGTAGTCAGCAAAACAGAAGAAAGTTGAAAAGTGCATCAGAGGATGAGGAGCAAGACGACCCCTGATGAGGCTGAAGAAGCCATAATGACCCCAAGATTCCTCCCAAAAGATGATTCCAAGAGACTCCACCTCAAGCACCACCAAAACTCCGCCTATTATGAATATGATAATAACATCTAATGAATATGTATACAAAGACGCTGTAACCCCTCATGGAAATTGTATAAATTATCTGTCTTTCCACTAAGAACTTTGGAGTCAGTTTGTCCGGTGCGAACCGGCTGGCTCCGCAACGTTGCTCAAATAAATACCTTTGCTGCTTAAAGACTAAAATTGTCTCTGAGCAGTTTTTCAGTGCCATTTTTGACATCACACCCCCCCCAGCACAGAGGCTGAACATGAAAGTGCTCCATGGTCCGGCCAACAGTACACATGGTCACTGCTGCAGGATTAGCATGTGTCTGCCTGGATGTGTGCACCCACTCCTGCGCAGAATTAAGAGCACTAGGCAAAATCCCGCTCTTACCAACAGCTCAGTAAGTTGGGAGTTGCTGCTGAAAGTCATGGCAGGATGCCAAGAACACAGACATTTGCATGTGAAGTGGTCAGCAGAAGTGAGGCTGCTGTGTCCCTGCAAAGATCATTTGGCACTGGAGGGAGGAGTTCTGCCTAAAACTTTTGACTTTTGTATGGCTGTCTCTGGAAATGAAGGTAAAGAACATTTCATACTGGAAAAAAGCCCTGCTGTCGAGTTAGCTATTGGCACATTTCATCTTCCATTTCCAAGCAACGGGATAGATTCTGAATTTGGCTATATCTGGGACAGGGAAAGCAGAACAAAAGGAACTGGTAGTCAAGGAGTACCTCCAGCTTTCTGACCAAAATAAACCACATTTTTGTACTCTTCTTTGGACCCTGATGGCGAAAATCCTACTCTCTAGTAAGGTAAGGGTTGAAATTTGGAATGACGACTGCGTTACGGAAGGAAGCCAGACTTGCAATTCTGTAAGAGAGCAGAAGATCTGGATGACAATCAAGATGCAATGTTACAATGAAACTTTTGAGGTTGTTTCCTTTTTAATTTTGTCTTGTGACAGGGTTCTGTTCTGATTTCACTTACATCAGGTTAGGTCTGACTTTGAGATGCCTGTCATGCAGCAGCATGCCTGAGATCAAAACTCAGCACCCATGGTTTCTATTCCCCTCCTAAATATAAATTTCAAGGTGGTAATAAATACCAAAACAAAAAAGATATTCAGTTTTAGTGACAGAGAAGCAAATTGATGCTGAATGTATGTGACATTTTTTCAATTTTCCCCTTGTTTTTCCTGATGGTGTTTTGTGCTAAATATTACATTTGCAGAAGCAAAATTTAAAGAATACTTTATCTTCAGCAGTGAGAAACATAACATGTAATTTGTGGCTTCAGCCAAGAGTGATGGCCTTATTAGTAATGGGAATTTACTGATTAACTGCTGTTAACAAAACATCATCTTCAAACCCGTTAGTCTGAAACTGGCAGCCACTCTGTCGGCAGGAGTTTTTTAATTTCATCTCAGGGGAGTCCTGTAGAAATATTTCTCATTTAAACAGCTTTAGCCTTGGCCTTTCAGTAATTTTTATGGTCTCAACTAATAGGTAAACAATTGGTTAAGAGCAACTATCAGCTTAATGTCGAGTCATTCACAGGGAAAAGTTCAAGGAGAGAAGTAACACTATTTCAAAAGAGGGCTTATTTTTGAACAAAGAGCTCCTATCTGTTTAAAAAGCCAGAGGGTTAAAAATGAATGCAAAAGAGAAATGGAAAAATCAGCACTCAGAAAGAAGGGCCAGGGCTCTGAGTGGGGTGCCAAGGTGGGGAGAGGGGCTGAAGGCGCACCACAGTGTCTGGGGGTTACCCGTGCTCCTTGGTGGCCGGCACAGTGTCATGGGGAGTGTGAGTCTGCAGGCTGACAGGGCTTCAATCCCTGCTGCAGCTACTCCTGAAGTGCTAGCGTGGGGAACCTATGCATATTCAGCCACTGCTGCTTGCAGTTCGTCACCCACGCTTCAGGTCTCTGCAGTGATTCCCAGGTTCAGAGAATGTGCTTTATGCTAGCTCCAGCATCGTGTCCTCTTACAGGCCACCATGGTCTCCTTTCTCCTTGCCCATAATTCTTTCACCAACTTGATGCACATTTTCCTTTTTCTAAAAAAATTTTTGGGCTTCACATTTTCCATTTTTGCTTACAATTTCTGTCTTTCCTATTTTCTCCCACTCACAAGCAATACCACCTGTTCCCAGGCTCTTATTTATCTCCAGGCTTTTGTCCATTCTCCTACCATCTTGTCTCTCAGACCCACCTCCTTACCCCTGCTCGGGATGCATCTTTCTCCTTCATGCTCTCCAGGCATTAACAGGGTGCTGAGTAAGCCTATGAAGGAGGTGTATGTTCTTCCTCTTTGCTTCTGTTCCAGATGTCAAAGTGGTCTACACACAGCTGGGAAGTTCTGCGCAGCCGTTGGTGGCATGTGTGGAATAAAGACAACACTGGCTAATAGATATGTTCACTGAAATGAGTCTCATTGCTGGGGCATGAATAGAGGTTGGCTTTTTTTCCCCAGAGCTCTCACAGAGACAGATCTTCGAATTATTTACAGGGTTGGAAAAGTGCACAATGTTACCTCCAGAGTAAATCTGTGCTGAACTGGAGCTCTCTGATCCTTCTCCCGGATATGCAGAGTGAGGCAAGGGCATGGGAAACAACTCCTGTCTCCCAATAGCTTTTTCCAGCTTAATAACTCATCTTGCCTGGACAAAATTTTTAACCAGAACCTTTCCTCAAAATACCGGCAAATGAAAATGTTTCCCAGATGTGTTCAGTGTAAATTCCCATGGCAAAGATGGACAGGCTTTCCTTGCAGAGATCTGAAAAACCTGAAATACCCCAGGCATATTACACTCCCCTTTTGCCTGGTAATACCAGCTAAACAGTCTATGCAGGGGACTGTGTAAAACTTCATCACCTGCCATATCGCAGCTCTTGGACCACAGGTTTCTGACAGACGAGTGACAGACAGAGCAAGTAACTGACTGGTCTTACATGGGGTGAGTTCCTAAATGGGGAAGGACAAACAGGCCACTGTTGCCATCACACCTGGTAATTAGGGGAAGAAAAAGTCTGCTATACATAACAATTTGCATAATAATTATAGAAGGCATCCAGATCTTTTGTTTGCTTTGCACTGGCAGTTTTGACAAATGGTGTTTTACTCTCCCCATATACACGTGCATGTATATATGTTTATATATGCATGTCTATATATGTATATAGACATATATATATATATTCATCCATTGCCTGAGATCTAAATCCTGGTCTCTTGGCTGGGCAAGGCAGGAATGCTGATGTCTTATTTCCCCTTGTGTGATGCCTTGTGGAGCTGAGACGTGAGGCCCAGCTGGGATCTTTAGACAGAATAGTAAATGAAAAGTGCCTCATGGCCCATGTTATTCAGTGATCTTCAAGATCAATGCAGGCTTCCTGAAGTCCAGTCTACTCTATACACTTTTTATAATCAAAGGAAGGAGCTTTATCCCCTCCCCCTACTATTTATTACAGACAGTGTCTGAGCTTCAAACCGAGGCGACAGAGCACTTTGCAGACACATAAACCAGCGATGAAGTTAAATTGCTTCACCTCAGAAACCAGGCTCCAAATGACTTCAGACAGCTTCTAAATATATTCAGTCTGAAGGAAAACTTTCTTCTGGCTTTAAAGCCTGGAGATAAAAGAAGTGTCTGGTGAAAAAAAGGTAAATTTCTCCTCGTCAGAAGAGCCAAAATGCTGCATTTGATTGTTTAGGGGCACAAGGGAGTAAGTATATGGCTGAGGTCAGGCTTGTTGTATGAACTGGGGCTTAATTCCATGACCCACTGGAAATGTGAGCACCCATAGTAGGGGAGAGGATCCTGTGGCTGTCAGCACGAGTTGGCCCAGGACCTTGTGTTGACTCTGCCAAGGCCTTTGGCTACTCAGCACTGGGATATGTACTTGCCTGTTCTCTCTCCTGCCCCTTGAATGGAAGCACAGCAACAAGCCACAGCTCAGGAGGAGCAGCAGCTGGGTTGCTGTATACCTCACAAGCCTCATTTTTAGTCTTAGCATGCAAAGGAACAGCATAAGAAGAAACAGCTTTAAAACATTGTTTTGAAGTCTACCTTAAATTCAGGATTCATAAAGAGGGGCCAGAATCAAAAAAATCAAGAGGTGTCCTAAAGCCCACTTTTCTTTAGTAGAGTCCCTTGGATACATTCATCTCCCTTTTCTGTAATATTGGGTTTTGCACCTTATTTCTATTTGATTGTGGAGAGTGATAAGAAGACAGGACCCAAAGACTGTTATCCAGGGCCTATTCTTGCTTTTGCTGATGTGGATGGCAAATTGACTTCAAGGGAAACTTCATCATGCTGTATTGTTGATAGCACCATCAAAGAAAGTGCAATTAAAGGGCAAAAAAGAGGTGAATCATTCAATGCAATGTATTACTTGGATAGCTAGAGCTGACTCTACGTAACAGAGAAAACATTTCTTATTTTCTAGGGGAAGTTTCTTAATGGTAGTTGAGCTTTTTTTGGCTCTTTTTCAGGCTTTTTATTGAGACAGTGACAGAGTATTCCAGTAGGTGCCAGTGTGTAAAGTGGGCAGATCAACCTTGAAATATTTTGGTCTTGGGAAAAATTTTACTCTTGTTTTCTCCCCAGTGTAAATCCAGAACAACAGTAATGACTTCAGCTGAGCCACCTCAGATTTACATCAACACAAATAAGAGCAGAGTCTGCCCATGCAGATGCAGCCTGAGGGATTAGGCGTCTGCCTGTGTATTGTACCCTTGCTTCAAATTGACACCCTAGCCTTAATTCAGTGGAGAACCAAAGAAACTGCTTGCCCTGCAAATGAGCACTGATGCTAATGTATCGCAGTGGGGATTTATCAACAGGCTGACACCTCAGTATCCATCTCTTATTTGCATAGCAGAGAAATGTGAATCAAAATATGAGATTAGTTCTGCACCAGTCAGGATAGGAGGTAATTCTGGCATTAGCAGAGCTGCAGGCTCAGCCACAGGGAATTTGGTAGGTAAAAGTGCTTTGTGTATTGAACACAATGAACACTGCAGATGTGTATAGACCGAGTCTAGGTTCTTATTTAAAAAATAAGGTTTATTAGATAAAACATACATAGAACCAAATAAATCCAATCCTTATTAAAAAATACAGAAATAATTTTGCAATAGTAAAAGAAAGGACTGGCTTTTTCTATGAAACATAAATCTGAAGGTTTGGGACCTTTTTATTTTATCACAGATGGTCCCCTTCCATACTAAATTCTTAAACATACTGCATCAAATTGTGAAACCCAAGCAAAAGTCTGTTGTACAAAATTAAGAACATTTAGACCAGTAATACTCAGCTTAATTAAGACTCAAACAGTAGCATATAGCACACAGAACAGGCAATATACAGCTATACATTAGAACATGCCTCTAAATAGTGACAGAGAAACAACTGGAAGGAATAAATTGCAGTTAATAAAGAACGTCTGAAGAAATAAAAAAGGAATCACAGTTTGACACTATATTTGGTAAATGGTTGCATATGTATCGGTACACATGAAGAATGAATATTTTGGACTCACCCATACAGAACATGCTAAATTGACAGTTATTATTTTGCTTGGATGTATGAATATGTATGAGGTGTACATATGGTGGGCAGGTGCATATCTGTGTACATACATCATACCGGTGAGTACATACACGTAGAAAGGCACACACCTCCACAGCTGAAGACAAATCACTTCAATAAAACCCTCTGAGGCAGGGTGAGAGCAATACTAATATGCTGTTTGTCATAATTGTGCTACTCCTGGGACTCCAGGCATTTTATTTACGTGTTATTCCCACCCATAAGTTCCACATTCATTTTACCTCAGCTCTCCCTTGTTTGCATATTTGCAAAGTGAATACAAAACTATTCAATATAATGTAATGTTCACTGTTAGAGATGGTTTATTAGGGGAAGTTTTGATAGCTAAGGAACAGTAAAGTATGAAACGGTTTGCATTGTTTTTCCAATAAGTAGAACTAAGGGGCAGATGTCATTTCCACAATTATTGTTAGCATCATATGGTAATCCTGGCATAATTAATATTATATCCATCTCTAGTAAGAATTCTTGGTCAAAAATGGAGAAAAGTTGTAGTCACTTAAACCTATGTAGGCATCTAAGCAAACCAAATTGTTTATTACCTCCTGACAAGAATAGAAAAATAATGCTAAAATATGGTGCTAAGTAAAATGAGTGGACAGCAGAATGAATGTTAGGCTTACCAGAGTTAGAAATCACATAGATTCTGCATGTTGAGCATTCAACTTGAGACAAAGCTCAAGACTCATGGCAGTGATACAAATGTGCCGGCTTGGCATCGACTGGCAGAGAACTGCATTGCTGCATGGAGACCTTGAAACTGCTCACAGGGTAAGATGTTTCTTGTTCCTCTCTCATTGAAAGAAAGAAAGAAAGAAAAAAACAAAACAAAACAAAAAAAAAAAACCACCAACAACAAAAAAACCAGTGCCAAGGCAAAGATGTGTAAAAGATGAATACAGAAATCCTGACTCTTCACCAGTGAGCGTGACATCAGAAGCCTCGCATTGATGCTGGTGGGGATGGTCTGGATTTATATCAGCATCAGGAAAGAAGATGCCAAGGAAGGTTTACACATCGGGGCACAGCCAAACACCCTGTAAAGCTGGACAGTGCTGTGCACGGGGGATAGGGCATCATCACCTTTGGGGGGAAGTGGTGGGTGCTCCGAGGGACTTGACGGGGTCTTTTCTTTCCAAGGAGGCACTCAGGCAGCATCCCTTACATTGCAATCCACGGGGCTGCTGCTAACAAAGTTATACTGCCTGTATGAATAAATAAATAAATAAACCCTGCCACCTTTTGCCTTCAAGAATAGAGTAGGAGCCTGGTGACACCAGTGTGGCAGTGCCAACTGGAGAAAAACCAGACTGAACAATGAAAAGAGGTGGGAGAGTCTGAGCTAAGGACTTTCAAAAGACATCAGCCTTACCTACACATCACATCCAGTCATAGAACCATAGAACAGAATCATAGAATAGTTTGATTGAGTCAAGTCAGCATCATTCAAGCCCATAATCTTATCATGACAGCACATTTTTATTATATAGGAAATCTCATTATTTACATTCTATTTTTAATATACACACTGGTAGGTGAAGGTGCCTGGTGAGCTACTGTACTTGAGCTCTGTTTTGAGAGCAGTCAGCAAGGAGAAGCCTGTGCCATGTGCTGGACAGGGTCCTGTTATCTCCTTTGGGATTTGGATGAAAGCAGCCACAAATGTGTTTTTCTAATGATGTGAGACGTGGAGATGTTATGTCTGTCAGTAGTAAGTGGTATGGGCTGTAACAAATTTGGGAGTGACAGAATGCAAGACAGTGTGAGTTTGAATCTTGACTGTAACCAAATTGCTTGTTTATTCAGGTTTTATTCTCTCTAGCAGATTTTGTATGTGCTTGAAAAAAAATTAAAATAGTTACTTAGTCACTTGATATCTGATGTCTGTCACAAAATATCTATTCCTAAGCTTATACAGTACTGAGAAAGAGATGTCATTCACCTTTCAAGGTTAGTAGATATATAAAAAGTCCAATGTTGTAAAATATCTTCAAGATGTGATGAAAGCAGCCCTACTTATATAGCTGTTGCAGAAACTGAGGCTTATCTAGCAAATTACAGAACATTAAAAATCAAAGCTAACACACTTTGAGCCCAATTAGCAATACAAAAACTGATAGCTGCACATACATCAAAAAAGCCCTGTACATGCTTCACTAGCCTTGGAAGCTAATGGTGAGGAGTTGGAAGAGAGCTCAGTGCAGCATTTGAAAAAAAAAAAAAAAGTAAGCAGGAATTGATCTATTTTGTGGCCTGATTTAAGGCTGCCACTTTCCAGCTGGATAGAAACTGTTCTGCTCTCATCCTTTGCACTGTTTGGAAAGAGAGACCCAGAGCCAATATCTGATCTCATTCCCACCGGTAGAAGTATGCAGGAGCCCCACAGAAGCTACAGTCATTACTCTAAACTCACACTTGTGTGTCCATGTGTGAATCTGCCCTGCATTATTGCACGTTTTTCAGTATGAAGGATGATGCTGTAAATATTGAAGTGCCACTTGCCACACAGATTTTCTCACATTCTTAATGTAGGTGTACAAGCATGGCCTTCCCTCACTGCTGCTTTTGTCTATCCCACCACCACCTTCCAGCTGGCCAACACCACTTCTCTTCTTCCAGCCTAATGGCTCTTTCCTACCTTCTGTTGCTCTTGTTATTCACAATGGCACCTCTTCTTTCCAACCAACTTTCTGATGCTGGCTGAAAGGAGGCTGGACCTTCTCCAGGCCTGAGGAAGCAATGCTGGTGGCTCTGTGCTCAGCACACATCGATGCTCACACCTGCCTAATGGTGTGCCATTCACAGGTCCAAGCTTTGTCCATGTGGCCATCAGCAACAGGGTGGGAGCCAAGGATTCATCCCAGTGAGCAGTATAACTGAGACTGTTCAAAACAAGGAGCATTTAAGCAGCTTGACTATCAATAGGCAGCTCAGGCAAAGATGGAAGCTAGAGGGGGAAACTGCACTTACCCTGCATAAAGGTGCTGAGCCTTTAATGAGGTATTTATTGCAAGTAGTAATCAGTGAACTAGTTAAAAACATCCTCAAAAAGTGCCTTTCATGCTGGTGAATAAAGGCAGTGGAGGGGGTTTTGTGTGAGATAAAAAGTATGCCCAAAATATATAGACAACCTAATTTAAATATGTCAGTGAATGGTAGTCTTTGTCACAGCAGAACGGGTACAAGACTCACCTGTGAAGGGCACTTGATTGAAAGAAAATAAAGTGTTGCAGAAAACTAGAGAAAGAGAGAGGGGAAATGGAAGAGCAGGGAAAAGCCAAAAGGTAGAGAAGGAGTTGCAGCAGGTGACATGTCCATGTTTACTGTAAGATGGAAAGGAAGGAAAAGAAGCCATGCTGCAAGAACTTGGAACAGAGGAAAAAAACGGAAGTAGCTACAGTGGGAGATAGGGAAAAGACTAGATAGCAGAGGAAGACTGAGATAGAGAAGAGTGAGGGCAGGGTGAAGGACTAATTGACCTTAAAAGGCCCATGTGGGTGCTATTTTTCAGGTGCATAAGGAATATGTAAGTAAGGGCTGTGTGAGGAGTAAGTCAGATGTGGACAGCACAGAGAAAAGCTGGAATACAGGGAGAGCAGATGGTCTTGTGGGTAAGGCACTAGAACCAGAAGGTCTCGGTTCAGTCTCCTGGCTTCACCAATGGTCAGGTTTAACAGTGGAGGTTTAATAGAAGAAGGCAATAATCTTCACCTTCAGGGAAATTTTCCTTCATTTTTCTCAGTGTTCTGCTATTTTCCACTCACACGACTGTTGGAAATTCATGCCATTAACTTCTATCCGTTCTCAGCATTTATCTGCAATAGGGAAGGAAAATTGCCTCTAGGAAACTTCTCCTTGGAATGTCTCCTTTGCTGTCAGCTCTCTAAGGCAGGCTGAGCATCTCATAGTATGTCTGCACAGCACTAGACACAATCCCTACATGTCGTTGTGACACAAATACTGATAGTGAGCTTTGATAACAGCAGCCAAACCAGCTTGCATTTAAACTAATAGTATTGTCAGAGCAGAGATCTACCAAATGAGATACTGATCTCATTTTCACTAATAAAAAAGCAGAAGAACTCTACTAAATTTACAGAGTAAATTACTGTATTTAACACTTCCATTTACAGGGTCAATAGAAGACTGGAATTTAAGCTGGTTTCTTGTAAGCATATAGACTGGGTAAGCAACAGATTTTTCACTACGAGGTTTCTGAGCGGCATAAAATGAAAAGCTGGTGTATGTTAACCTGTTACACAGCTGTGGCTATAGCTGCTTTCTGAAGTTTTTGTGTCACAAGGAAAGAAAAATAAAAGAAATGAAAATATGTTTTTCTTTAAATACTGACTCTCACCAAGTTGATCAGAAGCTTTCTGGATGCTACAACGTATTAGAAAAGCCATGAAGAAGACAGATAGTTTTTAGAGACAGTGGAACCTGTACACATGGATCAATTTACCATACTGCCACTAGAGCAAATACAGGGCCATAAAACACATTACAGATCAGGAAACCATCAAAGTGAGGGATAAAATTAATCACTATTCTTTCAGTGATGTGGATTCACTGCAATTCAGAAGTTCTTTTTCTCTCCTTCTGTATTTCAGCTGAAGGATGCTGAAAGCTGTGAAACTGCTCCAGTCTGAAATGTCCTCATTCCTGTACACAGATTTTTCCCATTCCACATTCTTTTATAGATATCTGTCAATATGACGTTGGTTGCATGTATTTAATGTTCAAAAAGGGCAGCATGATCCCATTTTTATATAGCACTAAGGGAAGACTCTGGGTAATACACACATACTGTGCTATGCAGAGCAAGTTCAATGCAGACCTGGAGACACTGGAAACTCCATGGGAACTACACTGAAGCCTGGAACTTTCCCATTTTTGAAGCACATCCTTCCTAGCTGCTTTACCCTGCTATTATTTCACTCACTTCACAACCTGTCTGTGTAGCCAGACAAGCCTCTCTGAGCAACATACACACAGTCACACATTCTCCTGTCCAGCCTCAAATGCTGCTTTTTGGCAGCTGCCCATAGACCAATAGAAGCAAGACTCCGTAGTCAGAGATGGAGTCTCTTCTGAAGCCCTGTGAGCTATTCTTGTCAGATTATGGCACTACCAAGAGACTCAACTGTTTGAAGTATGATGAAGTGCCATGGATGCTGAAGGAGCCAAAAACTGTGGGTCACTGAGACTCATTTTGAAAAGTTTTATTTTTAAATTCCACCTCAGGCTTTGCCTCAGGAATGTGTGGAAATCTCCCAGTGAAGTCATGTTCAAATCAGGGCGAGTTTCTGCGTAGTGGCACGGCTGAAATCCTCAGGGCACTGGCTTTGGTTTGCTCCAAAGTGGAAAACCCAAACCTCCCTCTACGAAACTCGTTGCTAAAATGCAACGCTAACTGAAGGTGTTGGGATCAGGTAGAGGTGTAGCTGGAAGAACTTGCTACCAGGAAGCTAGCAGCTCTCCTGGGAGCTGGGGAGAGGGGGCTGGCCAGCAAAGGCTGTCTCCACTCTTTGTAAGGGAGGATGAAATACCTTATTAGGCTCTAGTTGCTATGGGACGTATCTGAAGCTTGACCTGGTTTATGAGCCAAGCCCCAGTCTTATGAATTCAATAGAATAACTTATGTGGACCTCAACGGGACCGGGGTTTGGCCTAACATGCTTTATTTAGCATCTTGAGTGAGGGAAACATTTTTCTTTAGATTACAGTTGAAAGATTCTTGGGTTTCAGCTTAAGTCTTATGGTGGCAGTATATTGCACACCCATATTTCTTTCTTTTTCTTTAATAAATCACATTTCTCCTGTACTTAGCCTTTGACCAAAACCTGTCTGCTGGAACTGCAATAAACCTGGCTGGTCAGTGATGTCTCTGCTGAAAACAATCCACTTCAACCACACCATATATGCACTGGCTGACCCCCAGGCTAACACATCTCTTCCTTCCTTCCACTCCTCCAATCCCTCTTGCTCCAGATTCTTGTGAGGAGTGGAGTCTTTGGGAGCGAAGGGAGACAGAGGCTATAAATACATGTTTGTGTGGCCATACTTCTGAGGCACAGGGATTTGCTGGAGCTGGGGCCAGAATGAGAGAGCTGTGCTCGAATCTATCAGATCTGTGAAGTACAGATGTGATAATTCCACTGCAACCACAAAAGAATTTACAACAGGAAGTGTTGCAGCTGTTGCTCATTAGCATTAGTACAAATTACGCAAAGCAAATTGTTAGCAGACGTGTTTCCGTAATATTTAACTCATGGCAATGAATAAAAGTGATTTTTTTTTTTCAAGAAAAATTCTAGATTTCCAATGGAATCGATTTCCAATTGCCCATGGATTGGAGAACAGCATGCAAATACTGTAAGGGGCAATGTGTGCAACAACTTGCCTGCTTTCTCTGACAAAGGTGTTTGAATTTGGGACAGCAAAATCCCTCAGACCAAATCCCAGGGTATGACAACTCTTTCTAACCAAACCAGTTTCAAACCAGTGTAGTAGCTGGTTTTGGTCCTTCCATACCTGCTGCCTTGCAGGAATGAACCAGCAGAAGGCAGTCCTCTTGGGCACCTCCTCTGCCTCCCTCCTTGATGCTTGGGGAAGAGCCAACCAACTGGGTCTGGGGAGGGAGGCTGCATTTCAGAGAGGGGAAGTGCCTGAAAAGCATTTAATTTTAATTAATCAAAAGGGAGCATTTAATTCTTGCCTCCCTCCCCTGTGCCAGCGGAGGACCAGTTGTATCCAGGTGGATGTCTGACTCTGGAGATGCTCCTTCATGTGGTGAGCTGAGGGGTCATTCACAGGTTCCTGGAAGGACCTGGGGGATCCCCCTCCTGATAACTTCTTTCAAATAGAAGCTATTCAAATGAAAAGAAAGAGAAGGCACTAACTAATTAACTGAAGGTTTTGGCTATGTTTTGGGGAGGTAAGAGCTGACAGATTCCTCCCTGAGCTTGCACAGCCCTCAAACTGTAGGGCCAGAGTTGGGAGGGTGCTGCACCCCATGGGCAGGAAGAGACCATAGGGTGGCTGTGCCAGGGCGAGAGGAAAGACCATCCATAACTGCTGCAGTCATGGCCGGGCTTCAGAGGATGGTGTGTGCTCCTGTTGCTAATCCAACACAAAAACTTCATCAGCCATTTTCTTGTTGTTTTGATAGTTATTGCTGGTTTTGCTAATAATGCTCTATTTAACCTCTTGCAGCCATCCATTCTTTAAGAAGGAAGTGTAACTCATAAAGACTGCTGACAACCTATAGAAATTCAGCAATCAATTTAAGGGTAATAACAGCCCAGGGTGATGCTTTACATGCCAGTCCCAAGGGTGCTTGCCTGCATTAATCACATTGTGAGAAGCTGCTAATGCTGCAAAGGCTGCTGCACTCCTCAGCCTGCCAAGCAAGACAGTGGGCTATGAGAAGTGGAGGTATTCCCAGAGGCATTTCTTGAAACTCAATTAGGTCTGGCTAGGGAAGGAAGCATTTGCTGGTACAAGAGAAGAGACTGTGATGTCAGGTGGATGGGAAAGCAGTGTGGTTGGCCTGTGTTGGCAGCTGATGCTGAGCTGGTCAGCCTTGCTAGATGCAAGAAGGTGGTCAGCCAGGGATTACTGTCTCTGTGCTCCCAACACCTTATAGCTGCCATTTGAGCAAGGAAGAAGTCCTTGGACTTTGCCTGCTTACTTCTTTTTTTTTTTTTAAAAAGTGAACGCTCACAAACAATTGAAACTGCCTGAAGCAACCAAAGTCCCTTTTGATCCATGTGTGAGTAGTTAGAAGTAAAAAAGAGGCTCATGTGTTGCTTTTAAAGGTATCACACATCAACCCACCATTTGGGAACAACTGGGTTGGCTACAGGCTGAAGCAAGAGCTGGAAAAGGAATAGCGAGCAAAGTAATTTGTACAAGTGATGTCTAGAGCAGCAGCCAGTGGAGAAGCAGCTGACATGCATGTTCTGGTTCTTTAGTGCCTATTCTGAGGAAAAGGCCTGACACCCTCAGCAGAGCAGAGCTGCTTAACTACCTTCACTAATAAGACTTGAAAGAGAAAAATTATTTACAATTGCAACATTACTGTAGTAATGTTTGTCTCCTAATTCCCTCTCAGTGGAAAAAAAAACCCAACAAAAAAAAAAAAAACAAAAAAAACCCACACACCCACAAAAAAAAAACAACAAACAAACAAACAAACAAACAAACAAACCCCCCAAAAAAACCCAAAAAACCCAAAACACCATACAATGAGGAATTTTTGTTATAAGCATTACTTAAATGTAAAATGAATCCACTTACTGCCTCCCCTGTGAAAAACAGAACACTAGATCTCATGGCCTGGGCGGTCCTGACATGCCCACAAGTGTCATATCAAATGAGATAGCACCACTAACTGTACACATCAGACACATACATGAAAACTATTTCAGCATATTAAATCATATGTATGAACATTATTACCACCATGGAGTCTATTAATACTGCATTGCTATAATCAGCCCTCTTGGCTGTGGTGTCCCGAGGCAGGTGGGGGAGGGAAGGAAGGGGTGAGACACACAACAAAATGGGAAGGATTCTTATTCACAGAAGCCTAGTTCTGGGGTGGCTTTTTTCCCCACTCTCAGAATAAAATGTGAGGCTACAGATTCTCCAAGAAAAGACAATAAAATGCAAAAATCTTCTTGGAACACAAATGTTCTACTTCCAAAATGTCAAAATGATGTTTTGACATTACTGAAAGCTGTAGTTTCAGTTAAATAGAATTTAATGTTAGAAAGTGACATGCTTTTATGAAGAGTTTTGATTTTGACAAAGTGGGATTTTCCAGCATTGAAGCCATCTGATAAAGTCTAACCAGCTCTGACTACTGATATATTACAGCAAGGTGGGGTTTTAAGTGGAGGAATTAAAATCACCATATGAAAAAGCACAGAGGTTAACTAAGTTCAAAATTATAGTGAAATAAAAAAGAAAAAGATTGTCTGAGGACTCTCTGAGGGTGACATTACTAATACAGCAAGATTTTTATATATTTTGTGAATCTTTTGGGGAAAACTCCCAATTTTTTTTAAAAAATGTAAGAATGAAAAATCAACTGTACAAGTTTGATGTTGACAAAAAGTCACCTCTCCCTCAACCAAGATAACTGACTGAATTTCCATTCTTTATACCACAAACACAAAGTGACGTTGGATGGGTGTTGTGTTCCAAGCACTGGCACATTTAAGGTTCCATATATTATATCACTCAACGTTATATGACTTTTCATTTAACACAATTGTTCAGCTATTCCTATTAAGAGTGTTTTGGCATGCAGACAGGATTTGCTGAAAGCTGATCAGTCCTGTAAAGATCTAATCCTGTGAATTTATGACAACTTCTTTAATTTGGGGGAGTAGGCCCCAAGAGTTTAGTGAAAGTCTTGCAGGATATGGTTTCTCCTATTTTTAAGGATTTTCAGGGTTAGGTCTTGAATGAGTATCTTTTGGTAGGAGTTCTAGTCTAGCAACATGCATCAAGTTGAATTTTATTCCATGAGGTATTTTTGGTAACATTCTTTTCTACATAGGCGGGGTCAAACAGCATAATGTCTTGTATATTATCAGGACCCCATTTCTCAAGTCAGCTGAGCCAACTAGCTCTAAAATCACCTGCATGACTTAAAAACACTTTCTGCCTCTCCTTATCATGCAATAAGTGTTTAAACTATATGGTTGTGTCCCTTTGTAGTCCTCCTTTTAGATGAAAACAAGAACATACCCATTCCACAGATTTCCTCAGCCTGAGACAAGTTCTCTCCCCCTGACTACACAGAGTATCAATGGACACCTTTTAGATTTGTGTAAGAGGCAGAAGGGAATTTTTAATTCACTTGAGACATAAAGTCCAGCACATCTATCTGTGTACTGAAAACCACCGTGCAATCAGAAACCAACCCTACAGCATCTGTCCTGGACCTGACCATCATTGCAAAGTGCAGAGATGTGCCCAGGTCCTCATGAGGAACACTCCCACACAGCTCCCTCTCTTTTTCACGGTGCAAACAAAAACCCAGAAATGCTGCCCAGACATTTTTTTCTTAGAGTGCCACAAACTGTGTGCCAGACTGGAATGGCACAGGGAAGGGAGCTGACAGCTGTGCACGCCAGACACCGTGGGAGCCGTCCACCCCCTCTTTGGTGTAATGGCAAACATCCTGTCAGAAACACTCTCTGCGTTTGGGCTTTTCTTGAATTAATTATCTGTAAATGATAACGCGCTTATCCTGCTGGGAGTCTGCGATTCCTTGGCAGTACTTACGGATGTGCTCGATTGGAGAGTCATGGCGGTCAAAGCTCATCAGACAGAACGGCATCATAGCTCCAGACATAAGTCTGCTAGGGCTGCTCCCTCTAGCGGGGAAAAGTACCTTTTAGCTGGGAAAAAAACCTTTCCCCCGCTATTTTCCTTCTTTCCTATTTTTTTTTTTTAACTTTCTTTTCTCTCTTTTTTCCTCTTTTTTTTTTTTTTAATTTTTTAAATTTTTTTTTAAAGTGAATAATTCAAGTTTTCCGGATAGTGCAAGGCAGTTCCCATCAGACAATAGGTGAACAAATGCTGCACTTTTTCAGTCCTCGAGCACGGACAGTGTAGATGGTGCTGAGCCGATGCAGGACAGCGGTTACTCCTCCGAGGTGGAACCGTGGCAAGTGAGGAACATTTCATTTGTCTTTTGGCAGTCATCAGCATATGCTGTAACTGTGTTTGGTTTTGATTTTCCACTTCTGATTACAAAAATAGGACTTACTATAATCATAATAATATTGATGATACAAAATAATTATTGTAATTATATACTTTTTGGCATATTATTAACACAAAGCAGCAAAAGATCCCATTGGATTAAAAAAAGGTGACAATGCACAAATGTTAAAAAAGACCGAGTCTTTGTTAAAAAAGAGGGAAAAGCAATCTCCAAATGAATGCATTTCTGTAAGGCAATATGTTACCTTTAGTTTTCCATCTAGATTTAGTTCAGATTCTGTTGTTCGAGAAATTGTTAGAACTTGGCTTGCTTGAGCTTATCAATGTGGTAACACAGTTTCAGCGCAGGTCCCAGTTTCAGCCCCAGGTATTTCATGATCATGTCGCTTTTCAGAAGTAACAAAGCATTGCCATCAATCTCCTGGTTTCGAAAGACACAAAGAGAATCAAAATGTGTTAACTCCCTTTGCCCCACTGCATCCTGACACATTAAATAAGGTGAATTAGAAACAGCATGTCTTTTAGGGCTGGCTGAAATGCCATGCATTTTGAAATTTCATTAAAAAAATTGAAATCTGAAGTATGATAGAAGGAATCTGTAAAAGAGAGTTTAATTAAATACTAGTTTTTATTCTCCAAGAAACTTTAAGATTTGTCCAGGTTTTCAGTTATTTTGCTATTAAAAGGAGGATTCTTTTAAAAATCAGGGTTGCTCTAAGCCCAGTTCTTAGAAAAGACTAGAGAGAAAGGAATGAGTGACGGAGAGAGAGGGATGTGGCCACATGAACTGCTGATAGCACACCACTGGCTCTCAGTTCCAGCTTTGTTCCCTATTATCTGCACATTTCACATATCTCCAGTACACTTATATCCAGTGAGGCGTGTATGTACATGTACCATTTGCCTACCATATATATATATGACATATATATAAATATACGCCATATATATAGATATAGATATACATATACACCATTCCATATATATATATGGATTTTTTTCTTAAATTGAAAACAGCAGTAACTCGCTAATTTCATTGCATTTATTAATAAAATTTGTTAAATTTTAATTTAACCCTCATGTAAATGGATGATATTGCCACCAAGTTTAGTTGTTTATCCCAGATCTGTTGGCTTGACAACCTTGTGAAATTACAAAGCACTGTACTGAGCACAAGGTAGCAGAGTGCCCAGAAAAACACTCTCTTTCACTATGAACTGTAGAACACAGAAGCTTTCAGCTATACTGTCCTTCCTTGGACCCAGAGCTTGTCTGTTTTTTCTTGACTATATTAGTGGATCTTCTAAAAAGTACTTGCCCTCCCCACGGTCTCCAGCACACTTACGTACTTGAACCATCAGAGCTAAAACCACACAAGTGCTATGTATGCATGCATACATATGCATATACACACACTCTAATGCTATATATATTGTATTTATGATTTTGATGGTCAGATCTTTCCACTGTGATCCATTGTCTACTCATTAAGCAATACTATGGATCCTAATTTGCCTTGATCATTATTATTCCATTCAGGAGGTGATTTAGCTGATGAGCAGTTAAGGTCACTTTATGATTAACTCAATCAATTAATGGTCTTCATTTTGCAACCCCCACTCTATCCATAATAGAAACTCTCTTCACCTTCCCCCTCTCCTTCCCATTATCTTAGGGAAGCTAAAGTAAGAATAAGTGTTATGTATAATTACTACTTGCATAAGAAATAAAAAAAATATCTCCTCTAACTGTGGTGCTATAGGGTAAAAACACTGTTAAGGTTTAGGTGCAGAGGCAGCTGTTTCTAGATGTTGAGTTCAGCATTTTATTATTTCCATTATTATTACTGTGTAGGGGTCAAAATTAAACTGCATGACAATAGTATGCCCGAGGGAGCATTCATATCCAATTAAATATCCCATATTAGCCATGTCCCTGTGCAGATTCTTGGCTTGACGTCTTTACAGTATTACTGTGTCAGCCCTTTCAAAAATAATTTAAAAAAGAAGAATTTGATAGCACATGATCCCTACATCTGCAATAGCTCCACCAGAAGATCTTGAGCCAGGCTAGGAGCTGGTAAAATACAGTGCCATCAGTGCAATTAGCTTGTTTCACATGCATTGAGATCTGGAACACTGCAAGTCAGAATATTGCAGGAGATCATTATCATGTTCCTGAAAGACGATGGACACAGAAAACATAAGAGCTGTGAAATCATGACAGCGTGGATATGAACATACAGTTTCCTCCTGCATGAATGAGTATTACTGTGTTTGTGCTGGCCTCTTGCAGCACTTGTTCTGGCGATATTGTTCAAAAAGCAGAGTAGCCCCTAAGCAAGCTCTGTGCCACGCAAACAAGGATGCAGCCAGTGGTGGATGTCCCCAGATTGAGGGACACCTCTTTTTCTTTTAGTAAGGTGAAAGTACCCATCTTTATGAGTGTTTAAGCACTTAAATCTGAGTAAAATCAAAGATTTCAGGATCTATATCATGCTTGAGATATAGATATAGACACGTCTCTCCCCTCTTTGGTATTCTACAGTGTCAAGAACAGACACCAGCCCTGGTAAGGCCACCACCTGTGACAGCAGCGCAGCAAGTGGAAACTCAGTGGTCAGTGCTCAGACACTTGAGATCGAGGTCTGGAGAAAGACACATGCTCATAAATCTAATGTCTAGCACTGTCAGAGATAGTTAGCTATTTGAATGTGTTAAACTCAAAGTTTTTTTGTCCCCTTCATGTATGTATTTGCCAATCACTGGCCATAATTAAACTGTAAGACCGTAACATTCCTTCAATCCCTTCCAGCTTGAGTTTTCTACCTGATAACTCCCAATGTAACTCTTTCCCATTTGCCATTTCCCTTCCCCCAATCTTTCTACCAACTCTTTCCTGCTGATAGAGCACTGCATGGGTCACAGTGCTGCTACAAGATCCCTGGCCAGGCTGATGGCTCCTTTCCATGAGACCAAAAGTTCAGTCATCAACATGAACTGAGCTTAGCTCTCCTTGGTACACAGATGTGGTAAGGGGGCAGGGAACAGTGGAGGGGAGCTAGTACAACATTTCTCAGTCTTTGGTAGACACTCGCAGGAGCTACCTGTGGTAGGGCTCCTTGGGTGTCTTGGCAAGTAGAAAAGCTTCTGGTCCTGGTGGAAAGAGCAGAGACAGAGCACCCCCAGGCTCCGGGGACTGAGGTCAACAACCAAATGGCCTAACAGAGCAGTGGGAAAGCACACTGCCTGCATGCAGGATACACCCTCTAGCCTTTTCTTCCTGCTGGTCCCACCAGCCTCCCCCTCTCAGTGTCATAACTCAGATGAGCTGATTGCCAATGCAACTATTTCGGGCAATAGCTGGGCCTTGTCAATGACAGTAAGTGCTTCTAAGTAAATTATGCACCCTCTTCTCATAAAGATTGAACGTACAGGAAGATATGGCTGAGGTTAATGGACTAATCACTTGTCTCTCACCCCTGGGGTCTTTGTGCTAATCCAGACGAGGTTTGAAGGCTGAAAAATTGCAGGGACATATATAACTCAAAGGTGTAATTGAATTGAGTTGTGTGGCAATCATACCCAGGTTCTCACACCTGTGACATATTTTACAAGGAAACCAATGATAAGTAGAGCCTGTGGGTGCTGGGTGTGCAGCAAAGGATGACAGGGACAGTCTTCAGTGGTAATTTAGCTTGATCTCTTCAGTCACAGAGCAGTTGCAGCATTATGGCATGCTCCAGTGCAGCTGGCCCATGACTGCCTGTAGTGCGCCACTGTCCTGCTGCTACATAACAGCATGTAGTGCCATACTTTGCTACAAGTGGAAACTAGAAAAAAAACCAGTGCTTTTGCACTCTTCATGTTTACGGGACAAACTTTAAATGTTTGGGTTGGGGTTTTTTTGAGATGTATGTTTACATTGTGTCAATTCTTGCTGCCTTGCATGGAGATTTTCTCTGGATGCACAGACCCTTCTGGTATTCTCATAAATTCATTCTAAAGCAAGTTACTTCAAATTGGAAAGTGGCTTGTTTATCTGCTTGGTCGCCCACATGACCAAAATAGGCCATGTTTTCATTATCAACTTATAAGGCAGATCTGACCTCTCTGCAGAAAGCAGGAAAAGTAGGCTAGCACCTGACCTGTACTTGCAGATTTGGCCCTAGCACCACTGTGCCTGCTGTTGCTCCCATGCTACAGGCCTGTCTACAGAATGGCAGATGACCTCATTACCTTCCTAGGGTAAGCAAAGGCCTATGTTCATTTTCATTTTCATCTGCTCCTCAGTCACCTCCTCTCCTCAGTATCTGGAAACCCTGCATCCAGAGCATAGCTGGAAGTCCATAATTTGTCTCCCTCAGCTGTTGTCTGCAGCCCCACATTCCTACATGTTGCTGCTGGCACATGGGCAAGGAGTGAGACCTAGTCATCAAGCCCTCTCGTTGGCTTTGCAGCACCTGGGGTGCTGTTCAGGACTCAGGGCTGGGGAGCAACTCTCATGTAGACTCAGGTCCAGGCACTTACATCCAAAGTTATGACTTCCAGCTGAACACTTCTACAATAAAATCCATTTATCATAGACAGACTGAATTGATCAAAGAGAGATGGAGAAGGCCAAAGATCCTACTAGATACACTGGTGCCAACTTCATATGCAGCAGCAGAACAAGAAATTCCAGATCACGCAAGTTTACAGTCTTCCCCTTTACTAATTATGGATTATATAATTTCCATCACTGGAGACTGCATCACAAAAGCAACTTCCATATCCTCCAGTGAGTCAGCAGGTCTGTTAAATTTGGTTATGCAGTTACATAATACTGAGGGGAAAAAGATTAAAAGCTTGGCTGTTTTAGGTTTCTCCTGCTAAATATCTGGAGACGCATAAAAAATGGTCTTCAGAGAAGAATCATAGATATCCTGTGAAAAAAATTGTCATTGAGATGAGGGTTTTTTTGTGCCAATCAGACAATGAAAAGTAAGCACCAGATCCTCAGTGCTTTCTTTCTTTGTAGGCTTGGCATAGAAACAATTTATGCTGGAGTAGTTGGGAACAAATAGTGAATATTTTCTAAAGACACTGTTAGGGATAAATGAATAGAGTAGCATAGAATATCATAGAATAGGACTGTTTCAGTTGGAAGGAACCTACAGCGATCATCTCCAACTGCCTGAGCAACTGAGGGCTTACCACATTACAACATGTTATGAAGGGCACTTTCCAGAAACCTCTTTAACACTGACAGGCTTGGGGCATTGGCCATGTCTCCATGAAGCCCATTCCAGTGTTTGACTACCTTCTCAAGGGATAAGCCCCCCAGAGAGCCACCTTTGCAGGGCCCTGTGTTCAACCTGACTGAGCACAAACACTGCCTATAGCAGCCAAAGGCAGCTGAGAGTACTTGTGAAACATGCACTTGGGACTTAAATTACCCAGAAGTGGTAAGGGCAGCCTTCTACATACGTGTTTTCTGAAGAGCTCCACATGAGGACCTAAAGCGTGGGGGTCTGCATCCTTCACAAACCAAACCACATCATCCACCGTCCAGGTCAAAGGATTCTTGCTTGATGGTCGAGCTGCATCTTCTTGTTCTGGTGAAGGACTCGAGGCTATTGGTACAAAAAAGCCCACAGCAGCAGATTACAATGGCATAAAGTAGTTTCCTTGGTTTGTAAATCTGCAGGGGTGTGGCAGCCCCACTGCAGCATTGGATGTTGAATCTGAGTGTGCAAATATCAGCCTGAGATGGTGGGGTAGGGAGAAAAGGGGACATGGAGTGGTTTCCAATCTGACTGCTTATTGGAAGACACAATCCCAGCTGGCGAATTGCATTAAAAAACATGAAACCCTCAAGTTCCTGCCGGGGAAGGAAAAATGTGCCAGCTGCCAGGCTCTTAAACCGAGCTGCCCCTGCTGTCTGATCTTCAAGCAGCAGGGATCTTGGCTCAAGAAGACACTACCCTCCCACCTGGAGAGAAAGTTCTTCAGCACTAAACAAAGGAATTTGCCATTGAATGCAAAGGCTAGAGGATAAAATCAGGATTTAGCAAATAGGTTTTTTTTTCCTTTGCATTCAGATATCCAGACTTAGAACTTGAAGGAACGTTTCCAGTCCATATCCTGCTAATCTTAGTCTCCCACAAAGCTGATGGTCTCCAGTGAATGCTGATTTGGAAAGTTACTAAAACATGCAAAGATGAACATAGCACAGGTGACTTTTTAATGGTATAAGCCCTGGATGATTTAAGGTCACTTCAGCTTACTGTAGCTTTAAATCAAGTGAATAAAGGCACATTGGAATGGAAGTGCATTTATGTTTTTATTCTTAGTCACTGCATAAATCTCAACCTCCACCTCAATATAGTTTGTACCCCCACTTCTGCTGCTTCACTATGACAAAAACTATACTATGCTAGGTTACAGGAAAGCTCTTTCTGGTTGTTTATATCCACACCAAGCAAACTTTGCCTTAACAGGCAGCAGCACACAGATGTATAGAACATTACTTGCCCACATCTGCTCATCTCTTTCTGTTAAGGCACAGTTTTTAATGAGAGATGTGCAAATGGTAAGCAAGCAAACACTACAGAAGACTAGAAATGAAACAGAAGAGTGCATGTACAGGGAGACTACAGGTACCTAAACTGGAGCCTGGAGAAGCCCCCAGGTAGACGAGAGGCAATCAGAACTGCTGAGGAGAGAAGGGATGAGCTCTCCAGAGAAATACTGAGCTTATAGAGACAGACTAGATGTAAAAGAGTCCCCATGCATGACTCAAAACACGATCCTAATGCATGTGAGCAAACGTACTGGGCTGGGTTTGTGACTTATGTAGGTTGTCATTACACTGACTTCAGTAGAGCTCTGCTGATTTACATTAGCTGAGACTGCCCATACATGCCCAATAATGGTTTTATGTACATATTGGCCCTTTTTTCTTGCCACCATGCTCATCTCATAGTATAATGTAATGAGGTATACTTTGCAGTTACTCAGGATGAACTCCAGAAAGCAGCAGTGCTATGAATTTGCAAATCTGGTTGATGGGCTTCATAATGGGATGGAATGTAAATATCATGATAATTGCACTCTCATTTGCTAAGTCACTGTTCTGGATATAAAGGACAAGGAATAGCCGCAGGTCTTTTTAATTAGACAGCGAGGACTGGTGTTCATGTGGACTCAGGCGACCCTGGGCTCTGCTCACGAAATAAATGCAATACACAATGGTACAGACACCATCTGGAGCTTTTGGCATGAAACAATGAAGACAAAGAGTGTAAAATGAACAGGGTAATCTTGGCCAACCCCTGGATCATCAGTAGCATTGAGGAACTTTGTCAGGGACAAGTGGGAGAACAGAAACTTGCATTGGAGATAGAGGGGAGAGTATTTCTCCCCTTCATGATCTGTTAGTCGTTTGGATGCCAGATGATGTGTGAAGGTATTGGGCACTACAGTACCTCAAACCAAAGGTCAGGGAGAAAAACAGGCTTTTGCAAACTAGGTGGAAAATAGTGGGAGGAGACAAAGGTTTGGTTGTGTGAAAACAATTGCAGGAGTTTCTATGCTACTGCCATAACATGGTCAAGGGAGATGTCGTGCCACTACTGAGTATCCCATTTTTTCCCTTTAATTTGTATAAATGTAATGAAAGCCTAGAGGGCTTAGCCTGGGATTCACACTGGGCATAGAAAGAGCAGCCTGGAGCTCAGTGACTCTTGCTGGCAACCTGATCCTTCCAGAAATACAATACCAGGAAAGGGCAAAGGGGAGCAGAGACACCCGAGTGCAGCTGGGAGCCTTCAGGTATTGGAAGTATCTGTAATGAAAGGAAGGGGGATGAGAACAGAAGGTTGAAATGACAGGAGAAATCTATTCATTCCTTCACAATCTGGCAATCAATAGCATAAATCTGATTTCTTAAAGACAAATACATAAATGACCTTTCTGAAGAGACTACACGGCTAGAGCTCTTCCAGGCCTTAGCAGGTGAAGATAACCCTTTCAAATCCCTACCTGAGGTATAACATAGTAATAATAAAACAAGAATTATGTGTTGATATTAATTCTTCAAATATTTTTTTACTTTATTTACCTACCTAGTGTAATGAATTAAATGTAAAATTGTAATTTTTTTCTACTATTTTCTGTATGTTTTCCTTTTTGTAATGAAAAGACTGATATATCCCCTTTTGCCATTGTAACAAAGATAAAAGAATCTAACCCCATCTTCCCATAAAGAATAAATACTAATCCAAAGAC
>JAWWLV010000121.1:69948084-69966051 GCA_035041135.1 Platyrinchus mystaceus | reverse complement strand
TAAGCAAGACCCTGAGAATTGCAAAACACAGGAGCCGAAACAGTACAAAAAGACCAGAGAACGAACACTCATCGCTCACTTTGCTACAAGCAGCCCGGTGCATCGTCATCTTTCTTGTTTGTTTTATTGCTTTTATAATAAACTATTTCTTTATTGCAGCTTTGCAGCCCGGCATTTTTATTAATTTATAACACCTAGTATCAAGTCGTGTATTCTCTAATGCTTTCTCATTAATCAGATGTGTTATTTTATTTGTATTAAAGGGACTACCTTTAAATGTTATGAATAAAACTGGGATACCACCAGTTTGTGGCCAAATATCAGTTTGTAGCTGGTGAGTTTGGAAACAATCTGGTTTCCCATTTATTTTAGAATTTATTTTGCTGCTTAGTTTATTTGGTTTTTAACACTTTAGTTTACCCATTTGAGTGTAATTTCTCTATTTATAAAAGAAAATAGATCATTTCATGTCTACACAAAGGCACGGGGTTTGTTTCAATACCACCACTTTGCTAAGACTATATTAAGCACAAAAGTGTTTGATGGCAGTGGGGCAAGTACTATACATTTTTTCTTATCTGAAGGTGTTCACACTTAACCTAAGAATTAGATAAATGAGGAAGTCTCATGTCTCCAGGGTATCCTATGCCATCCTGTCATCAGAATTAATCAAGATGATAATGAATACTCAGATTACAAAGAGATGGGAGTGCTTGCGACCAATAATTATTTTTAGAGATCATAATCTAGGTCAAATCCAATTTCCTGTTTTTGACAGGTGGCAAAAATTTGTCAAATTAATGGAACGGGATATGGAAATTTAGGTAATTGGAGGGAAGCACTTTCCCTCCTGCCTCAAGGGATATTGGAGAAGAACAGTGAAGAGGTTCCTCTGCAGTGGAAGGTCTCTGAGCATCCCAGTTGAGACCATTGCCTGCACAGAAACAGCTGGAATTACCACGTCAGTGGCCAAAGCCAAGTGAAACTGAGAGAAAGACGTGGCCTGGCTTGGTCTGGGTTTTCACTCCACACAGGCTTTTCTCTGCCACTCACCTCAGGACCTTCCTGAGAAGGAGAATGGAGAGAGAGCCAACAGCCAAATGGCTGCAGAGGTGTGACAAGGAAATAAAATGCTAAGATGGAGTTAAACCTGCAAAAGAAGGAAAGACAAATAAAAGACTCCCTAAATATGTTCTTGGCAAACAAACAGAGCCCAGAGGGAGTACAGTCATTGATAGATAAGAGTGGAAAGGGAGTGACAGATGAACTTTAATATTGCTGCAGGCCTAAATGATTTCTTTGCCTCAAGGGAAGGGGGTGGGAATGAAATTTTAAAAGGTTCTCTCTGATTGCACTGGAGCAGATAATAAGGAGCAGCAGATCTACTAAAACTAAGCAGAAGTAGCAGACCCTCAAAGGCGCAGAGAAATGGGAGTTATTTTAAAAACAAACCACCTTAGACTATAAAAAATGACAGAAGGAAGGCTTTGTAGAAGACACTTTTCTAAAAATCTACAGCACACCATGCAGGAGGAGAGGCATCAGAGAAGCAGGCATCTGGGAGAACACAATTACAGGATATTTATGAACATTGGGGGGGGGTTGATGAGCCATGATCAGCAGAGAGCTCTGCAAAGAAGACTGGGTTTAACACGTCTGTTTGCACTGGCCGGCATTTGCAGGACATGTCAAACACCACCTGGCTGGTGTCCTTGGCCTTGCAGTGCACCAGAGAAGAGCGCCTGTCCCACCAGGGTAGCAGCTGCTCCCACTTACAGCATGGCACACGCTTTGTGGGGATGCAACACTGCAGGTGCTCCTCCGCCTGCTGCAGACACAGCCCAGCATCCAGCTGCACGAGATGTGGTCACAGGCGCTAAATATTTAATTGGGCTTTTCTTGCTTTGCCTCTCGTTTTTAGGGGGGAAAAAAAAAGGCAGCTCACTGAAAGCCCCTAAACTTTCAGATTGTATATGTCCTCAAAAATTAGCAGGCAAGCTCTATTTGCTGAAGAAGTGGTACCCAGCAGTGAGGCTCACAATGCCATCAGCAGCAACTTTGCCTTGGGGAGGTGCTGGATTTAGCTCCCACAAAGTGTTTGCAGCATTATTCTGGAAAAACAGAAATTTCTAACCCTGTGCCCCCAAATGTTTTCAGGAAATACATTCATTAACAAGCAGAATTGCCTCTTTAACAAAGACCCTCAGGTGATAATAATTAACTGCTAATATTGGATAATAAAATCTACATAAAAATAACAAGCTACAGGGCAAGGTTAAGGTTATTATATTGTGGTTGAACACACATTCTTCATACTTGGGATAAAGGCTTTGTCTGTTATGTAAGCAGGCTTGGAAAGGTTTATGATGTCCTTGACTACTCCTTCCCTGATTTAAAAGCTTCAGTTTGGCAAATGATGACAGGGAAGTGCATGTTTATCTGTTAGCAGCCCCAAGTGGCTTTCTGAAATGAGGGGTTTTTTTTATTTTTTTTCTGAATTTTTTAGCATAATCAAGGAGAATTAGGCATCAAGCTTCCAATCGCATTAATGAGAGCTTTGAGGTTTAATCTCATCCATTCCGCTTGAAAGACATGTTCTGCTATGCACTGAGATATGTTTTATGATTATGGTTTTTTCCATTATATTTGCCCACCATGATAAATAAGGCAAGATATTTTTCATAACTATCCATAAATAAATAGGATTGGTTTGAGGTTTCAGAGATAGATTCTTCCTCTTTTTAATGCGTCCTGCCCATCCCCGCCTGAAGAGGATAAGAACAGACTGGCATACACCACTTACTCATCTTTGCTTACTTATGATTCAGCAACATATAAATTATGCCCAGAAAGAAGAAAAACACATGCACAGATTCCAAAGACCTTTGCAAGAGAGACTTTGTGAAGGGAGTAATCAAACTCCAGTGTAGCTGCACTAAGGCAGTTGCAGAAAGACGTGTATTTTAAAAGTCTGGGATTGCCAGTAGAAGTGGAAGCAACATGGTGGGTGAAAATATGATAGCTGTGAAGAAATGCAGTCTCTAATTTTAAGGGCGACCAGGTAATGCTTTGTAGGACGCTGGTGAGAATTGCAGTGTTACAGAGCTGACACTATGGCAAATGGAGTAAGAGGTGAAACCAAGCTGTGACTAGAAACATTACAGTGTCTTAATGCTGGAAGTGACATCATAATGACTGTGTGAGCACCTTGACTTCATGGATGTCACTGTGTTGCCCATTACAGCCACAGAAAAGTGCCTGGTGTGTCTGAGAGCAAGTGGCTCTCCTCTGTCTTAGAGAACCTAGCTTCTGCCATGGACTACAGGAGACTCTGCTGGAGTCTCCACAAAGCAGCTGAATGGATCAGAGGAAATCTGATGGATGCTGATGGCACAAATGTGCACTGGCTGTTTGTGCTGCCATACATTGGTGGAGCACAGGGGATTGCTATTCCCTCTGTTAGAGACCTTGACAGGAAGCCCATCTCTGTATGGGTAGATTCTAATCTACAATGGGTGATACCAAGACTAGTAAATTGTTAAAAATTTAAAAACCCAAACCAAACCAAAACAAAACAGAAAAAAACAAACCCAAAAGGCAACAGTATCAATGAATCCATAACTATTTAAATTATGTACAATGTATACCTTTCGATTCTAGGAAGCCTTTACTGTTGAGCTGGCCAAATGATGCAGAGATCACAGGGGATCTAGGCTATGCAAGTGTCAAATGCTCATTACATAAAAAAATACTAAGGTGTTTTGGGATGAGTCCTATCAACCCCAAGTATTATATATAACAGCTTCAAGTCAGTTGTAACTGCTTTAGAGATACTCACATGTCATGAATGCCTGGTTCAAACACAATCTCTTCCTCTTTGCTCCTCAAAGTGCTTTAGTAAGTTTTAAGCTAGAGAAATACAGGAATCTGCAAAGCCTATTGCATGACCACTCTATGACTTTTTTGTTGGTTCAGTTCTGGAAAAAAGATGTGCCATATTTCAGCCTTTCATTTTGTAGACTGTGGGTTTTGTGGGAAGTCACAAAAAGAGAGATGGAGCTGTCTCTTGAAGCTTAGCTTTCTGCTCAGGATCATGCGGAACTTTCACAAGACAGTGGCTGAGACTGAGAAAGAGTGACATTCAGAATCAGAAACAAGAAGGGAAAGTAGTGCAGCTGAACAAGGTTAAGAAGCTCTGATTTTAGGCTTCAGTCCCTTGAACGTACTTTCCATCCCCTGATACCAAGAGTTTTTCTGCACACAACACATTCTTAAGCACACAAATTTTTTGGATGCTGAAATGCACAAAGTATTCAATAAGCCACTGAGTGATTCAGGGAAGAAAAATCTATGAAGGGTTACTAAATATGAATCCACCACCTCTGGTTCAGGAAGTCCTTGAGCCGCAAATTTCTGAAGGCAGGGATGCACTGCTGTTTCATGGTGGAGACAGGATGTGTGGCTAGACAGACCTTTGCTCTGAACTGCCCTAGCTCTTCATATGTACTACAAAGAGATAATGAGTGATATCAAACAGAATGATAAAGATTTTTAAAGCAAGTAAGTAACAACGTTGTTCAGTGTTGGCTTCTCACAGCTATAAAGCTTGACGAAAGGGTCCCAGTTCTGCTAGGAGGCTCTAAGAAAGTGGTAGGAGGCACATTAAGCCTCTTGTCCTTCCAGGACCCGATTATGCCAGCCTGAGAGGCACTGAACAAGATCTGAAAGAAAGTGGCTTTTCATTTCCTTTTCTTTGTAACTGAGGCCACCTCGTTCTAGGGACAACCTTTTACCAGTTGTTTGCAGTAGTTCATTTCTATACTACCCACTTTGCTTTGAGTAAAGTTGACTCTGTAAGTAAAGGAAAAAATAATTATGAGAACCAAACCCATATCAGTGGTCTCTATAATAGACTAATGCAGGGGTATATCAGGGAAACAAGTGTGTGAAAATAATAGCAAAGTGAATGGTGGTTTTGGGTAGGTATTGAACATTTAAGAAGGCAAACTTAGATAAACAAATGAATACGAGGATAAATATTTATAATACACATTTTGGAAGAAAAATGTTCTAAAATATTAAATAGCAAAAGTTCAGGAACAAGAAATAATACAGGTGTTGGGGAGGTGAGGGGTACTGAAAGAATTAAGCAAACATTAAGAAAAGGATACTGAAAAGAGGCTCTGGAATGGCTTCCAAGCAAGAATATGCAGAATCACTTGAAGTTTCCAGGGGAAATGCAAGGGCAAAAAGACAATGTAATGATCTAATGGTAGACAAAGGGACTAGGGAAACCAGTAAGGCTTCTGCAAATATATAAGGATATAAAAAAAACCCCTACTAGATTGACAGTAGACTCCATTAATAAATGAGGAAGGTAAAGAAATTAATGACTTAAAAATGGCTGAGACATTTGACTCCGTTGTTAGATCTATCTTCAAAATGAAAAATGCATAAATGAAATTTGAATAATTAGTAAGGGTGAAGACACTGTTGGAATCGCTACTAATAAAGACCTGTTAATTGAGAACTTGGAAAATGCAAACAAAGTTAAGGGAAGCTCAGTGAATTAGCTAACCTGTTTGATGAACATGGATAATTTCTAGAGGAAAAAAAATCATGGTTAATAGGAACTATAGCTGATGGGCAGAGCAACTAACCCAGTAAACATAAATCCTGACAGGGTAACTGGACAAAAATACAAAGAAAGGGAAAAAGAAGGGTCATTGAATGCAGTGGTTCCTATGGCATCCCTTGAATTTCAGATAAACTTCTTATGACTTTGCTCCCTGAAGAACAAAAGAGCCTTGAGCAGTGAGCTGGATTATTTTAAAAAAATGTATGTTTTGCTGAGGAGTCTTTTCCAAGCAAAATTTGGCTTGGTTTGTGATTAAAGGGGCAGGATGGGCCACACAGCTAGGAAGCAAAACCTTTTGCTGAAGTGCTTTAAGGTAGACACTAATATTTGGGTTTGTTCTGCATCATATCTTGTACACAGCTGTTGTCATACAAATAACCTGCCAGTAGGCAGTATCAATCAATTAGGAGGAATGCTTTATATATTAATATTTATATCTCTAAGTTGATAATAACAGTTGTGATTGCCACACAATTATACATAATACATATCTTTACATAATAACAGCTGTAGAAAACATTCACCTTTTTCCTTAATGATGAACAGATTGATATTGTGTTTACCTAGGTTATTATTTCTCCTTCTAAGTGGAAGTATGAGTCTTCTGGATGGATTCTATCACAGAACTACCTCACTAATTTTCTTGGGAATTTAGGAATGAGTTGAAACTCCAGCACAGCACCAGCATAGCACATTACTAAATGGAAGATGTTTTATTACCACTTCTATGTCCTTCAAGATAGGCCCCATTCCTTGTTGGGCTGGAGGTCTGATGCTGCAAGCCAGTAGGTGAGGACCCCCCTGAAGACATTTGAGCAGGATGACGGCTACAGGGGGAAGAGGAACCTCCAGCAGGATGTCCATCTGCAGGACTCTGACGCACGGTGTACATGGAGCCTGTGCAACCGCAGGCAGCATTGGCAGGATCCAGGCTGTACTGCTTCCCATTGGCAGGATCAACCAGGTAGTCCTCAGGTATAACTGTTTCTACTCAGGAAGTCCAGACAAAAAAGAAATATCAATAAAAGAAAAACAATTTTAATTCAGCCCATGAATTTATTTTTTTTTCAAAATTCCCGTTTTTTGGGTCAAAAAATTTCCAACTTTCTGTACAGACAGCTGCCTCCAAGAGAGATTCTTGCTAAGAATTAATAAATAATGAAGGGAAGCACAACCAGTCAGAGGTCAGTAGAGTCACAATAGGGAAACTGTGGCTTGATGTGAGTCATCCATATCAGCTTACAGCATATTCTCTGTAAAGTCCTGGGCCACTGACTGGCAGGTCCCATTTGCCTCGTGGTGCTCCTTGAATACCACTGAGACTGCAGGCTTGAAAGGAAGGAGGCAGAGGAGGACAGTGGGATAAATTTGTTGGGTTCAGGCCTGGCAGGCAGTAGGAGGGAGAAATAAACCAGAGAAGGTAATAAACCAGAGCATTCTGGCTGCAGTTACAAAAATGAATCGGAAGTATCCTCAGCTGCAGGCATCCATCAGGCCTGGTATCCCGCAAGGATATAGGCTCGATGACTGAAGAGCACAGCCAAGGTTTATCACAGACATATATATGTAATGGAGTCACTTGGAGCTGACTTGGGTTCGGACAAGCACGCTGACATCACAGAAGATTGAAAACCATTGCTATGGTTCCTCTCCTCTGCATTGTAGTTTTCACACTGTGTAGGAGCTAAATACCTTGCTTTTCAGATTCCTCATATTAAACCAAATTCTGCATTTATGGACCTATTTTAGAGTATTATATTCTTCTATGGGGTTTGCGGTCTGATGGACAGGCATGAGGCAGGTCTACCCTGAGGTTTTGCAGTATACAGATTTCTTTTTGCCAGTTCCCCTCTGACCTAGGTCCAGGTCAGTCACTTCCAAGTTCTTGTCATTGTCCTCCTCTGGCCAGCCCCAGTCTCCTCCCAACAGGTGTTGATATTCAAGCTCCTTCCTATTTGCCTTTTTTTTTTTTTGTCTTCACAAAAGATTATCAAAGGTCTCCTTCCTCCTTGTTCCCACTGCTGTTCTCCCTGCAAAACCAGCCCTCCTCTCACCCAGCCCCAGGTTTATCACCACTACTGGGATAAAAGCAAAGCCCCTGGAAACCTCTCTAAGATCCCAGCCTTCACAGAACACTACTGGCAACCTGTACTTCAGAGATTCCCACTCCCACTCATTAACACCTGGCAGGCAGAGAGCCCCTAGATTAGGGAAGTGCCTTCCCTTGCCCACGATGTTTCTCTGAGCTGTTGAAAAGGCCATTTTCCTCATCATGCGTATGCTCCCTCCAGAGACATCTAAGTAGGGTGAAATTACCCCCATGGTGTTGTATGTCATCTTCCCTGCCTGACAGAGCCTTGTTGAATAACAAGAATTTATGCTGTAATTCCTGCCATAAGACAGAAACTACATTGCTAATAGATATTGAGGTTGTATATAGCAGTTTTCCTTTTAATTTACATTTTTACTCTTTTCCTTAAAAAAGAAAACCCAAAACCTACTTGGCAGCTGTGTGCAGTAGCTGATGTTAAACAAACATGATTTAGTTCGACAACTCAAATACTCAAGAGTTGTGCCATGCCAGCATCCTGGCTTATGTGTTAAGCCACAGAACAGATTTTTGTTACATGATTGCCTCACTTTTTATTTTCTTGCTTCTGTCTTTCAAAACTCTGTCCCATTTTGGACCAAGGCTGGACTTGCCATAAGGCAAACATCAGATTTGAGGGAAAGCTGTAAATGTAAAGTTTCCTCACTTTTGGACACTTGCCGTTGCAACTGCAAGCAACTTTCCTTTTGCAAGGCTTTTTTCCCTTAGATTATTTGGATTCTTAAAGCATGCTTTCAGGTCTCCTGCTGCTTCCTGACAGGGGTTTCTGAGCTAGATTCTCACACAAAAACAGATAGGGTGTAATTGAATTGAATTCAATGGAGTTCAGCTAACATAATGCATAAGAGAAATGGGAATCAGACACCCTGAACCTTTCTCCCTAACCTCCAACAGATGCCAAAATTATACAGTGATTGAGCTAAATACCTTGCTTTTCAGACTCCTCCCAATAAACCAAAGAAAATCCAATCAAGCCTCTTCATTCAAAGGAATTTAATTACTGTGTAGAACACTTGCAATAAAAGCCTCTTACACATAAAGAAGATGGCTCTTTCTGCAGCATCCTGCCTGCACTGCGTGGAATAATTATGCCTCTTGTGAATCATTACCTCTTTATTCCAGGAAAAGAATGCTCTTTTAATATGATTACAATATGAAGAAGACATAGACTATCAAAACAACAAACAGCACATTAAAAGAGCCCTGCTAAATAAACAGCATACAGCTTTTATTACTAGGGATGTAAATTACTCCAAAATTTGTGAGCAGACACCAGGGATTTTTTGACTGGTGTTGGACTCTCTCAGTAGTATGTATGAAATGAGATGTGTGCAGATGAAATCTTCATGTGGAAGGACACACATGAGTTGTGTGCAGGACTAAGACGAGGAGCTAATTGCTGTCTGTTCTGTTCCTAACCTTGCCTAAGACTCTTTTCTTGATCTAGATTTATTCCATGTCTCTTTGAGCTCCAAAATTGTAGTTATGATACCTATTGCCACAGACCAAACAGGAGCCTCCACGCATTACTGTATGAAACATTCCCCAATGGAAGGTGCTCTGGAAATTTGAAAAGTCATATTAATGTCTTCATTGGACCATTATGGTTGGGATGAGTGAGAAACTGGTTGGATGGTCAGGCTTAGTGGGTGGCAGTTGACAGATTGCCTGGAGGCCAGTACAAAGCCACAGAGATCTAACCTGGCATCCAGATTTGGTCTCTGCAATATCAGACAGACATGGACAAATCAGTGAGTTCAGTGGAGGGCCATCAAGAAGCCTGGGGCCTGAAGCATTTGTCCTGCTAAGGAGAGATGGGGGAACAGGTCTTATTCAGCCTGGGGAGAGGCAGCTTGGGGTGTGAACCCAGCAGCAGCCCCACAGAACCCACAGGGAGGTTGCTAAGAAGATAGAGCCAGGCTGGTCACTGTGCTGCATGACAGATGAACAAGAGACAACGAGCAAAACTTGAAATGAAAACTTCAGACTTCATATAAGGAGAAGCATTTTACCTGTTAGTACAGTGGGGTGGTGGCAGAGGTTACCCAGAGAGACTCTGCAGACTCTGGCACTAGAGCTTTTCCAGACCTGACTGGACAAAGCCCTGAGCAACCTGGTGGGATCCTATATCCCATAGCTGACTCTGCTTTGGGCAAGGGGTTTGACCTGAGACCTCCTGGGGTCTCTTCCCACATGAGTTGTCCTCTGATCCTATGACTGACATTTTCTCCGCTCCAAGAGGAAGCCACAGAGGATGGGGGAGAACCATCATAAGGGCTCATGTTAGGGGTCCAGGGTGCCCTTACTGTGGCACAGAAAGCAGCAGGAGGGATGGGATAAGCTCCATTGTCCAAAAACTCAAAAAAAAGGGGAAGCTCTGTGTTCACATTTCTCCAGCTCCTTGTTAGTTTGTACCACAGAGAAGCTGCATGAATTGGGGTTCCACTGATGATGTGCATGAAAATATCTGCCTTCTGTAAGCTCCCAGAAGGCTTTGTAAGGTGTATGGCTTTTGCAGCTTCTAGTCCCACTTTGGCCAATTAGGGAAAAACCTGTTTTCAAAGACAATAGAAGAAAATATGACTCTCTATTGAGTTTTAAAATGCAACGGCTTCATAAATCTGTAGCTTAGCCCTTTTGTATTCTGTCACACTCCGTATTTTATTTTCTAGGTAGTCAGTGTCACATACTATTGAGAAATTAGTACACAATGCTTTAAGGAAGGATTTATGAGAAAACTGCTTAGAGCTTTTGCTGTAGGCACAGTAGTGTCCCTTAGAGCTGTTCACCACTCTAAGATGCTCAAGCCATTCTGGCATAGTTTTCCTTTCCATGAGTGGTGCACAGGTTACTGGATTGAAAAGCCAAAGGCTTTTACATCCAGCACACCTTAAAGTGCAACAACAGAGAAGAGAGAAAAGCTGCAATTACTTTTCCAATGCAAAAATGCACATTTCTTTAGCTGAGTTTCTTTAAAATAACGGGCTGTATTGTTTCGAGCCATATTCCTGAAAATTAGGCAGCTGAGAGTTAAAACAGCCTGAGAACCTGCAGCTATCATCCCAGCTCTGCTGCAGCCTTCTGGAGTGACCTTGGTCAAGCTATCTCTCATCTCTGGACCCCAGTTCTCCATTAGGATGAAGAAAAATATTTGTTTTGTCTCTCACTTCTGGAACATGTTAAGCTCTTTGTCTCAGTCCTATCCATTTGCCACTATGGAGTACCACATGGACACATACTGCAGCATCTGGGAATAGCGGATCAAATCTCTTACTTTTTCTTCTACATCTTACAAAAAGTCCAAACTTATTCTGCTAAAATTTATCCTATAGGTAAAAACTATTTTTACATTCCAAAGACACTCTATTCTGCCAAACATGCCTTGTGCCACTTTCCTCACCTGCTGCTGCTCCCACATCACTGATTGTACTATATCTCTCTTCCTTTACCTCCCTCAGGCTCCCTTCCCTTACACCCCCACCCAGTTTCTCCCTCTATTCTTCCCCATCATCTCTTTCTGCTGCTTCTTCCATCGTATTCCTACCATCTCTTCCTCTAACACTGCTTTCCTACACCTGCAGCATCACCCTCTTCCCATTTTGCCAGCTATTTTCCTATCTCTCTTTTCTATTGTCCTTCCTCCCATACTGCTGACCTGCATAGCCATTTTTTCCCCGGGCTGTTCCCCTTCCATCCATTTCATACTTATATTGATCCAGGTTTCCCTTTTCTGATATCCCCATGCCTTTCTCTGGGTTTGTACCCCGATTGCTGCTTGAACAGCAGAGTCCAAGGTCAGGACAATGAACCGGGACCAGAGTCCCTTTTCCCAGTTAACAGGCCATATCCTGCACAGCCATGGTGTGGCTGTATCTGGGTGAAGGCTGCATGAGGCACTGCTGGAAACCCACGTCCCTACCTATGAGCATGCTGGACAGCGATCTCCAAATCAGAGGTCTTCTTTCACACATTGGTAGCTTCCTGGGATATCTGCTCTTCCTTCTAGGACAATACTTTAAAGTCATTTCATAACCTTTTACTTCACCACCTACAATGCTCAATCATTTGTATTTGCTTTAATTAAATTCCCCATTAATTTCTTTTCCTCACAGTCAATATAGATTTATTTCTGTCTTTCTTTTCTCCGCCCACACTCTTCCATTTTTGTGTCATCTCCTATTCCTCATATCATTTAGTGATGGGTTTTGCCCTCTGACCCTTCCCTGTACCTTTTAAAGTGCTACCATATATTGCCTATAATGGGTTGACCAGATGTGAACTCCATATTTTAAGCGGCATGATATCATAGCTTCCTCAGACCTCTCCTTTCTCCCAGCCAGGGCCAGCCTTTTTTCATCTCCCAGTCATTTTGAGAGGAGCCAGCCTCAGTGTCAAAATCCTATTGAGAGACTCCTTCTTTGTATGGTTTTATCTTTGCCTGTATTTTATAGTTCCTGAGTTTGGCTCCAGCTTCCTGCATATGAATGGCATTTGTCCTGTCTGGGAGGTGTGGGGGTTGAGGGGAGCTGGAGGGGACAGTTTTAAGCAGCAGCTTAGAAATCCTGCATCTCAGCCTTGATGAAAGTAAAAATAGAAGTAGGGAAACACAAAAAGCAAATGCTGAAATGTGGAAGGAAATTCTTTAGATGAGTTTAACCGTCAGTTCAATCTAGTGTAAGCCAGAAAGGGAGAGAGTGGAAAGATGTAAACAGTATTTAAGATTGTGAAAGATATGCCTTGGCTCTGAACTCCTATCTTCTGTTTAACATCAACTCTTATAAAATTATAAAAGAACTTTTTCTGTGCCTTCCAAATAGCCTCACACATTTCTGTCCAGTCAGGAACAGAACATGGACCTTATCTTCCCTGTAGATTGAGCCTGCATGTGTCTGTCTAAAGATAGGAGTCTCCTATGATGGATTAAGACTTTCCAGCTCTGCCTGCTGTGATTTACTCTGGGATTACAGCACCAGCCCATTCCTTTTAGCTCCACTGCCTGTCCAGACATGCAGCAAAATGAAAATATGATGTCACCCCATAGCAGGCATTTCTATACTGTGTCAACACCACTCTCTGGTGCATGCATCTGCACCCTATACATCTGGGCAAGGACCACACCTTTTCCATACCAACTCGAGGCTGCCACAGTTTGGCTGGACAAGGAAAACATTACAGGAAGTGACATCTGGTTTGTGGCAGCAGAGCCAAGCTGCTCGCTGCTTGGCAAGGCAGTGTGGTATGGAGACACATCCCCAAGGAGTCACAGCATCCCTGAGGCTGCTGCAGAGAGGCAGTGAGAGAGCAGGCAGCCCAGGGCATCCGCCAACAGCAGTTCAGGACTGTCACGCTTGTGGTTTTCAGTCTACAGGATAACTTTTGCATGGGTTATAGGAGCACGTAGTTGCATCCACAGGGGAGAAAAAGGGGGGTTACTAGTCAGTCAGAACAGAAAAATGTAAATATGCCTCATTCACTTGTGAATGCAGATATTATGAGCACTGAAACCATGGTCACACTGTGGAGATAAAACCTGCAATGAATTCTCCAAGGCTTAGTCTGGGGCTTTACTGCACCATGTATCATCTAGCTGCGTACTAGCTGCTAAAACATATTTCACAGTAACTGAAATGCTGAATCCCCCAAGGACAAGCTGCCAGTCAATTAACATCAAGAATCTAAATTTTTTAGAGAATTTTCCAAAATCCAATGTTGTCCTGTTTACAAGGTCTTCAGCATAGGCAATTTTTTTTTCATTATTTAAACCATTTCCCTTGTGTGTTTGCAGCCCAGACAGCAGCCACATTGTGTTTAATGCAGTAGAACCACGGAATGAAACCAGCTGGGAACAGATCAACATGGTTTTATTGTCCAAAATGAATAAAAAGGTAGAGTTAATTCACAAGCTAGCTGCTGACAAATATATTAGATTTAATAATAAAAGGTGCCCGTGTGCATAAATAACCCATTGAGTAATCTTTTCCATTTTTTAAGTGTTTGGGATGATTGAGTGAATGTATTGTTTTGTAATGGAGAGGTTTTAGTCCTATGATACAGCATAGGCTAATTGTTTAGGCACACCCACAAGCTAAGGCAAAGGGATTTCAATGACACAGGGATCTGGACTTTAGAAAAAGTCTTCCTTTGGTATCTTCCACCTGATTCAGACCTGCTCTCTTTTCCTTTCTCCCTTGCCTTTATGTTATACCAAGGTGTATATCATGAAAAGAAGATTTATCAGGGTTGTATAGCTTTGTGTCTTAGCACAGCAATGGTTCTGCAATGGCAGAGCGAGACAGGAGAGCTGCGATCGATTTTTTCAGTTTTCAGCTTCTAGCAGTAGCTAGAGGGGCTTTTCTATCCAGGTAGTTTATAATGTACTCCATATTCTTATAAATCAGCATTGTTAGAAGTCACAAAAAGCTGTATATAGAATCAACTAGATGAAAATGACTGTGTTATTTGAAAATTTCAAGGTGTTATACACTGAGATTCTCTGCAGATTAAGTACTTAGTGCATTTTTGTTCTGCTATCACCATGATGAATGTTCCTGAATTATATTGCTTAGTACTGGCTTAAAATATTTAACAGCAATTTTTTATTGTTTGAAAAACAAATAATTTGAGATATAAGAAGTGAGATGTGCAGAGCAAAGTGCAGTAACTGCAAAACAAGCTGTGCTTGCTCATTAATAATTAATAATAATCTTATCCAGAAATTAGGTAGAGTACATATAAAGCATGAGCCTGTGCATGTGTTTGTATGCAGGTATAAGATCTTCTATAAAGTCTTTGCTTCATTTTTCCCTGCCCACTGCTGCAGCTCAGCTGAACTTTCTGATATTTCTTCTGTCATATAAATACAACATATATGGGCCCTAAAGCCTTAGTTCCCCTTCACAAAACCTCTCTTTTCCTGTCTTCTCTGCTGCTGCTTCTGACATCCCTGGTTGATCTCAATATCAGCAGCTATGAAATTACCAATTCCCCTTTGTCAAGTCTTTTTATCCCCTCCTCTTTCCGTGGTCCCACAGAGCCAGTTTCCCTTCACATCACTGTGCTGCACTATGCCATGCTGCCGGGGGGGTGGACTTGCCCTGGGACCCTATTTGTCTCTAACCTCACTGCATTTTCCTTAAATTCGGCTTCCTTGATGAAAACTGGCAAGCCACTGCGACCTTATTGTTTAAGTCACTTGTATAACTTTATCTCTTCCGTGAAGAAACCCACCACCAAGTACCTGATTCCCCAAACCACCATTTGTAGCTTATTTTCAGTCAGAGGTGGGAAAGCATTTCTCTTGTCCAGCTGCTGGTGGTGCATGTCCTTGCCTTGCACCCTTACCTTGCCCATTACTGCACCATCCCAGCATGAACACCAAACTGCACAGTCACCACCAACAGTTTGCTTCTGCTACTCTCTTAATTGCTTTAATCCTCTGCTTTGCACTCATTTTGCCAACAGATTAATGTTCTTCCAGCAGATGCTGCAGAAAGTAGTTTTGTTGTACTCTGTATTATTACCACAGACAAATACATCCTAAGGAACTGGGGAGTACTGTTGATTAAACCGTGGCCAAGACTTTTCAAGAAAAAAGTGAATGTTTTATTTCCATTAAAATAGAAATACCATTGTGTGTGGGTTTCCATTTGTTTTGTAATGAACTGGAAAAGGATATAGAGAAACAGAAGATTTTTTATCATCAGCTCTGGCTTGTGGTCTGCTCGTCTGACTGCTTGAAATACTGGTATATTGGATTACAGGTATTTGTATTAATCTATTAAAAGTTTAGGAATGGAAATTCCTGTTTCAACTTTAATTTAAGCTATTTAAAATAAAAGCCTGGACTCCTAACTTTAGATATCTCCTAAAGGAATCATACAGCCCCAGGGAAAAGTCTTAACCAGCTAAAACAAAGTTAAAGCTAAACCTGGAGCTCAGAGTTGATTTACCTGATTGGGGGTCTAAAAGTGTCCATGCTTCCTCCACATGACTATGCTTGTAAAGCTTGAATTAAATGCATATACCCAGGGGTATTCTTTTCTATACTGCATATGACCTCATCCATCATGCTTCATGCATTTATGCCCATCATTTCATCCACTTTACTTGTGCATACCTTTTCATATGGAAAAATAAAACATCTTTAAACTCCATTTCATATGTTGGCTCTCTTATCTAACCTCTGTGGCTGCAGCCTAGGCAATCTCCAGCATTGTTGGTGTCTGTGCCATGGCACTGAGCACATCTTGGGCTAAAGACAAAAAGGCCTTTGGGCTTTTCCTTATTCACCGCTGGGAGCAGAGTGCCTAACCCCTTAGGGGTAACTTCTCAAAAGGGATGGATATTCTTGCACCCCTTCAAGTCAGTGAAGGTAGAAAAGCTCAGCAGAATGTGGGAAGGAGGATTTCCCTTGGGCTGGCTGCTGAAGGGTTCTCTGCTTATAGCTTCAGTGCTTAGCATCCACAAGGAGATACAATTTCATAAACTTATATGAACAGAAAGGGAGTCTTTCTTTATTTTGGAGTTAGCAAACAGTAATCACACAACTTAAAGGTCAGAAAGTTCAATTTATCCAATTCTGCCAATTCTGTGAAGTCCAGAAAAATTACATCACAGATGAATTTTCTCTCTCCCATCCATCTCTTATTTTTCTTCCTGCCAGGATTTGCCCCTTAGTGTACATTTTATTAGTTTCTTCTTAACTAGGTTTAAAGGGTCTGAATGCTAAAGCCTCTGCTGCCATCCTCATGAAACCTCTCCACAGACTCTCTCTTTTCTTTTACCCTTCTGCCTTTACTTCCTACCTTTTCGACCATCCTAAACTGTTCCTGTCCCCTCTGCCATGTTTCCGGACTACAACATGCAGATCCAGCTGCAGTTGCCTCTCCTTCTGCTCTGTCACAGAATTACCAACCCGGACACCTCATTTCAGGATGCCAGTCCTAGGGATGATGCTTCAGCTGCAAGAAGGAAGGAAGGAAGGAAGCAAGCAAGCAAGCAAGCAAGCAAGCAAGCAAGCAAGCAAGCAAGCAAGCAAGCCTTTCGTGGCTTTACTGCAGGCTCTGTCATCAATCCAAATGCCAAAAAGACCAGATAAACTTTTTATATTATACTTTGTTGTGGCTGGATGGCTCGCTCCCTCTTTAAGAGTGACCTTAATATTTTATTTATTGTTTAAAGGATAACGATCATGGTAGAGGAATATATGAGGCAATAAATGGCCTTTGCAGGTAATTAAATGCTGAGGAGTGCCGAAGCTATTGATAGCCATAAAAGCCATTTATTCTCAGTGTGCTGAGGAGCCAGGAGCACTCTTCCTCATAGCATGCAACAAGACAAGATTAAACAAGCCACGGTACTAGAAAGGGGAAAGACAACATTTTTCTTGCCCTCTCAGGGCTTGAAATTTCTGAGCTGCTGTTTATTTGGTGCTTGGGACTGAAAATATTGATTGTAATAATATGTGGTTTTCTATCATATTATTCTTTTTTTCCTGGCTGTTTCAGAAGGGCTTTGCACATGGTGATAAGAATTATTGCCCTCCTTCAACAAATGCTCAAATAAAAGCATAGCATGGAAGGCTGACTTGCCCACACAGTCAATGGGAAAGTCTTATAAAAATCCAGCTCCCAGGCTAGTGTCTTGCCTACTAGTCACTCTCTTATTGTGCATTGCTATAGCGCTTCTCATACCAGCTTTTCAAGTGCTTGTGGATAGGAAGAGCCCACCTCCCTATAGACAGAGGCGTTAATGTAACATAGGGTACCTCTACCTGCTGCTGTGCTTCTGCTCAATATAGATCCATATACATCCATGTGCTCCATATAGAACCCTACCTCCAGCAAGTGCCACAAGAAGAGATGCTGTTCTCCTGTGCACAGTGGTAGGGAACTCCATATGGTACCTGAGCATACAAATCTGATTTGGCCATGAGGAGAAGAGCAAGGATGGGGACATACCCAGCACCTCACACCACTGCCTGGAATACCATCCTGGGCCTTGAAAAGCAAGTGCTGTGGTGGCACGGCACCCCTGAGAGAACTGAGTCTGACAATGGGACCCATTTCAAGAACAGCCTCATAGGCACCCAGGCCAGAGAGCACGGTTTTCCTTTCCTTTTACTTTGCACTAGGGGACCCCCAGTGGCCTAGCGGTTAAGATGCTGGTCTCTCAGCGCCAAGGCCACAGGTTCTAATCCTGGTCCCCCGGGTAGATGGAG
>JAWWLV010000121.1:69927090-69942947 GCA_035041135.1 Platyrinchus mystaceus | reverse complement strand
AGGCAATTATGACACCCTGGTCTAAGGAAGGGGAAAGAAAGTGATCTGCAGTGATCACTAATAGTGATGGGCTGTTTGGCTGACTTCAGCAATATCCAAGGTTTTAAAAGATAATGGGGAGATAAGAATTAAAGACATGGCTGTGAATGAATAAAAAGTACCAAGGTTGTACTGAAGAGAGAGGAAACAGTTTCATTGTGGATCTGTACTTACTGAGTTAATTGCATTTATAGGCAAGGGAAGGTTGGCAGTTGTGTTCTATTCAGAATTCAGTAAAGTGTGAGGAGTATTTCATTAAACTGGAAATCATTGCTTATGAAACGTGGGTCAAGAAATGACAACAGGGTCTGCTGGCAGGACACTCCAAGTCCTGGAGAGGAAGCAATGATAGTCTGCACTGGCACAAAAAGATTTAGTGGATACTGTAAGCTAGAAGACATTATCAATGGAAAAGAAAACTGGAAGATTGCACAGAAAGATTGACTGATTTTGAGTTCTGTTACAGCAACAAGTAGTAGAAAAAAATCTAGAATATACACAGCAATACATAACTTTTTGAGGAGACTCAGTACAACCTGATGAAAGAAGAAATGATGAAACAAGCTCACTAGATGACCATAAGTCACTGAAATAACACAGTGATGAAAAAGTCAGATACATTTCAAGGAGATGCAGAAAAAAAATATTTCTAGAAGAGAAAATGCCACTATATAAAGTCCTGGTGAAACCTGAGATGGACTGATGGAAACCATTCTGGTCATCCAGGTTCAGGAAGGGTGAATTCATACTTGCAGAAGTGCACAGGCCCACCACAGCAGTATTCAGGGGACAGAAATTTCCTCTGTGGCATTGCAACCATCACCATGCTTCTATGTGGGACTGTGGCAAGACGCTTGCACTCCTTTCACTAATCCAGAGATCTTCCTCACCTGAAAGAAACTGTATTTTAGCTTAGCAGGATGAGGGTGGTTCTCTACAAATACATCTAAAATTGATCCCAGAGGTGAGAACAGAGCAATTAAAATTCCTGGGCAAAGCTATTGGGGGATACGTTTAGCCAGGAACCTGGGAGAGGTGGAGAGGTCACAGCAAACCCACCAGGATCAGTTGTAGCAGGACACATACAGTGTCAACAGGTCTGTAGAAAGGACTACATGATATGGCTGCCTGGACTTCTCCACCTGGGAGGTTTTTTCCCAATTCTACAGCCTCCCATCACTGGTAACAAGTACAAATTGTAATGTTAGACTTAATTTTGGGGATAACTTCAGAGATTTCCTGTTGGCCTGAGTTGCTGTGAGGGATTGTTCTCCACAGCCAGTTGAACATCTGTGAGCCAAGCCATGGGAAGATTGGAAAGCCCCTGACAAAATTTGTCTGCACTGCTGCTGAGCTGGGAGTAAGGTGCAATTACAGAGCCATGCCATGACTAGGAGGCCATCGCCCCTCCTTGATGATTAGAAGAAGCATGAAGTTGGGAGCAATGCTGCCCAGGTGCTTTTAGCTCAGGTGAGGCTGAGCTGAGTCAGCTCAGAGGAACTGCAACCAAGGAGTTTGGCAGGCTTGGTGCATAATGTGACTCTCCTGGTTGTAATGAAAATCATATAGGCAGCACAGAACCAGGCAAAAATGAAGATTTGCACTAAATTGTTTCAGTCTCATGTTTCTGTGAACAAGTCTGGATCATTCTCAGACTATTTCTGATGTTCCATAGGGAAGGCACACCTGTGATGAGAGAGAACTAGAGGAGAGGGAAGAAAAAGGATTTATATGCTGCACAAAGGGCCAGCACTTAGGCTCCCACACAAGAAGATCCCAATGGCACAGCTGAGCAGCTGCAGTCCATGTGAAACTGGACTTGTAGTCCTTGGCTTTAGGTTCATGTTTGACTCATCTGCAGTACCTTATTGGAGAGTTCTGTTCCATATTTCCATCATTGTTTCATTCACACAGCATCCCCATGTGCCAAAACAGCTGTGATTAAAAAAAAAATTAATGTTCAATCTGAGAGCCAGGCCAGGGGATATAGTGTGGGACACAGGAGACTCATCAGGACACAGCAAGAAGTGCCACTGTGGGAAGATGAGGGACTCCTAGGAAGTTCCCTTTGATCTCTGATTCTCTCTATTTGTGTAGTCCTGCTGCACATGGAACTTTTGCAATTTCTGCAGCTGAGAGCAAGTTTGGCTTATGAACTGCAGGCAGAGGATGCACCAGCAGCTGAACTCCATAAGAATTGTCCTTTAGAGCAACACAGAATCAGAGTCACAGAATGGTTTCATCTGGAAGGGACCTTTAAAGGTCACTTAGTCCAACCCTCCTGCAGTAAGCAGAGAAATCTTCAGCTAGACCCAACCTGGCCTTGAAAACTTTCAAGGACGGGGCAACCATTACCTCTCGAGGTAACCTGTTCCAGTGTTTTACCATCCTCATTGCATGAGGCATACATGTGTACTTGTGGTGACAATGTATGTCATGGAGTGGGCTGGCATTGCTGCTCATTCTTGTACAGCTGCATGAAATCATCCGCTCACAGCCCAGGCCCCAGATCTGTTCCGAAGAGCGGTAAATGCCGGTCTCTGAAGCACCTGTTTCTCTCCTGAATCACCACTACAATACACTTTACTGATATTCTTTCATCTGATGCCAAGGCAATTCCTGCAGCAGCTCATTTTACAAAGGTGTAAGTGATATTCAAAGCTGGTTACCAGCCCACTGATGTGAACAGGACAGCCAGGGCAGTCAGGATTAGGGATCAGGTTATGAATTCCAGCACTTCCCTACTGGCCACAAATCCCTTACAAAGATGCTTTACCTGACACCATCTCGCCTCCATAGCCCTGCCTGATGAGGGAGAAGACCACCTTTTGCTGGAGCGCACAGTCGATGCAGGCTTGCACTGCGTGCTGCAGGGCCACCGAGGGCCGCTCTGGGCCAAAGCGCTCAGGCAACTGCTGCACCTTTTTTCTGTCAAGGTAGGGCCCCAGATTCGCTTGTTTGTTGACATAAATGCAGACTGTAGGCATAAAATCCCAACAAGGTTATTACAAAACAGTCCTGAGAGCATCCTAGGAAACAGTAGAGTTATACATCTATACTTATTTCCAAAGTTCTTGCATTCACTGGTGAACTGTCGCCATCTGCGATGGCAGAGCCAGACTTCCTCACACTGATCACTCACTGTCAAAGCAAAGCAAGCTGAGTTTAGGTCTAGCTCAGTGTCACATCTTAGGATAAGCTACATGCATCTAAAGAAACTCCTGTGTATGCCTGGAGTCTTAAGTCTACCTTGTCTATGCAGCTTGTGACCAGAAAAATGCCCTGGGAGTGCAGGACAGTGACTTGCAAGGGAGACTTCACAACAAGAGGTGAACACCAGTCCAAGGCGTATTTTGGGGTTGTTTATTTTGTTTTCTCTATGTGTTTAGACTGGTTGATTGAGAGCCTCTCTGAGAAGCGCTGCTCTGAGATGAGTTTTGGAAAGAATTTGGATCCTTGCTTTTTCTGACCCTAAAGCAGGTGTAATTTCGGGAGGGTTATGCAGTGCTGAGCTGCACAGTGCCACAGCAGAGACTCTGGTCTTTGGGAGCTTCCTGAGCTTCCATGTCCAACCCAGCACTCTACAAACAGTATTGTATCAAGGGAAACTGTACATGGCATGCAGTGCTACATCCCCACTGGAACCGCAGCAGCAAGACTGTGATGCACAGGGGGTCTGCGAGGCGATCTGGACCAGCCTCTCCACAGCCAAGTCCTGCATGCCTCCTCTCATAAGCCATTGCCTGCAAAGGCAGTTCTTCTACACGCCATCAAGCCTGCCATCAATAGCCAAAAGATCAGTGTTCTCCTCACTACCATGAACTTATTTTAAGCTTGGCTGAGGCTAACTGCATCTTGGAGGAAGTGGAGAAAACGCTGCAGTAACTGAGAGCGACTAAGACACAGCCTTAAGTCAGGCTAAAGTGAGACATATTATAATAGCTGGCTGAGTGTGCTCGAACTGTCATCCCTCAAACAATATAACATTACCCCTGACAGAAATCAGATATGTGACAAAAAAACCCCATCAAGCAGAGTGGAGGACATGATGACAGCTGTGTAAAGTTGGAAATAATTTATGGTTTGCATCACTGTAATGAGAATCTAGTGCGACTGTCACAGTGCACTCTGCTACCCCATCTCGCAGGGAACAGCAGAAGGGGGTCAAGCAGTATATCCTGGGTAAACAGGAGGATAATAGCAATCATACTAATCATTACATACCACTTTACACCTTCCAAGTGCCAAACAAACAAAGGAATAGTGCACTGAAATACAGCAGCAGCATGCATGAATTGGAGGGGGATGTCAAGAGTGCAGCTTTCCCAGTGTGCCACACCTCAACAAATCTGCAGAATGTGACCTAACTTGTGACCCTGACTGGTTTCATTAGGGGTCAGCTGTGGCTATGGGAGAGACTCTGCAGCCTGCAGGCAGTGTGCTGAGTCCCTCACTGGGGATCAGAGGTCCCTATGGTCCTTATGGTGCAGATAGGGAGGCAAAAGCCAGCTTGAGCTTCCCTCCATCTCCTGCAAACCCTGCTCTGGTGGGAGGCTGCATGCACCATTGGGAAGGTGCTGGGAGAAAAGGTGCCCATGGGGATGGGCAGACAGGTGTGGAGCACTGCATCCACAGAGCCTGAAATTACTCATGGAGTCTCCGCCTTTGCAGCCAGCCCGGTGATCTGGTAGGACTGGTGAACTGTGTCTCCCTATCTCCCTTCGGAAGCAGTCCCAGGCACACCTCTCAGGGCAGTGCTGCGAAACACACTCAGCTGATGTTTGCCAAGTGCTTTGCAGACTTTGCATGTGAAGGGATAAATGAGAATAAAATATATTATTATTGTCATTGTTGCTATGTTTAGTATCATTCTGCCACCAGAGCAGATGGAAAACTTCTCCTCTGTGCATCCCAGCTAAGAAATAATGGAATTTATGTGTTGTGTTTAGATTCTAATGTTATCTAATCCATTTCTGTGCTGAAATCTCAGGTTAAATCAACTGCCTTGTTGATTTTTTTTCTCATTTATATCAGTTTAAAAGCATCAACCTATGTCACTTCTGATAATACAAACAAAAAAAAAGAATAAGGCTGTTTTTTCTTACTACATTCAGAAATGACCACATCTGCTGTTGTGATAATTGAGGTTTATGTGCTGGTAACCCTGCCTACAGTCAGACCATGGCTCCTCTGTTCCTCTTCTCCCCACAGCTGTAACAGATGCTTCATGTTCATACAGGGATTTAGTCTGGTCATTGCAACAGATTTGATGGGGTGAATGTTGGGTATAAAATGGAGCATTAATGAGTTTTTGATGTTCTAATTTCAAGAGGAATGGAACTGACATCTCCACTAAATTTGACACATGACAGTCAAAATATAGTCTTGCAGGACATCTCTGCTCCTTGTCACTGGTCGCCAGACTAATCTGCAAACACCCTGTTTTCATGAGCTCCACCTGTTCTGGGAAGCACAGCATCTGACTGTCAGCCCACGAATCCAGCTCACCCCTTGATCAAGGAGCACTTGAGGCTGAGTACCTGTGAGAGACTGTGTGGTGTCCGAGTTGGGTATTGTAGCTGCATCCTGAGGGATTGAACTAATATCTGGCTCCGGCGTGCTTCTTGGTGGAGAGATTGCTAAGGGAGTCATCAGGACACGAGACTTCAGCTGCAAAAAATAATGAAAGCATACACAAGATATTCCAGTTTTATTCCATGTATGTCACGCCCCATGAACTCCCACTCATTAGCAATCTGCTATTGCATCACTTTCTCCAGGCCAGGAGCATCCGTTCCGCTCTCAGGAGGATACTGGAGCCTGAAGCCTGACTGATTTGCAGCAGACAGCAACGCCTTAAGCTACAGGATGCAAATATTATGCCACCCACTGGGTAGTTATTTACACCTGAGCAAATTGAGTCTAACACTCCAACAAATCAACGCAATGGCATTTTACAACCTATTTCATGTGGGTGTAAATAATGCTCTGCAACTCAGAAACGTGGGGTATTTAACTACATCATAATTTAGGGCCAGATTCTGCTCTTAGTTGTACAGGTGTAAATCTTGCATAAATCCAGTGGCATCAAGCGGCTACCCTGGGCTGACACCCATGTAAATAAGCTCAGACCGTGGTCCGTAGCGTGTTATTACCAGGCAGTAAATACAAACTGCTGCACTGTTGCACCCAGTGATCTTTGTGACCCACAGCCCTGCTTGGAGAAGTGAAACACGATGGAAATTTATGGTGCAATATCCTTATGTCTTTACGCTGCTAGTACCTGGCAACATCTCACCAGTCAAGCAATGATCAGGTCCTCATATTTAAAAAGGGCTGATGTGGTGGATGTGGCCTGAAGGTACCACTCTTGCCTTTGCTTTTGCTAAGAAGGGAAGCAGGGGGAAAGCAGACAGCCATGCATGTTTATGTATTTACATATACTACACTGAGCTGAGGTGATTTTTTTGCTTCTATTGTTTTACAGTGGACAAAGCTGAAAATGCTATAAGTGACAAGAGTAAGAAGGAAAAGGAATTTTTAGCCCTGTTGAATTTGAAGAGCTTCTCTCAGAGCTTACACACAAGCTTGGTATAATGTACAAAGTATATTTTAAGTAGAAATTAAGTTAGACCACTGCCTACAAAACAAACCTTGAGCAATCCTTGGTGGAGACTAGAAGCCATTTTGGATGAAGATTCGTGTTGTCCCTGATTTTTAGTACAGCTGTCTAAAATAATGCTCACTGTTTCAGTATAAAGGTAAAAAGCCAGAAAGCTGGGGAAAGAAGAAGGAAGGCTATTGGACTTTCTGACAATCAAGGGAGCTTTTGCCACCACCTACCCAGGGGCAGGCTAAACCCCTTTGTTTTCAGAGTGAACAAAGGAGAAAATGTTCAATAAGTGAATCTAAGATGAACTATGGATTCGATGTCCTGCTCTATGGCAGTTGTAGAGTATGAGGGACCCTGAGCTGGCCCTTGGTTAGTGTCAGTTCTCGCCTGCCTGCGTTGTCCTGTTTTTTGTAGGGTTGTCTTGCCTTCAGATTGCGATAAGGAATGACCGGCAACAAAGTGCTGTCAGTGTGTTTTCCATGCAATTAAAATAAATGAGAGGGGAACAGAGTTTCAAAAATCGAGGTCTCCATCCAGTTTGGGATTTATTCCATGTGAGAAGGTGAGAAGCAGCATGATTTATTATTTTCTATATCAACATGTTGATTATTCACTTTTCCGTGGCAAAGTGGGCTGGCACTGTGAAACTTTGGGTAGTCCATGTGTCAGGCTTCTGACACAGAGGCTCTTTTTCTGACAGGCCCGTTTTTGATCATACACATGTATGCATACATGATAAATGTATATATGCATATATGCAGTTGTACTCACTATATACATATATAAAAGTATATATACATTTATAGAGAGATGTACGTATATAGTTGTATATATAGAATCACAGAATCATTCAAATTGGAAAAGACCTCTAAGATAATTGAGTCCAACCATTAATCCCACAGTGCTAAGACCATCCTTTTAAGTGTCAAATTAGTGAGAGATGTCTCTGTCAAAATTAAGGTACAAAGAAGACCATACGGCAAAATCAATAGTAAGAATTTTATTTAACAAGAAAATGTGAGGTAGAGAGATAAAAAGAAATAGAAAAGAGGAAAGAGAGAGAGAGAGAGAGAGAGAGAGAGGGAGAGAGAGAGAGAGAGAGACTAAGCAGAAGATTGTCACCAACCCTAGATCCAGATGGTGTCCCACTGGTCCTTCTTAACCCTGGGCTTCTAAGTGGTGTGAGGTCCTGAGGTCATTCAAAACTTTTCACTATTTATACATTTTTGCAGACAAAGGAATTCATGCTCATTGAACTCAAGAGATCTCTCTTATTTTATTGGTTAAATGATTCCCTCGTTTCTAATGCTAATAAGTCTGCATGCTCAGTCTTTCTCTTCTTTTGAGTCCATGAGTTTCTTGTCTTGGTGGGTTGTGCTCAATGGTTGCAATCTGCCCCTTCTGGAATTACCTTTTGCACAGTCAGAGCTGATTTCAGCACAATTTCTGAGCTGACTTTCCTCATGGCCCATAAATTCTGCATTCTTTGTGTCCATTATCAGTGATACATTCTTCTCCCCCAGCTTTCTTAACCTCCCCCTAGGTCTGAGATAACCCCCAGACAATAGTACCACATTTATCTTAAATTCCCATCATGCTGGCTTAATTTACAGTTCAAGTTCCAGGTATCCACAGAGGCTTATTCAAGGGGAAGCTTTGAAGATCAGAGATGCCATCTGTCCCATAACTTGTGGTGATTCTTGTTTGACTGTTGATATGCATACAAGCAGTTACTTCTTTACACAGCTTACCACTATGGGAATTGTTGTCTGGATGCATTATCCGGGATGTGCTATCCAGACCTCACCTTCTCCAGGCCTGCAGTTAACACCGTCCTATTACTCCACTCTGTGATTATCTCATGGCAAAGTCCTTCTGTGTCCTTAACAATGCTTGAGACAGGTAACTGTGCTCTTAAAGTTCTTACACACCACTAAACCACGTCCCTAAACACCATATGTCCATGTTTTCTGAACACTTCCAGTGACGGTGATACCACCACTTTCCTTGTTCCAGTGTTTGATCACCCTTTCAGTGAAGAAGTTTTTCCCAACACCCAACCTAAACCTCCCCTGGCACAGCTTGACGCCAATTCGTCTTGTCCTATAGCTTGTTGCCTGGGGAAAGAGACCACCCTCCCAATTTCCTTTCAGGTAATTATGTAGAGCAATAAGGTCCCCCCTTAGCATCCTTGCCTCCAGGCTAAACAACCCCAACTCCCTCAGCCATGCCTCATAAGACCTGTGCTCTACACCCTTTACCACCTTTGTTGTCCTTCTCTGGACACATTCCAGCAACTCATGTATGCTCTCACACATGCATTTATCTATATAGATACTATTCTGGAGACAGCATGCCTGATGACTTCTGTTTCACTTGCATGTTCGCTCCTTAATATCCTTAATGGGTCACAGTCCTGTAGTCCCAAACAGAGGTGTACAAGTCCTCTCTCTAGCCCTTGAGCCTCGTGAGTGTGTGCTGATCCACCAACACTGTGCACTGCCTCACCAACACCATCAGCCTGGTGGAGGTGGGACAGTGTCCAGCAGACCTCTTTCTCCACCTGGCTCTTGGAGGCCTAGGCCGGCTTATGTTTAAGAGCAAATAAACAGAGGGCAAGACCTGTGTAAACTCTTAAGCATGGAAGACCCTTCTTGGCAGTTTCCTGTTTTAGCGAACAGTTTACTGCAAACTTAATTGCAACAGAACGTGCTCTAGAGCCTCTGGGTACAGACAAATGCCATTTTACTAGGGGTAGCAGAGAAGGTGCCCTCAGATCAAAATAAATGCCTGATTATTGCAAGGGACAGTACACTAGCAAACATTGCTTAGTTACCTCCTGGCCACTGAAACTGTAAGTAGTCTTTGAATATCATGATGTGTAAATCTCCAAGTATTGCATTTAAAGACGTCTTTTCTTGGACTGATCCTTCGCTATCGAAAAGCCAACCCAACCAACCAGCTGACTGACTGAGTGCTTGGCAGTAGAGAGCACATATGCATGAAAGTGAAAAAAGCAGTGAAAAGGGGAGAGAGAGAAAAGGAGATGGGAAATCTGTCAAAGCACTTCAGGAATCCCTCTTGGTAAGGCATTTGAATGAGCTTTTGAATATCAAATGTTATAAATTTTAATATGCACAGCATGAGATGTAAAAGCAATGGTTGCTTTAAAACGAGATCTACAACCAGCCACAGCCACAGCCCACTGTTATGGACTCTCTACCGTGGAAAAGAGATCAGAGAAAGCTAATCGGGGATTTAGGGTAGGAAAGTAGTGTGTCTACTTCACCAAGGACACCATGCATTACATGCAGAGAGTGTGTGGGCTTTTGTGCCATTGATGCTGCCCACAAGCTTGTTTGAGTATGCAGTGGCTGTGGACGAGGAAGACCCTGTTGAGTCCTGGAAGTTTTGTTACAATCTGCAGGCAGAGCAGTCAGGATTCATCTAGCTAGTATTTCTGTCATGCCACGTCAAAAAAAAGTGAGAGGGTGAAGAACATTTCCCAGGCAACTTTTTTTTCTTCAGAACAAGTTCTCTGCCAACTTGCATAATAAAATACATGGAAAAGAAACACGATGAACAATACAAACTTTCCTTGCAGATTTCTTAATCCACTTAGATCATAGGTTCTCATCTTTACAGCTCCTAGTTGTTCTGCACCAGTTGTCCCTTGTCCTGAAAAAATATTTGCTAGAAAAGGATGGAATTCACCTCAGCCCCATGGGCCCGTGTTCTTCCAGACAGGAGGGCAGAGACAACTCCTGGCCACAAGAGCTTTTGCTGCTGGAGAGAAAACCACCTCCAGCCCCTACAAATGTGCACAGAGATGAGCATTAAAGTGAATGCCTGAGTCAGCCTGGTCCTGTCATGTGGACTTCTGATGGCTGGACAGAAGATTGCCATTAAACCTGCTCCTGGAAAGCAGAGCTTCTGAGTACATGTCTTGGAGTCCATGCCTAAACCTCACAGTCTCTGTGCATTTGCGGGTGAGTGAGGAGACTCAGTATAAGACAAGCTCACTCACTGGGGCAGAGAGGTCAGTGCTACCTCAGCAAAGGCAAAACACAGTCCAAGGTCTTTCCCACCTTTTCTTCTTGTGTTATGTAATACCTTTCTTCTTGCACAGCAAATAATGCAAGAGAGTCAGCACACATCCTACACACTCCTACATCCCCTAAGTGTTTTGCAGTGAATGAGGCAGGTAACCTTAACAGGAGCCCATAAAACTTTGAAATCCAAGGCTGTATCATAGGACAGGTGAATCAGGAAACTTTTTAGATTGTCTGTGCAAACTCATTCCCAGTGTATCCCAATCCCAACTGCTTATTTGTCATCATTAGTAGTGACTTCTAGGGCGGTGGGGAAATCTATGCCCCGTAATGGAAATTGTCACTCCACATATGTGGCTTTTGCTGCCCACTTCGCTTGGCAGGAGCTTGCAAGGTCCTGGCTGATCCGGGCTGGGACCACCTCCTCATATGGGAGCTGCTTTGGTTGCACAGAAGGACAAACTGCCCTTGAGCTGCTCATATGGGACCATCACTTTGTTGCCCTCTGGGAGGGATGTTGTGGTCTTTGCTGCAGTGTTATCCCATGCATGTGTCCCTCTGATGTCCTCTAACATCGTCAATCCCTGCACGATGTTAACAAACCCTTCCCTCGTACACGCTTTCTAGGCAGCTCTTCAGGGCTTCTCTCGCTCACAGCCAGAGAAATAAAACCTATCCATCTACTAACCTCCCCCCCCCACTCCCCAGCTGCCAGAATAAGCTTTTTCCGAGTCATTCAGACAATCAGAAAGAATATTGTATTTTGGGGAAATGTAACATTTTATGGCAAATAGCTCCACATAAGGTACAAAATAGTTTTTGGAAAAACAGCTGATGAAATGTTACAGCGAAAGCTGTGGAAAAATAAACAGGATAGCAAGAAAAAGGACTTTTCTTGGTGGTGAAGTGTGAGGAAGCGTCATTTTAGGAAGACACAGATATTTGCTTTCATATCAATGAAAACAGGGAATGGGTCACCTGTCTATAAAAGATGTGATGAAAAATGTCTGTTATTCACATCTCAGTCAAAATAAATTTAAATCTAGGCTGTAAATTGCTAGTTTTCTAAAAATTCAGAAGTATTTTTCCATCTGTTCTGTAATAATTCAGCTATCTGGTTGCTATAAAGAATTTGGTTGTCTGCCATTTGGACAGGGAGTCATTTTTTAAAATGCATTTAAATCTCATGGTATCTGAAAGTCATACAATCATCAAGTTAATTAAATCAGTCTAGAATTCCCCATCAAAAAATGTAATCTTTGACTCACACTGGGGAAGTGTTTTTGACAGAGAGGGGCTCACTGCAGCTGAGTGCACAGCATACAAAGGCGCCTCACGGAAAACATCCCTTCAGTGTACGAATCCTACAGCACAAATAAACAGCACCAGGCCAGATGCCATGGCTACTGCAGCTCATGGGTGTCAGCTCCTTCAACCTAAGCCTTCGGTTATAGGAGGATGCCTCTTTACTTGCCATCACTCACCAAGAAATAGCATCATCCCAGATTACCTGCTGAAGGAGGAATGCTGTTGCCTCCTTTCTAAGTGCCTGCGGACAGGGAGGAGGAGTGTGTGGTACCCAGCTGGGAGAAAAGCTCCCCTTCAGAAGAAGAGGGGGATACAGCAATCAAGTGCTTGGCCATGTAGGTCCAAAGCACAGCATTACTGCAGCATTTCAGGGAATGTAAGTCTCCCACTTCTCCCTTTTACAGAAATGTGGTGGTTGGTGAATGACTTTTTCACAGGTGGACGGGTACATTTGGGGTGGAATAGAACATACTCTCCAGCATTTTTTTTTTGTTGAATTACAAATCAAATGTAAATGCAGGAGTAAGAAATTGGGGTCAGCAGGACAAGCGGGGCAGAAGGGATCGGGTTTGATGAAACTGCATACAAAGTTTCATTGTGGTATTTGGCAAATCACTTAATCACCTCAAAGACTCAATTTCACCACAACTCCAAAGTATTATTATCCCTGACTTGGGTGGTTTTGATCTAAAGAGCCTACAAGTCATGCAGCTTTACTGATAATAATGAAATTACTTTAAATTAATAAAGTAAATAAATATATTCAAAAATGAACTTGTAATAACAAATACCCCAAGTAAAGCAATTCAGATGTTTCTGTCCTGGAGTTTTATCCTAATACAGAAGTGTAAAATAGTAAATATTTCCATATTCCACATTTTACAAAACACTAGAGAATTCGCCTGAGTCTTTCTTTGGACATGCAGCTTTATTTTGCATTACTGCTATAAAATTTCTGTGGTAGTCCCAAAAGGGACACCTGACTGCTGTCAGGTTGGCTCTGCTTGGCTGCTGCTGTTACACCATTCACATTATCAAAGTGAAAGCTTTTCAAATGTGAAACTGCAGCTGGAACTGTTTCTTAGTCATGTCTCAGCACACACTGTGTAGGGTAGCCTGCTCTAGATAAAGCCCAGACCCAAGGAGTTCAGCCAGCATCACCATGCATGGGACATTGTTGCCTCCCATGACAGGAGAGACCCAGGGAAGAGCAAAGCAAGACCCAAGGCCAAGACCTTCTCCAGGAAAGGCTGGGTCAGCCTCGTGCATGCCATGATTGTTCTATTCGCTTTTCTGTCTTGACATCAGGAACTTAAGCAGCTATTATTTTCTGACAGTCAGCAATTTGCCCTCCTTGTCTAACAGTCTGCAATCTGCTGACCACAAGATCCCTCACTACAATGTAGCTAAGTTTCACTCCCCAGGATAAATTCTCCTCCCCTCAGCATCACAGTCCCATTTTTGCCTGGTCTGAGGCATAATTGTGGCACTGGTCCTACTGGTGCTGAGCCCACTTGCAGGCAGTGAGCTGACCCAGCTCACTGGCATCATTGGAAGGGCTTAAGGTGCTCAGCATTTCTGTCTTTCTTTAGCTCTGCCTTCACACTGGGGTTGCATTGACAGCTGGGCATGATTATCCCATAAAGTGAAAAAAACAATTAATCAGCGAAATCTCATTATTTTCTAAAATGTCCCTTTTTTATTTTTTTGCTTTGGAAATTAGCTTTTTTTTCCTTATTTCATTTCCACTCTCCTGTATTTCTTTCCTTTTCCATTCATTTTGTTCAATTTCTAATCACTGCTAGTGAGAGAGAAGATGAAAGTGTCAAATGAGAGAGAAACACTTCCCCGAAGGTGTGCAGCCATCTCACACAACACTTATTGGGAGACTTATGTGGGACACAACTTATTTTCAAACAACCCAAATTAAGATAACTTTAAACTTTAGAAAAATATATTCCCTGTATTTTTTGCCAGCTCAGGTAGAAGAGAAACCATCTTTCCTTCTCTTGCTTTATGTTGCGTTGCTCTGCCCCATGCTTGCACAACTTTGCCTCCGTTCCTGAATTTCAACTGAAATTCTGGGAGAAAATACATTAAAACCAGCAGGAGGTGGTGAAAATCACGTGTCTACCTTGTGTCCAGGTTTTCTCCCTCTCTTCTTTGGGATCTTCACGATGGGCAAAGCCCCAGCCGGTGCTGAGAAGAGGTTGTGAACAGCCATTTTGATGGGCGCTGATTGCAGCGGGGGCCGCCCTCTCTTCCTCCCCACCATTCTGGAGGACTGCATCTCCTCAGTGGCCATGCTGGGGTCCAGGCATGGCAGGTGGCTCATCTGCCCTGGGGAAAGAAAAAAAAAGAAAAAAAAGTGCTTTTTTATTTAGTTTTCATTTTAGGTTTTTCATCCAAAGGCAGTTTTTTCAATGCTGCTCTTTTCCCTGTTACCATTTATCAAAAAGGAGCAAGAAATACACCACAGATGTGTGTTCCTGAGTGGGATTCACTCAGGAAGGGGTTTGTCTGGCTCAGCTTCTCCAAAGCCAGACAAACCCCTTATGATTCCTGTTTTCTCTCTGCTGACCATCAGTACAGTAGAGGGAGCTGGCTCAGATGCTGAGGTATCTATTGCAGATGTCCAAGAGGTAAACCCCATAACAAGCACTGTGACCCTGCATCCTGCACATAAGCATGATGAAGGCATGAGCTTGCAGCTACCAGTCAGTGCCTGCTTTCAAAGAGGTTTGGAGTAGATGACGCCCTGAGGTCCCTGCCAACCTGATATTTTTCGCCAAATTCTGTGGTTCTGAAAATCCTGCCTCACCTCAGAAGAACTACCAATGCCAAAACGGACTTCCCTCATCTCCATACGCAGCACTCTTGAGAGGAAAGGCTGTACTGGACCATGAGGTTGCTGGCACAAGGTAGCCATGTTAGAGGAGAATTGCCAAACATTTACTTCTGTACTTTTATAACATCTGTTACCATGCATGCCATTTGTGGGCTTTTGGATGTACTCCATTAAAGCAGTTACTTCACCACCACTCCATGCAGCTGCTGGAGTTGAGCAGCGGTAACAGTGGAATCTCGTCCATTTTCCTCTGTCCAGATTTTAATAAAGAAAACAAATATACAACCATACACAGACTACCAAGGGAATATATGGCATTCCTCACAGCTTCTAATAAGGGTCACATACTAACAAAGGTCAACAAAACCCCCCAGCTGCTAAAATACGTTTTTAAATGTTGATTTGTCCAGATATTTGATTTCCGGCATGTGGGCAGAATCCTAGTCCCAGTCCTGCCTGCATACCTCTCTGGACATAAGGGTCTGAGCAATCCTCATGCTTTTATCATAAGCCTTGTGATGGAAAACATTTTCAATTTCATGCTCCCTCAGGCCAGTAATAATGGAAGACTCCCTGCCTTCCACTTTTACAGAGCAGGCTCATAGCCCTCTCAGCTGCAGAGAAAAGCCTAAAGATGTGGTCCAGGAGCATCCTCTAAGCTCAAAAAACCCACAAAACAAGTAAAGGTTTGTTTATTACTACATACAATTAAAATTTTTTAGAAAATCTACAAAAAATAAAATCTACAAGTTTTTCACTACACTTCAAATTTCACAGTTTCAGAATCCAGTCTGATTGGATTGATTGAAGCCACCATTTCTGGGAACGAAATCAGGTTTGCTTACCCACATAGTGGGGAGGGTACCACTCAACAGGGGACTCTAATGACAAGTATCTGTAGCTGGGACTTATTTTATTTCAAAGGCAAATATGTTTTGCCTAGTTAAAACTTTGTAAGTGTGACTGACTAAAAAGCAACTCACTTTGCTGGTCTTAT
>JAWWLV010000121.1:69909707-69923105 GCA_035041135.1 Platyrinchus mystaceus | reverse complement strand
GAAACCAAAAATGGGATCCAGTACACCTAATTTAAAACCCCAGTTCATCCATCATCTGAGTATAGGTGCCTCTGGTCATTTTAGCTGTGATCTCTCTTATACCCTGTGTCATATCTGCCAAAATATCTTAGATGCTTCAAGTCATCTAAAGTGGTACTAGATGACTATTTTAGACAACCAGACTTAGCTATAAGGAGTAATTCAGTAACAGATGAAGGTACTTAAATGCTTACATTCAAACCCTTATACAGAGGTGTCTTTGTGTGTGCTGGATGTCTGACCTCCCACAGTATCAGTGGAGATATAGCCAGTATGGTTGGAGGTGTGGAGTCAGATACAAATGTAGTTTGTAGTGGCTTTAGTGGCTCCAGGGTGCACTGATGAGGTCCAATTTGTCACTTCCTTGTAGATACCTGTATTTAGGTGTCTTAAACTGGAACTAATATAATTTCTAAAAGTTGTGTTTGACTTGTCTGTTTTATACCCAACATTAGGATGAAGCTCATCATGTCCTGTGTACATGCTTCTTCTGTTTATAGAATGAATACAGAAAAAAACCCTCTTATCTAGATGCTCTATAGCATCTGTAATGCTCACGTGAATCCCACACTTGGTCTCTCATGCCTACATGGCAGTGGCCAATTCTGTCTTATCCTGTGTTCAGGATATTTCTGGTTAATAGTACCTTGCATTGCAGAAGAAAGAATTGTCTTTTTGTAAGTGAAAACTCAAGTTTCACAGGTAAGAAATACAAGACTCCTGGGTTTGTCTCAGCCTCCTTGTCAGGCTCCAAGTTAGGAACTTACTACCCTTTCAGTGTCTCACTTCTCCCATAATGTCCCACAGCACCTCTTCCACGGGCTGGAAGACAACCAAACGTGCAAAGCAACTTGCCTTGGAAAAGACCAGCTCCTTGCAGCAGGGTCCAGGCTCCTCACACTACCATCACCCATACCCCAACCACTGCCACACATTGTTTCTCAAGAAAAAATGGGCAAAATATTTCAGTACATTCCTATTTCAATACATTCAGTATTTTGGATAAATTTATATGTTTCCCCTCATAGTTCCTATAGTAGTTTATTTTTGCCAGCTACCTTATGTTTTAAGCATTCTCTCAAGCAGTTTAGAAAAGGCTGGAGAAAATAAAAACACTTTTTCTTCTGCTAGAAGCCACTCCCAAGAAGATTGATCCTTAGGTATTCAAAAAAGTATTTGTGAGTTTTCTGTACACAGTAGTGTTACAGTGAAACCTGTAAACAGGTACAATAGGGGTGAATGTGGGTTTTTTTGCTGGGCTGTAAAAAAATGGGTTTCTAATGAGCTGCAATCTCTCATTAGATGTGGTAGCCCTATATCATGAATCTCCCTCCAGAAAAAAATTTAACTTCCTTGATAGAACTGAAAGTAGTAGCAGCATCCAAAACAATGTATACTGACATCCATCACTGCATAGACTCCATGTACCTTGCCCTGGAGCCATCGTGTCAGCCAGTGACACTGTGGGAGACGGCAGCACCAGAGAGGGCTAGATGGGCAAGTTTTTCTTCAGTGACATAATTTTGTGCCTGAGATATGCATGGCAAAAAGTTGGTTCAGTTTTTTAGTCTACTTTCCTGCAGAGTAGGAGCTCATGTATTCACAAACTCGTGATCTCCTTCCCTCCTCATTTTTGGACTTGTCCACTTATTTCAAACAGACCTGGTGGAGTACAAAGAGGTGTAAAGATTTGCAGGTGTAGTGGAAATGTGTAAGAGACAGAGCTGTGAGACGCCAGTTGTGTTCTTACAAGACAATGAAAGCAGAATACACAATGCAAAAGCTTCCATGCTGAGAAAAGCCCTTATGAGATCTGACACCCTCTCAGACAGCAGAATCAGGCAGTTACAGGTCACCAATTTATGGAAAACCAATCATCCTTCTCTCCTCTGCTCAGGAAACTACCTGGGGCTGTTCTTTTAATTGCTGTGCTTGACTTTGTGCCCTGCCTCAAGGGAACTGAAAGAGGTGCAGCAGCCAGTCTGGGCATGGGTGTCACACTGCTGCTTGGCTATTTACCTCTCAGAAAATGGCACATTTCTCATTGCAGAGGGTTTCAGCCCTTTCTACCTGCATGTCTCCAGTTCCAACTTGCACTGAATGTTATAGTACAATGGCAATTGCATAGCAATGTATTATTTGCCACAGGATCCAAATCAAACTGACTTCAAGCAAGAAAACATCTTTTTACTCTGGCAAACATGTCTCAGTGCAGCAAAACACAGCAATGTCTCTGCCACAGGTGCTTTGCTGGCTGCCCCAGGCTTGCAAGTGGCAGAAGGGATTCTGCAGCAGGCTTGCTCTTCCACTGCTGAGAGCAGGTCCTACCGAGTGTGAGTGGTATTTTCAGTCGCTGTGCTGGGGTGGGAAAGGACTGAGCAGTGTCCAGAGCTATCCCCTACCCTCTTCTCTCTCTCACCATCTGGGTGGCATAATGAAGAGGCAGGGAGCTAGTAGGAAAAAAATCACAGGATTCTTCAAAATCCAGACAAAAAGTATTGATGATGTCTGCACCTTTTCTTGTTACTAAGAGCAAAAGAAAGAAAAAATGGTTCCTTGTGTCTTCTTACAGCCTGATTATTTTTTTAAGTTAAATTCAGCAGCAGTGACACTGCTGTCCTTGAGGAGGCATTCTTTTGAAGGATAGCACCCTGGTGACAGCAGGTAGAGCAGTATCTGTGTGCCCTCTCTCACTCAGGTTTGCTTAATGAGCCAGAAGAACTTGAAAACCCTGGTGAGAATGAGACCCCCAGGAGCAGCCGAGGCCAGCCTCGCCTCCTGATCTTACCTTTCCTCATTTGGCCTGACGTTTTTGTTGCAGATGAGTAGCCTGTAGCAGGGAATCGAGGGAATGAAACTTTATGCAGAGTGAGTGAGCAAAGGCAGAGCACCAAAGGAAAGATGTGAAAAATTGATGCAACAAGGCCACGCGAGTGGCAAGGGTCACTCTGCTAAGGTGGGCAAGCCAAATGTGCACAGAAAAAACAGAGAAAGCAAAGGCAATTCCTTCCTTCTCTCTCTCTTATGTGGAGCTAATATCAACACTTCTGATACTGAAGACAAACAAGGAAAACATACCTGGACTTAGCCTCCCACCTCAACGAGCTGCACGAGAGGGTGGGGTTCCTCTTGCAGAACTTTGCCTCAGACTGTAGTTTATCACTTGCAAGACAAGGTCCCTGAAAAGAACTTGGATCCCTCCCCTCACTATCCTTATATCTCCTGCCTCAGCATCTGTGTATGCAGAGGTGCCATTTTATTTTGCTAAAAATACCCTCTAAAATCCCCTGTCCTCAAATCCTGAGGGTGGTAAAATGAAGTGGACTGCTGGGGGAGCTGTTCAGGAGCTGTATAAAACTCCTACTGTGACCTTGGAGAGGCAGGATGGAGATCTCAGACTGAGGGCTGAGGATTATAGATTTGGTATTTATTACACAAGTTGATACTCCTGCAGACTTTCAAGCTCTGTTTGCCAAGTCTTCCCATCAGCCTGCCTCCACTTCACCTCCTTATATCCCTCACCTCATCTGAGCATTCTCCCCTTGGTGCTGACAGGCTGCAAAGTTTCAGAAGGAGGTAGGTCATCTCCCCTACTGCCTCCCCAAGCCCTTATACTCCTGCTTAGGTGTCTCATGAGACCCTGCATCCCTCACCAGCATCCCTCTGGATGTAGGGAGGCATAGTGGAGAGCTGCTGCCTTTCCAGGCTGCAGTCAGCCTCCACTTGCTTCTCTGCTACCCTGCCTCTGGCCATCTGCAGTCAGGACCAAGTGACTTTTCCAGTGACTGGGAGGACTGTAATGCAGAGCACATCATTCTTTTCTCCCTGAACTACCAGATGTGATTTTCCACATCAAGACTCTCCAGCTTCAGTTTCCCCAGCTCAAATCCCAAGTGCTGGAGATTCAAAGACATTAATTAATGTCTGTCATTAATTAATTAATTATATGACACTGGGACAAATCTTTCTGAAAATACATGAATGTTCAGCCCATAACAGAGGCTGGGATTCTGAGCCAGCAATTAAATTTACATTAGGCTTTTTATTGTAGCAGGTCCTGTTTCACACATTCGGCCAACCCATTGCTAGTTGAGACACCCTGGCTTCTGACCACACACTTTGCTTTTCCTTATAGATTGCTTTCCAGAAGTCCTCTCCTGCCTTTAGCTTTGTTACCAGGGACCTTATGAAGTTAAGCTAATCTTCCTGAAGTACAGGCAAACAAAGGAATATCTTATTTACGTACAACTTTCAGACCAGCAGGGAAAGCACAAACCTCTCTTTTGAATGCAGTTAGCTTCTTTCTGATCTTCTCTGTCTTATGCAGAAGCCAAATGCTTTAATCACTCACACTTGTGTAAAGTATTTGACACTGTCCCACATGCCATCCTTGTCACTAAGCTTGAGAGGCATAGATGTGGTGGATGGACCACTCAGTGGATAAGGAATTGGCTGGCCAGTTAAACTCAAAAAGTCGCAGCCAACAGCTCCATGTCCAAGTGGAGACAAGTGACGAGTGGAGTTTCTCAGGGGTAGGTATTGAGATGGGCGCTGTTTAACATCTTTGTTGGTGGCATGGACAGTGGGATTGAGAACACCCTCATCAAGTTTTCCAGTGACACCAAACTATGTGGTGCAGTCAACACAGCTGGACTGAGAGCAGCCCTGAGAAGAAGGACTTGAGGGTACTGGTTGACAAGAAAGTCAGCATGAGCTGGCAATGTGTGCTCACAGCCCAGAAAGCCAGTTATATCCTGGGCTGCATCAAAAGCAGTGTGACCAGCAGGTCAAGGGAGGAGATTCCGCACCTCTACTCTTGCTCTTGCGTGACTCCACCTGGCATGCTGCATCCAGCTCTGGGGCCCAACATAAGGACATGGACCTGTTGGATAGAGTCCAGAGGAGGGCCACAAAGATGATCAGAGGGCTGGGGCACCTCTCCTATGGAGACAGGCTGAGAGAGTTCAGCCTGGAGAAGGGAAGGTGACAACCTGGGCTGGTCCCTGAAATCATCTGGAATTAAGAGATAGAATCACTAGCACAGAAACTGGAGTAAGTTGAAAAACTTCCTGCCTTCCTCAGATTCAGTTTAATAAGAAATATGAGCAAACTTTGTATTGGCAAAGAGAAAACTGACATAATGAACAGCTTGAAGTGGTCTGGGTGTTTTGTGCTGATATTTATTGACTCCTGTGCTACTCTAGGTATTATGGCTTACATACTACCATCCTCAATTACTTTGTCAAGGAAGTATGCTTTTAACACAGAGACAGCCCCTGTCCTGGTTACAATTGCCATCATTCCCCATCTTTCTTGAGCACAAAATACTGGATAAAACTTCCATTCTTCCTTCCTTGCCGCATTATGTCTACTACATGAAATCACCAGGGCTAATGTGCCCATTTTGGAATAAACTTCCCCCCTTTCCCATGAAGATACGCTCTCCAGGCCGTCTGAGCACTGAAGAAGCAATCCACTACTTCTCCAACTGCACACAAGTGATATCGCAGCTGGGGAACCCGGGGTGCTCAGCAGCCATGCCTGGTCCCCCTGCCCCTGCATCATCCCATGTTCTGCCTCCCGTTCTGCCCACAGTAATAGCCAGCCACTGACTCTCTGATGATTCCTCACCAACACCAACACAACACACACCATACCAGCTGATGTTCCTACCACAGATATCTGTCCCAAGAAATAAATCTGAAGAACTGATATTACAAAAGTCAATAGGGAAATATCTTTTGTTGGACAGAGGGCAGGAATTTCACATATTTCTCACATAAAGTAAACCTTTTTCCTTAGGGATGTGATGCACTTTTATATTACATTTTGAGAAATAATACTTATAAAAGTTTCATCTTTTTCTGGCATAAACTGGAGTAGCTCTTATGTTTCTGTCCATAGCGATTTAAGGGACCACGGATTCTGAAGATGATGAAAGCTTCCACTTCCACACATGAGAGAGACATTTATATTCAGACCACATATTTTAACATTGTAATGGGACAGCATAAATAGAAGGATATTAATTTATCAATTAAGTTCAGGAACAAGAATATCATGTGCATCACTTGCTAGTGCCTGCTGTGTTACCCAGGACTGTTTGGACACTAGCAGACACCCCACTGTCTAGTTCCCACTACAGCAGAAAAACTCTGGTGCCAAAGGGACCACTAGGCAGATTGGCAGAGGGTGGTGGGGGTGTTTCAGGCCATCAGCTGTGACTCTGCCCTGGCACACCCCTCTTGGGGAAGGCGAGCTCTGGCCACTCTCAGGCTTGATTGTCTGCCTGGACAGTGGATCTGTCTTTGGGGGAGGCTGCAGGTGGCACTCAAAATGCAGAGCAGACACATCTGTAATAAAAACACACTGGAAAACTGCAAAATATTCTGGATTTAAGACTGAAGCATGGGAATATCATGCAGCAAGTTAACAAGAAGTGTCTCACTGTGACTTGGAAGCAAAGCTTTGCTAACTGGGGCTGATTACTAAAGCATGCAGCTTTACCCGAGAGTGAAGTTTACCCATTTGACTATATCTCTAATTCATTTTCTAAATAGATATATATCCTTCACTTTTCAGAGCTGTTTTCATCCATTTTCCCCTCCAACAAACCACCATTTTCTGTCTTAGATGATTTTTACATAGTGTTTGGCAACAACCCTGTTTTCATCACCTAGAAACTCAATATTAGAGCAAAACCTCTTCAGCTGGCTTGTGTGTTGGAGTCTGCATACCTTGGGCAACAGATTTTGCAAAACTGTACTGATTAAATGTCTGGTTTTGCTGTTCTTTAAAAAAAACACAACCCAGATGAAAGGTCCCATTGAGTGAATTTTCAGTTGGTTTTTGCTTGCAAGTGCCTGTCAGTAGAAGACACGCTTTCAAACCAGGTCCAAGGGCAACCAGTGGAAAACTTTCAGGTATGTTATGGAAACTAATCACAGAGTTTGGCCCCTGTGTAATTCTGACAGTGGTTGATGACAGCAAACACAGAGCATTAGCAGAAGGCATATATGCTCTTGCAGTACAGGTTGAGCCTCCAGAATAGCACACTGTGGGACCAGGGAAGAATTCATCCCCTGCATGTAGGTCTTTCTTCCCCCCAGTGTATTGAATTATTTACTGGTTCTTGAGCTGTTGTCATTTTTACATGTCTGTATCACAAAATGGGCGAGAGATTTGCAGAATGGCAATGTCTTCCATTCCTGGTTACATTTCTTCTAACTAATTAGTACAATTCAGGTAACAAAGAAAACTCATCACAGCTCTGCAGAGATACCGGGGGCTGCCAAGGCAGAAATGTCTCCATGCACAGGCTGAGACACCCAGCAGCCTGAGACTGACAACAGCCACCCTCTGCAGCATATTCCAATGTACCACAGAGGTTTCCATGCTCAGTGACAGCAGGGGCTCTGGGAGCTGCTCGGTGTCTGAGGACTGTGCCAGTACACCAATCACTAGAGAAGCAACACACAGTCATGACTGGTGGCACCTGTCCTCCCTCAGGAAGGGAAACCTCCCTCCAACACTTGCCAAGCACAGTGAGCACTCAGTGAGAAGCACTCAGCGTGCCTGCACGAGCCAAGGCCAGAAGGGTGGACCATTCTGCTCCCCATCCCACAAATCTTTCTAATCCAGAAGCCTTCATAAGCACCTCCAGGCCCTGGGCACATCACTTCCCTGCAAAGTCATTTCAAAATTGTTCATTAAAACATTTTAGCTTTTAATCCCTTTCTTCTGCCAGCAAGAAAGCACAAGTGATTATGAGACAGATAAAATATCTGCAGGTCTCAGTTCACTCTGCCTGCACCCTGCACCTCTGTAGGGCATGGGGATGTTGGATGAAGGTAAGTCATCCTTTTTCATTGTTTGTGTGTGTGACCACGTCACTCATGCATAGATTATAAAGTCTTTGGGGCAGCACAGTGTTTTAGGCAGTTAGTATGTGCCTCTTCATGAAATCTCTGTGATTGGAAAGGAAAAGGTAGATTAAAATGCTCTTTGTGTCTCTCTTGAAAATCCAAGGCAGTCTCTAAATGCCAGTGCATTGGCTGTGTTTCAGATACCCACAATAGAACTAGCAAAGTGGCCTGCTGAAAACTTCTCCCTCTGCAGCTTACAACCCAAAGTTAGATTTATTCTCTTGTGTTGTAATTCCTACAAAATCCAACATCATCAATGTCATCATTATGCCCCAAATTCTTTGTCTGAAGCCATTTTCTCTCAGAGTTTATTCTATTTTCCCTGCAGGATTTCTTTGCTCCTTTATCATCTCTGAGAACAGATAATTTTAACATACTTCATTCAGAGAGATCTTCCACACTTGCAAGGAGCCTGCAAGGGGCTGTGGCATGGTGCCATTCACAGCACATGATAACTGAAGCCTCCTGAATACCTGGAGGGGTTTCAGACTTAATTCATTTCATTTTCCTTCCATTTTCCTCTTATTTCACATTCCCTTATGGAGCACCCTCTCCTGGCCTTCCCAGTGCATCTTTTCTCTTCTGGTGCTTTAACACACTGTTGACCAGCCTGAGCTACCCTCTCTAGCAATCATCAGGCAGCAGGTCCAGAGTGTCAGGCTTTTCACTATGCCAAACTTAGCATAAGAAACTGTGACTATAGGCAAATGTGACCTTTTACAGGGCTGACTTTATTTATTTATTTATTCTGTTGCTACTTATTTCTTTGTAGGGTTTTTTGTTTGTTTGGGGTTTTTGTTTGTTTTTGTTTTCTTTTTTGCTTTTTTGCTTTTTTTTAAGAAAAGAAAAAAAGAACAAAGGTAGTACACTGTCTCCTGGACTTACTAACAATACAAAATTAAAATATTTCTGACTAGCAACACTTCTGTATTGAGCAGTAACTAAGACTGCAGTCACAGCCTAGGACACAGGCTGAGTACACAGCAAGACCATCGTTTCCAGCTCCAGTTCCTCTGCATTTTCATTTAGCTGGTAAAGTGCCAGACACAAGTGCCCCCATGGTAACACATGTACCTGCGTGCTGGCACTGATGGTAGAAATAACTGAGAGGCAAGCACAGCCCTGTTTGCCATCAGACCTTTATATCACGTAATCTCACGTGATGTTTGGGAAGGCCAGCTCATGTGATGTCTTTAAGCACACAGATGGGCACGCATGGAAATTTTGGCCTTCTCTGGCAAGCTCTCCCCCTCTTTGGCCCCAGGGACAACCTCCCACAGGGCTCGCTGTCATCTGCACTCGCCAAGTCGTGCTCCAAGTCCCAAAAAGCAACTGAGAGGGGCTGGGACATCATGTCTCTCTTTTCCCAGCTCCCTGCCTGCTCTGAAGCTTTCACCCAGGCAGGACGATGGGCTGCTGTGTGCCCATCATCCCCTCCCATATGTCCCTTTGCATTAGACTTCTGTATCTGTGGAGCTAGATATTAATGAGTTCAAGAGAACTCCCCAGCCTCCAAATTAATTAGAATAAATCACCCACCAGAAGTCTCATTCAGTCCTGCTCTCCCCCTTTCACAGAGGAAGATGTTCCTGTGTGCCTCCCTCCAGATCACATACCCCTATCACCCTTCATTTTCTTCTTGTCGTATGGCAGCCTACTGCCCACAGAGGTAAATAAATGACTGCATCATAGAATCATTTAGAATCATCTGAAAAGACCTCTAAGATCATCAAGTCCAGCTGTTAACCCAGTACTGCAAAGTCTACCACTAAACATCAGCCCTTCCCTGGACAGACCGTCTTGCTCCATATGATCTACACTGACCGAGAGACAAAAGCCCTGACGTGAGGTGAATGGTAGCTTGCCTGAGCAGATCTTTCTTTTCAACAAAGACAAAGAACTGAGTTTCTTTGCCACCTCAGCACTGGTCCCTGCTGTCGGCAGAGGCTGACACTGCTAAGTGTGTAAAAATAATGGATAGGGATAAAAAAATCAATCATAATTTTAGCAGTATTGTCTCTCAGTTTAATTAGAAATCATAGGTAACAGCCATGGCAGGTAAATTTAATACAAGTTCTGAAACACCTGAGATTACAGGAATTTTACCATCTCTAATATTCTTGTTAAGAAAAGTTGTCTCTGAAGTTGAAGATTTCTCCCAAGTGTCTCTCCCCATACTGCACAGCTCAAAGCCAACCATCCTGGAGGACCAGCACAGGCCACCAGGAGGTTATCCTGTCTGCTGCAGAGTTCCCCGACACACAGAGGCTCCTGACTGCTCATGTAGCAAATACACAAACCTGTAGTCATCCAGGGACAGGGCAAAACATGACTACCAGCCCAGCTGAGCTACACAGAGCAAATGCCCCAGTGCCTAAGCGCCTTGAAGCAGCAGAACGGCATTTATCAAAATGTAGGTTTTCCCAGCAGGCTCTGGGATGAGGGACAGTTTTGCTGCACAGTCCTGAGTCCTGGGTGAGGGCTACTGGAGTCTGTCTAATATAATGCCAGACAACAAGCCCATCTTCAGCATCAGACAGGGATTGGGAGAGATAGCTAGGTCTGCACAGGAAGTGGGCTGAAATAGCAACATTGTGGTCAGTCTCATTAGCATAATCACTTGATTTTTTTGTTTCAGATCAAATTTGCCTGCATCTAGTCAGATGTAAAGAAGAACTATGTTTTCTGTTTTTCCTTTAGCACCACCCAAAAAGCCCATGTTTTGAGAGGGAAGGATATTTGCACTGGCTTAACTTCAGTGGCCTAATACAACTACAGCAACCCCATGAGGAACACAACACATTAGGGTGTGCCCAACAAACACAAACAAGGAAAAAGCAACAAGTGATAAATATCCCTGGGCTATCAGACCTGCGAGGTGCCTCATGAGCAGCAGGGCAACAGTGCCACATGTACCCATGTGAGGCTTCTCTCTTTTCTGGCCAACAGGAAAAAGAATATGCTCAGCTCTGCACAGGGTGTTAGTGTTGATTAGGGAGCTCTGGCAAGGAGGACAGTGTAGCCAGAAAGCTGGGAGCATCTTTTTCGCCTCACTGCTCTCTCATATCCAAGACAGCTGAGGGGACAGCAACTGCAGTTGAGATCTGACTGCCCAGTGTCAGAACCAGTCCACATCCTTGCCTGCAAGCCAAGAGCATGGCTTCCATCCTGGCCCGGAGGCAAAACGTGCTCCATGCTAACAGAGCAGAGGTCCACAGGAGGCAAGCTGGGCACAGGGAGCTGTAGAAAGGACAACTTTGGGTTAAAACATGCTCCTGAGAAGCAGCACAGATCCACTTCACTGGGTCTTTCAGATTTTCAGTTTCAGTGGCATGGGCTTCCTGACATTCCCTGTGAAACTCAGCCAAAGCCACTGTGCTTCTCCTTGATGTCGCAGGGAATCCAGAGAGAAGCCCCAGTTCCCAGCTGAGGACACCCAGCTTCAGCCTTTTACTGCATGCCCTTCCTTCCCCAACTGCACAAAGGGTTTTGAGCTGAGCCAAGGGCACAGCAGGATTTGCACTCTCCAGGTATGTTGCTGCCTTTCACACAGACAGAACAGGCAGGAAAGAGCTATGCAGAGGTGGACAAAGCCAATTTCTTCCTGGAGCACAGCTTGCCTATGCTTGCAGCCTCCACAGTGAAGCTGGGCCAGTCCAGCAGCCCCCAAGGGCTCCAGGCAGCTGGCAGCAAAGCTCCCAATGTTGCAGAGGGACATCATCTTTTTGGGAAGGCAGACATACACTGCATACGTGGGTAGAGCTCAGTCATGCTGCTCATGTACCTGCATCAATGGGGCTTCCCAAGAGAGAGAGAGTAAATGCAGAAGCACTGGGGCATGCAGCAGGGTCTTCAGGTGGGAAACAGGGAATGCCTCACCCAGATGCACTGAGAGCTTTGGAGGTACAAAGGAACCCATCTTCTCCCAGCTCTTGCATCCCACCCAGCAGAACTGTCCCCACTCCCACAAGGAACACCAGTTCAGCAAGGACTCAACTCCACAAAACTTCCTTCCCCTGTGTCCCACTGAAGCCTGAGGGACTGCAGCCACCTCTGAGTGTACGCCAGTTCAGATGAGGCACAACAACCTACACGAAAAGCGGCACCCTCTCTTCCTTCATTTTGAGGAAAACTGGTCAAGTAAAAACACACAGAGCAGTGTTTTAGGTTGCTAAGCATCCTCTTGAATAACTAAACAGCAGTGAGTAATATGTATTTACATACATTATGGTCTATTCCCCTATCGGAAGGCGATTTGTGTAGATAACTTCCATTAATGTTAAAGGGAGTCATTCACATAAATCCTTGGCACATTAATGGCCGACGAGCCTCCTCTGGGTAGTAGTTCGTGTTGCTGCATTTAGTGAGCGCAATATAAATGTGGCCAACTTAATATGCAAATAAATTCAAGTATTTACTGAGCCATAAGAGACAGTTACTAGGCACATCTCATTCATGGTTTATAGGGAAATAGATGGAGGCTGCCAGTTGAAACCAGGAGATAAATGCTGTAAACACTTGTCTAAGACAACAGGGAAAAGGGTACCGAGTCTCCACATATACATAAATAATGATCATAAATAGTTTCTTGAAGACATCTCTTCTATTTGTTTTTACTCTGTGTGTGTGTGTCTTTACTACACATCTGCACTGAAGCACTGTTTGTTGCATTGCTTTTGCCTGCCAGCGTCACTGGACTCCCTTTCATCCCTCGGAGCCAGAGCAGGGCCATGCCCCATCCCAGCTGGCTAACTCACTGCCTCCTCAGCAGCTGTGGGAAGGGAACATGCTCACCTTGAAAAGATGGGCCACCCACTGCAACTCCCTCTTTCCCCGCGCCAAAATGTGAGCCTTTCCTTTAACGGCACCTGGTTCAGGAAAGAGGAGGGAGACGTTTTTGCCATTTCTTCTCACAGATGTTCTCTTGAGAAACTGCACTAGCCATTTGTAAAACAAAAGCCCTCACCAGGTCTACACTTTTCTAAGACAGAGAACAGACATCTTCTATGGAAAACAGATCTTAAAAATGCATCAGATAAGGTATTACTGAAGTGCTCCTTCAGTTCTCTTTGTACGATTTTCAGGATGCCATGCCAAATGGATGTGTCCTCCAAGAGACATTTCTTCCTAGTGGTAATAAATGAAGTAAAACTGATTCACTTCTTCATTCTTTCAGGTGGAAAACAAGGAAAAATTCCCTATCTATATTGCACAGTTCAGTAGGATAGTTCCCGTGCCCATACATGCTCATGGAAATATGCAGATACATATGTTGAAAGACCTTATCTACCATTAGACTCCACAGCATCTACTGGGCTGCAACCCTACTGGTGCTGTGAGGTTTTTCATGGGAATCACCAACAAATGCCTGGTCTTTCCAGAATCCTCATGTCAGCTCTGACCTGCTGCACCTACCCAAACTTGAGAGCACAGC
>JAWWLV010000121.1:69861471-69909607 GCA_035041135.1 Platyrinchus mystaceus | reverse complement strand
GGGGCTGACGAGCTCCATCTACCCGGGGGACCCTGAAGCAGGACCGGGAATCGAACCTGTGGCCTTGGCGCTGAGAGACCAGCATCTTAACCGCTAGGCCACCAGGGGTCCCCAGGGATGTATAAGAGAGCACAGCATATACTCTCAAGCACAGTATGCAGGTATCTTCCCTGCATAGCCATGTGTGAGCCAAGACAGAGAGGCTAGCACCATCACTGTGCTTGCCTGGCTGCCTGGAAGGACAGATCAGGGTGGCCAGGCACACTGGCAGCTCAGCCTCAAACAAAAATGATAGCAGAGACAAAAAAAAAAACCCAAACAAACAAAAAACAAAACAACTCAAGCAATCTCTTGGGTTCTTTAACATGAAATCTCCTCTTGTAATGTTGCCTTTTGGGTTTGCCCTTATCTAAGACTGCAGAGCTTCCCTTTCTGCTGTTCAATGCCTGCCTCTCCTGTCAAAGTCTCTTCTGTCCAAGTATTGTCTATGACCAGGTTTGAAGATCCTTCCCAAATATTTGCTCTCTGCCTCCAGTCATGTTTCTCTCCCCACAGTGCCCACTGATCAGCCAGGTGCTGATGGCTGCAAACCTCTGATTATACTTTGGAAATCAGATCATTTTACACACCAACTCTATAAAATGGAGCCCCCACCACAAAGGAGTTTGTGCCCCTCCCAGTGTTGCTGTGCCCCCCTGCTGCCTCTCCAGGAGAGCCTCCAGTGCTTCTTGCAGCATGCAGTGATGGCCTTATGGCTCAGATCTGCCCACTCTGCCCCAAATTCAGGTTGTGCTGTGGGGCCAGAGAGCAGTGGGAGACACTCGGAGAGCAGAGGGTAGCCAAGACACTGATTTTGTGGCAAGTGGACAGGAAGTAGCGACCCAGCTAACAAGACCAGTGGTGGTCTAACTCCCACCTTTCCTCTTTCCTGCCTTGATAGGCTAGGTGTTTGAGTGACACATTTCCTCAGACTGGGAGTTTATAGAGTGCCTAAACACTTGCTGGATCTTCTCGGGATGAGAACTACTGTAATTCTCAATGAATCTGCCTGTGTCACAAGACAAGGTCTGGGTTAAAACCTACCTGTCTGTGATATCCTCCCTGGCAGGCAGGCAGGCAGGCAGGCAGGAAGAAATCATTGGGGGCCAATGCTGCCTAGAGGTTTTCAGGTCACCAAGGACTTATCTTGCATTTTGGGGACATGGCAGCTTCCTCCTGTTAGCAAAAAGGGACTAATGCACCCTGCCACCAAGAGCCTCTTGTACAGATAGCTGTCAACAAGCCAGTCTGCTCAGCTCAGAGGTGTCTCAGGGCAGCATCTTCCTCCAGGGAGCTATTTTTGGAGGTCTTTCTTTGTAGGAAATGCTCATTGGAGCCTGCAGGTAGCCCTGTTGGCTGTGGGCAAACTGCCTCTTGGGACTCTGCCCTGGAAGGCTTGAGGTGAGAGGACAGCCTGTCATCACCATCAATGTCCTAAATGTCCTCACCATTAAATCCAAATCACTTTTTAAAGAAAAAGCACTCACATTGAAAGCTTGGGTGGGTGACACCTGCAGGAAGATGGGCTGAAAGGAGAAGGCATCTCAAACCTTCCCTGCACCTCCCACCAAGTAAAATACAACACGTTTTTGTTGCACTGCCTTCACACCATTGGCACGCAAGCAGAGACATGGAGAGATGGAAGCAAGCATTAGAAAAATGTATTTACATAACAGAGAGGTAGGGCAGCTCTCAGATACCCAACTCGCAGCAAAAGGCACACGCACACTTGTTCTCACGTCCAAGGAACATGACACAGAGAAATACAGCTGATTTTTTATAGATTTCTTGAAATCATGGACGATGTCACAAGGAAATACCTGTCTTTTCACGTGCTGTGGGATTACCCCTCTGTAGCTCTCCATGGCAAAGCAAAGCTTTCACAGGTGCCAGCAGAAGTCCAGCAGCTGAGCTGCTGCTACTCCCCTGCACTTGGTGCTGAGATGGGAAGCAACGCAGAGAGCCAGGCAGTACTTCACTTCCAGATGTAGAGAAAAGTATATCTCTACCAACATGCATTTGGGATAGAGCTGCAAGTGGCCTCAGCCAGCTTCTCATCTCCCAAGCCGGGATCTGGGAGCTGCAGCATGGTGGCAGGAAGGTGGGCAGCGCCTGCGTGCCAGGGCAGGGTTAACAAAGGAGTGAGACTTTAGGCCTCCCTCTGCCCTGCACCCTGTGCAACCCCCTTCCCTCCTGCCCCCAGCTAAAGCAGATACAGCTGCAGCAGATCTGCGTGGGCACCCAGGGTCTGTGCATGCCACAATGCAGAGGGAAGCGGACCCTCTACGAGGAGAAGGGTAACCAAAGCACCCAGAGAAATTTAGGGCGCAGCTCCGAACACTCAATTTCAGTCACACATGTTGTAAATGAAGAAAGTGCCAGGGAATAATCCTGGGAACCCCATGTATATAAATACCTGAAGCAACAAGAGCAACAGCTGGCTCCTGCAAAAGCTTTTGTCAGTCTGACATTTCGCATGCCAAGCACACTAGTGTCCATGCACGTGCCAGGGAAGAGGAGCAAGAAACCAGAGGCATATTCCTGGCCACACTGCCAACTGATTTGGGAAGGAAACCCCATCTTTTGCATTCCGTACCCAAAGTGAGGAGAGCAATAAACTCCTAGGCAGGGAGAAACAGTCTAGCATTTATAGTACCATTTCTTCTGTATGATGAGAATCACCTTTAAAGATGGGGTCAGTATAAACTGCAGGGCAACAGCAAACTGTTCCGTTCAGGAGGAATTATTCATCCTTCAGTGGAACATAATTACATGTCCGGATTCTCTCTGGGCAATCCTTTATTTGGGCCAAATTTACATTAGTTCCTAAAGGGAACAGCCAATCTTAATGAATTACTTACAGGTTCATCATCTTTGTGAGATTTTATTAAAAAAATATCAGAAGTTTAAATCTTTAATTAGTAAACTGTAACTTCACCTTCACTACACATTGCCTCTTCTCCATTCAGTCATTCTCATCCATAGGAAAACTTGGTTCAAAGATGCTAGATTAGATTATGAATTCTTCTCAATTTTATTAGTCAATAGCAAATTAGCCAGTACCTTTAGTGCACACATATATCATGTTTCTGTTTGGCAGAGCAGTGTGTAATCTCCTGACACATAATTTTTAATGAAGTTTCTTTTCTAATATACAGCAAAATAAAGAGAAAATTTTGCTTCCTTTGTACAGGAAACCAATTCCTCATGAGGCAACTTGTTATGGCAGAATTAATACATGTAATTAATTTTTCCCTGCAAGGTGAGCCTGGAATATTTTTCTTTGCATAAGTAAACCAATTATTGTTCATTCTCACTGTGGGGAGATTCACCTGTTAAATGCTGCACCTGCTCTTAATGGTCAGCTGGAGAACTCAGCTGGGAGTGTTTTATGTAAATAAAGATGACTTTGCACCATTTTAAAGATGTAGAAAAGTACTTCTGTAGAGCAAGATTCTATGGAATTGGGGTATTTTTTCTCTCTCTCTTTTTTTTTTTTAAAACACCATGTGGCCATTGAGTATACTTAATGAAAGTGAACTTAAATCCCCCGAAGATAACAGGGTTTTGCTGACTTCAGTGTTATCAAATATAAACATTTTGCTTCATTCAATTTTTAGCAGAAATCATTGCTGTCTTACTCTCATCAACTATTTCCTGAAGGTCTTTCTTACGTGAACTGTGCTTTTATGCCTCACATTTACTTGCCAGACATGTGTGGCTTCCCACCATTTGCAGGAGGAGTGCCTCAGTCTCCCATCTGAAGTACCCTGGAAGTTTCCAAACTAGTGCTAGGAATATGGGCTAGCCTTAGGGATGTGAGTTCAGTCTGCAGTAGGAAAGGAGCCCAGGAGTGCCTCTGGACAGAGCCCACTGAGAAGTGGTGATGCTGGGGAATTAGAATCGTAGAATCATAGAATATCCTAAGTTGAAAGGGACCCACAAAGATCACTGAAGTTCAACTTCGATGATTCAATTAAATCCTCCCATTTTCTATTACCGGGTTTGAGTTGGCTCCTACCAGAGCTGGGTGCTGGGGGAGTCTGCAAAGATGCCAAAGGTCCCAGCATGGCCAGGATTGAGGAGGATGGACACATCCTCACTGAGGGCAGACAATGTCCCAGCAGCGAGGCCCTTTCTTAACTGCCTCCCTCCAGCAGCGCTGGCTGAGGGAGGGGGCAGGAGCCCAGCTGGTAGGGCTTGCCTGTCTCCTGCTACCAGGCTTAAATGGACAACTGTCCCACACCCCACTTTGTGGCTTCACTTTGCAACCTGTGATCATCTTGGTTTTCTTCCCTTTTTTTAATATTACCTACAGTTGAGGGAGGGAAAATGCTGGGGAGACATCTGTGTAAGGTCACATCTCAGCCTTCTGAAGCTCAGGGTGTCACCACGTACCATGATTGGGTGCTATATGATGTTTCTCTTTCAAACTTTTTCTTTTTAATATGTAAAAAAACCCCAAATTTCTGTGTCAAGAATGGAACTGAGGGAAAAACTTCTCATTGCAATTTCTTCTTTCTAGGTCTTGTAGTCACCAACAAGCACCTGTGTAGTTTTGCTCCTAGCAGGTGAGAAAGCTCATGACGAGTCACTGATTGCCCAAGGAAGAAAATTGCCTCTTTTTACCCACTCTTCTCTACAAAACACAGGGAAGTACTTGATCTAAACATTTCCCATAAACAAAACAGAAACATCTGAGTTACTGTGCTCACCAACAAAGTGTTTCTCAAGGTATACCTTCTGCAAAGTTTCTGATCTCATTCAGCACATGTACTTTTCCTGTTGGTAGATTTTTTTCCAGTCCTCTTCCACACTCCATCACTAAAAACCTTGTGTCTTTGGCAGCCTTTCTAATCTGAAGAACATGTGTACTGGCTAAATAACTTATATGATGGGGCAGAGGCACACTGCCTAATTGGGAAAATCAGTGTGACGTCTGAATTAAAATACAAAGTCACCTGCACCCGGAGAGGACTGGGAGGCTCCTCTTCTAAATAAGATCACAAAATCTGAATTTGCAAATCTCCAAGCCATATCCTCAGCTGGTGTCAGATGAGGCTGGAGCCAAGGAACTTATGCTGATTTACACCAGCAGCTGATTGCCTGGTGCTTAGCTGCGCCAGGGACTGACGGCACAGTGGGATGGAGGATGATCTAAGTATTCCTGTTGCACAAAGACAGTTTTTGCACTTCAGCTCTGCTCCCACAAACAACATTCCTTCCTTTGCTTTACCTCTTCCACCGTGCCTTAATTAAGTTTGAAAAGACCTTGGTCTACCCTTGAGAAAAATGTTTTCATGACCCTCTTTGAAATAAACCCAGGATTAAACAGCGATCCCCCTCCAAGCTGAGAATTCAAGCAACTTTCCTTCTGCAGCTCACCAGATTAACTTTATACCTGCCACAAGCCCTGCATGCACCAAACCCAAAAGCAACTTCTTTCTTCCAGACCGCTGCTATCAGATGAACCCCAGGCAAAGAAACCAACCCTCACAGCCATTCACCAGCAACAGAAAGGGAGACAGTGCCCAGATCTCAAAGGCAAAAATACTCACTGAACCACGCTGGGCTTCACCCTCTGTCAGCGAGCGGTAGGCTGCAGGCTGGGGCGGCAGCAGGGGCTTGAGAGCTAAGGAGGGACCATCAGGGTTAGCCAGGTGCCCTCACACGTTGCAGCCCTGTGCTCTGTCCTCTCTGAAAGTTAGCTTTAAAACACCTGAAAAGACACACGTAGACAACTGTGCTAAAGTGTACTCCTTGGCATCTCTCATAAGCAAGCTGCCTGTTAGTCTCAAAAGAAAAACCCAGCGTAAAAATAGTATCACTCCCTCCAGTTTTCAGTTAAGGATAAAAGTGCAACTTAGCATCTGGTTTGAAGATATGAGGAGATTATAATTAAGCTCATTGCTCTATGAACTATACTAAACCCCAGAATATGTGATGTAAATACTGTTTGCTATGTATATTGCAATATAAGTGGCTTTTAAAATGGAAGAGGCATTTACCTGGCAGCAAAAAACCCCCACTCTTTTGGAAAAGCCCAAAGCCACACTTCATGCAGAGTGCTCTGTAGTTAGAAGTCTTCACCACCTCATGCACACACACACACACACACACACACACACACACACACACAGACGCTCCCGCTGCCGCGCAGCACAAACCGGCAGCACAGGCGGATCTGCTGCCCCTCTCCTCACACCAACTGCTCCCAGGGCTCAGTAAGGGTGTGCTTTGGCAAAGAGTCTCCAACTGAGGAACTGCAAAGTTACCACGTACAGACAGACAGGACAAGAACTGCTCCAACAAGGCTTGATGACAAACACCAGGCAGAGAAGAAGAAAAAGAAGAAGCATGCTTTCCCCTTACCTATTGCTTAGGCTAAAACACTGAGCAGAGTCTTTAGAGAGCCCAGGCACTGGGACCCAAAGGGCAGAGGACTTTCAGCACAGTCACAGAGATCCCAGCAAAAGCCATCTTCTGCCTGTCTTTTAGCATAGTGTAAGTCTCCAGCAGCTCAGCTCTCCAGCTGCAAACATCTCATTAGACTAATGCATTCAGCACAGGCAGAAAACTCGATTTACCATAGCTACAGCAATGAATTTCCATTATGATGACAGCTTCAACCACATCATGTCCGGAAAAGCAGCCAACCACTGCCTTTTAAAGAACACACGCATTTAACACGCAGAAAACGAGGCCTGCGTGGTGGATTTCCTTTCCCTTTGCAACTACACTGAGAAAAAAAATTGCCGTTTCTTTTTATTTCAGGAACTCCGCAACCTGAAAGGTAAAGGCATTTGGACTCTTCCCACCCTTCAACCCCCCCTCAAAACAGCACTGTCTTTTGCAATACAGTGCATTGGGCTGCAGTGAGAAGAAGGGGTGTTTGCAACATTTCTGGTCTCACTACCCCTCCTCTGTTGCCATGGAAACCGGACTGTAGCATCAGCCCTTTGTCCCACTCCTGCAGCAGCCTGGCCCGATGCTGAGCTTATGTGATGTGCCACGGATGGGAAGGACCAGTCACTTAGTTTCGGATAATTTACATGGAAACTGGGGGAATAGCTCTTGAAGTCTTTGCTGGCAACACTAGGTGTGTGTACAGTGCTGTTCACTCACACACAAGCACACTGAGTCGGCTGTGTGAGAATCTTACAGGTATGGCCAGACAATGATATCCGTAATATACAGAAATATCAGTTATCGCAGCCATGCCATGGCATTTGGACTGAATGCAGGAGCGGCTTTTCATTGAATTTCCAGTCACTCATCACAGAAGGCACCAGATCTTCCCTTATTTAGCACAGCACTAGCAGCTCTCACCATCAAAAAAAAATGTCTGCAGTACATATGATAAATAATGATCATAATAATCTTGCCATGCTCCATTGACTGTGCAAGATCAAATTATCCCAGCAAAGGGGCTTGTCACAGTTGTTTGTGAGTGTTGCACAGCTCCCCGCTGCCCACTTCACATGCTCACATATATTGTTACTCAGTATTCATGGCAAGCCAAATGTGCTTCTCACCTCTTTCGTTCCAGTCCCATGAGTGCCTCATCAGGCAGGCTTGCAGCCACGGCCACTGGTTCTGCTGGTTTTGTGGTTCCTGCACACTGGTTTTGTGCTAGTCAGGCTTTATGGATTTTAAGGGAGTTACTTTCGACTTGCCACCCATAGAAGAGGAGATGACCATTAAGCCTGTTTTATTTACTGAGGAAGAAGAGGGAAAGCAAGAAACCACAAATCCTGGACCATTTGTAGCAATAAGAGCCTGGGTTTTGCTGGTGCCCTTCCCTGGCAGAGAGGAGAAGGACCAGAACCTGCCCACCAGTGACTGAGCAAGGTGAGATGCTCAAGCTTGTTCCACCAGTCCTTTGTGAGTTCAGGAGGATGTATTCAGGGTATTATTTGTTTCTTACAGTCATGGCTAGAGAAAAACTCTGTACATTTAAAGAAAAAAAAATTGAGGTTTGGAAAATTCAGGAGAAACAACGTGGCATTTATTCTCTTTTTTTTGGATTGCATTACTATAAACTTGACAGACGTTGTAGGTGTGAAAAATATATTCACACAGAACTGGAGCAACTGTTTTCTGTCTCCTGCTGCTGGTGTATGAAACCCATGGTGCTCATGAACACACTGGAAGTACACAAAGGCTCCTCAGCCCAACCCTCATCCTGGCAAAGACCTGTAATCCCTCTTTTTCCCTCTTCTCTTTTTTTTTTTTTTTTTTTCAGTGGGCCAGCATCCATGGATTCCCACATCAGAGTAAAATAGAGGCAACTGAAACACCATGCAAATCTCTGTTTCAAGTTCCCTAACAGGATAAATGGGGAAAAGTACTATTGATTACAAAAAATTGTGACAGGATCTTTTAAAAAGCCTCGCTTCTCTTGAAAGCCATTTAAAATTTTGAGCATGAGTCTTTACCACCCCTGTCATTTCACATTGCCTCCACAGATGCATTTCTGCTGTGGCTTGTCACACCCAGTGCTGTTGTTTGTGTCACACCACGTTACTGATATCATTTACCATGGGCAGGCTGGCACAACCTCACAGCACGGAGGCATCAGCTGTGGCCTCTCACAAAAAATATCATATTAATACAATGCAACACAAGAGCAAAGTGGAAATTTTGCTTTTTCATCACTGCTGTGGTTAATACCGTGTGTAATTTTGCAGGTCTCAAACCAGCCAAATACCCACTGCTTTGGGAGCAAGTTCTGCTCAGTGAGGGATTGAAGAATTCCTTGGACTGTGGTCTTTGGAGGGCTCATTTGACAGCCTTGAATTTAAAGTTTAAATTAAAGAGTCTTGAATTTTGGTTTAAAACATACAGCTGGTATGGAGAGCAGCTTAACAGCTGAAAGCAAGGACAGGTGAAATAGTGTTGGGGGAATGGTTCAATGTGATTGCATCTGCTATGAAGTCAAATGCAAGGCTCATTCCCAGATCTCAGACTCCACAAGAGAGGAGTGAGGGACACAAGGAGATGAGCCAGAGGTGGAGCCAAGGGGAAGGTTGTGCCCAGGATGGTGCAGGGGAACAGTCTGCCTGTGTGCTCGCAGCATGCTCATGTGAGCCTCGGGGCCACCTGAGCAGCCACGGTCACCCACTGGTGGCTTCAACCAAAGGCTGGCCCTGCAACCCAAGGCTGGTTCACACCACCCTCACACATCCAGAGAGACAAGCCTGATTTTGGGGTGAGGAGAAGAGTGGATGGAGGAGGTAGGGGAGCTTTAAATTGCTGGCCAAGTAAATCTGCCAATCAAACACCAGAAATATGGTTGAGCAATGTAATCACTTGCTTCATTTCCAAATAAAGGTGAAAAAAATTATAAGGAGGGGGGGAGAAAAGGTCTTGTTTATGTGAGACATTAGATGTCAGCCTCATACTTTCCTCTGTAAGCATAAGGTTTGCAAATGAAGATGATGCTGCAGAGGAATATTAAGGATCTCTGCACAGAGAGGCAGGCAGTAGCAGAACAAGGAACACAGCTGAAGCCTTCTGCCTCCTGTTGCTGCTTCCCCAACTATTTGAGCCACAGGCCATCATCAATCTCCAAAATTATTTTTTTTAGATACAAATCCTCTTCAGCCTCAAATTGCAGCTCTTTCTGCACTGCCCAAGCCATTTCAGATAGAAGACAAACCTGGCCATGATCTGGGCTTTGCTGAGTATCACAGAGGACCATGCTGGATCCTGACCTTGTGCCATTGTCCCACCTCGGCCACAGGCTCCGTGGCACAGCCAGCTCTGCAGCTCTGTGCTGGGCAGTTTGGCACACATCACTCCACCACTCTCCATCCACCACCAACATTAATAAACTCCCACAGATTGTCACTTTATTTCAAGCATTACGCTATAATTTAAATAACTTGATTCTTTAAACAGTTACATTCAATTACCTTCAGATTTCCACAAAATCAGAAAGCATTCAGGGTAAGTGAGAAAGGAAATTAAATATCCCAAAACAGCCCAAGCATGTGCAGCCATACCTGCTATTTGGGCAGAAGATGAGCAGGGCAGGGGGGGCTTGGAGCACATCTTTCCACCTGGCTGCAGGGGTGACATTCCCCCTGTCAGTCACTGCAGCACAAATGGCAGCTGCCTGCCCAGGTTATGCTCTCTATGCAATTTTCCCGTGCATCTTTATTAGGCATTTCAGTTTAACAAGATTTTTACCTATAAATTTTTTCAGATGATGAATCAATCTCATGACACCCACCCTGACCCTCTTCAACCCCCCCCATGCTTGCATAGATACAGTTAGTTAAGTTATGATGGGGTCCAGTTTAAGGGAATGAATTTAAACAATTACCTTAATTACAAGAGCAGTATCATCTTTCAAGAAAGCGGGTCTCCAGGGAGGACAGCTGCTGAGAAGTCATTTAGATGCTTGAACCTTTGAAAACAGCGGTGAGAGGAGCTGTGATTCCAGCTCTGGCTGCCAGCATTCCCTGCTCTCACCCCGGCTCCTTCCAACTTGCCCAGCAAAGGAGCTGATGTGTGACAGCAGCTCTTGGCCAAGCAAGAAATCCTCAGGCTGCCAGGGCCCCACACCACTGCCAGTCACCCCCTGCCCAGCCCAGCCCCAGAGGTCACCTTTTGTTTAGGCGCTGTTGCTAAATGGAAGTAAAGCCACAGAGACTTACAGATGCACTCCAGCAATCTGCTCTGGAGGCTGAGCTGAAAATTAAGCACATGCCCAAGGCAAAGAAAAATCCCAAATACAAGCCTGACAGCAGCCTGGATGGGCAAGGGATGGCAGGACAGGATTCCCATCCCGCTCAGATCCCCACTGAGCCCAGCCTGCACCCACCGACTACCCCACAGGCCCCTTTGCCCCCAGGATGGGCTTTGGACCTGCTCTGCCTCCTCCATCCCTGGCACAGCAGCCCCTGCAAGGTCACCCAGCTACCTCCCACCCCAACTCACTGCTCGCTTGAGGACATGATTATTTCCCAAATCACTAAACATCAGGAGCCGCTTTGTAATTTGCTTGGTTCTTTATTACATTTATTGATTTTAAAATATTTTAACGGCTCGTTTATTGCTGTGTTAAAGAGCTCAGAAAGGCAATAAAGCCACACAGCATCCTTAGTGATAAAAAAAATAATCCCTTGAGCTGCAGAAATCGTGCCTTCTCCCTTCCCTTCTGAGTTTCTTTCAAGCAAAAAAACCCAAGAGCATCTACACCCAAAAGGCCAAGTGCCTGGGCAAAATCCCATGCACCCAGAGTGGGCAGGTAGAACAAAGTGAAATAAGCTGTAGTCAAAACTCAGGAGCTCCAAAGCAACCTGCTGCAGATAAGAAACAAAGAAACCTTATTTACCCCCCAAGGTTAAAGTGCTTGACACACATGGTCATTTGTCATATGTTTGTTTATGTGACTGAGGAGGCTGGCCATGGACCATCTCTGTCTGTCCAGTGTCAGCAGTGATGATAAAACAGTGATGTGCCTCCAGGTCCGGAGCAAGGAGCTTGCATCAGTGCTGGCTAGGGTGTAAAACACTAACTTGCTTTTCTGCAAATATTTAGGAGCCCTGCTCTCCCCTTCAGCCCTGGCCCCACTTCCAGCATTGTGCATGTCACCCTGCGGGGTCACGGCCTCACCGTTCAGCACTTGAAGGTCAATTGAGGCTTCACCCATGCTGTGAGCAGCCCAGCAAACCCTCCTGTAAAGGGACAGAAGTGGCAGAGGGATGGCCCCACGGGGATGAATCTTTGAGCACCTTTCTCAAATAACTTGTCTCAAACAGCCTAACTTTCTGCACTAGAGATAACTGGGTCTGAGCAGTAATTAAAAAAAATCCTCCAATTGAGGGGTTTTGTTCCTTGAATTACTCTGCTGTTTCTACAGTCATTTCCATCCCAGAGCCTCTCCAGGCACTTAAACAATTAAACACCTACAGCATGGCAGCTGCAGGCAGCTCATTCCTCTCCAGTGGGAGACCACGGCCAGCAAACGCCGTTCCTGTGTGAGATACCACCAGATTTCATTGATCTAGCCTCCTTTCACCACACATGTCCGTGGTCTACTTCCCGGTGAGCCTCGCTCTGCCTTAGAGGTGCGAAGCCCGAGCTGCTGGGCTTGCTGCATGGGTGTGATTAAAAGAGAAGCAATGGCAAGCCGCTGTTATCCCCCCTCCCCAGCAGCTGCCATAGTGCATGCCGTGCCTTTGTGTGGGCTCTTCCCCCTCGGGCTAGGGCTGTATCACACCCTCTCCAGCTTCCTTTCTTTAGGCTTGGAAAACTGCTCTGGCACTAGGAAAGCAGATGTTATTCCCATGGGAAAAAACAAACAAACAAACAAACAAACAAACAAAAACAACAAAAAAAAACCACAAAAAAAACCTGAGAGCAAGTTAGCAAAGAAATTCTGAAAGAAATAGTGCTGAGGATGATAGGCAGGGTGACATAAACAGCCCATGAATGTCACACCTGAGGAGGATGAAGTCCAAGAAAGTCATTCCCAGCCAGGAATTCAGTCCCAAAAGTTTGTCACTGAGACTACTGCAAGGGGCAATCTATGAATCTATGCTTCCACGGCAGGTCCTCCCCACCAGTCACTGCATGTCCATGTCATACAGAAAGCTGTTCTTCCCCAGACTAAACACTTGCTCGCACATCAGTGAGAGGAAAGACAAGGTGTGATAGTGCCACCTCCTGCCTCCTGCCAGAGGAGCACTGCATCTCACCAGCTGGGGTGGGCTCAGCTGCCAACTTCAAGCCAAACTCATCAGAGAGAAAGCCATTAGTAGCAATCTCATATAATAAAATTTTATCAAATGTACAAGTCCAGTAGATTATATTTTCCTCCATAGCAAAAAGAGCAGTAAAGATATATGTCTCTATGTAAGTTATGTTTGCATACTCCTTTTCCTAATTCAATAAAAAAATAAAATCTGTTGCTATCCAAATTCACTGTAATTATCTCTGTTTTTCTCTTGGCAAGTGCTATTTTTAGTCAATACGCATGCATAGCCATACTATAGCATAGCTATTTTTTAAATTACATATGCCAGCATAGTTTATAGATTTTAATTAGCTGGGGATTTGGATAGCCATCAGCAGTCAGGAGCTGTATGTTGTTTGCATACAAACTCAGTTGAGAAACTTCCCTACACAGCATCTGCTTGTACAACCGAGGAGGGGCAGACCCTTACCAGGAGCCAAACCCCAGTACAGTTTAGAGCACGTTTAACCAAGGGCTCAAATGCCACAGCTCCTCACTTGGAGGAGAAAAGGGGGGCCTGGGTGGAAGAGGGCACTTCAGTGATGAGCATGGATTTAGGAACATAAATGCAGCCCTCCACTTCCAAAAAACCTGACAGATGGGCACATGGGGCAGGTTGACCTCCTTGGTCAGTATGTCAAAGCACCACCTCCAACACTGATTGCAAAGGCCATTTCCTGCCCAGGGTATGCATGTCCCCAGGCTGGAGGGAATACGGAGACCCCTCTCCATGTGCTCATCGGAGGTCAGTGATGGTTGGGAGAGGCACAGGGCACCCCAGCACACTTCCATCAGCTGTGAGTAGAGCCAGGGAGCAGGGCTCTCTGAAATGCAGCTGTGCAGCCACCCAGGCAGCTGTGGTGCCTACACACAAGTTCACCTCACTGACAAAACTGACACCAGCTACAGTTCTTAGCTATACACTATTTTTCTTTAACAAAAAAAAAAAAATAAAATAATAATACTACCAGAAATCAGAAATATATAAAAATTTCAGCATCCTCAGCTTCTGAGGATGATCTGTATCTGGATTTCATTTTACTAGGGACTGGGGGAAGTATTTTAGTACAGTTTAGCCTGAGAACACCCCGAAGTCGTGTGAAATTCAGAATCCCAGGGCAGGCTCTGTTGTCCTTCATCCACATGTAACTCTGCAGAGACTTGTTGAATCCTTTCACAGGTGAGCAAATAGCTGAACTAGCAAAGGAGATTTAGACTCTGCAAGTGGCCTCTGCTGTATGCCAGAGAAGGGACAAATTTTTTTTTTTCCAGATCTGAAATAGCTGCCAACAGAGAAAAAAAAAAAAAAACAACAAAAAAACAAACCAAAACCAAACAAACCAGAACAAAACAAAAAACCCAACACAAAAAAAAACAGAACCAAAACATACTTCCCAATTGTAATCTGATCTAGCTGATTAATTGCTCACATGCTAAACTTCAGAAATCATATTGTGGTTATAATAAAACTAATCTAATTTTAGTAGTGATATTGTTTAAATAAAGGCTTGATTTTAGGGTTTTCCTTATATTTTCCCTTCTCTGCTATTTTGACACTTCATCATTTTTGAGGCTGGCATGACATGCATACCAAAGAGCCTTGCCTATGTCTAACGAGCTGAACTATTTTATTATTGCCTAGCCTACAACCTTGCATCTACAGAGACCTGGCTTACAAAGGCTGGTGTCAGCTTCCACATCAGTGCCGTCGAAATGTTTAACACTGAGCACTTATATAAAGATCCAAAGCAGCATGGTGATTAATTGCTGTCACTCCTACAAGTCTCCCAGGCTCACATTTGACCAAGAGGTCTGTGCTTCCCTTTTAAGAGACACTGAGGTTTGAGCGACATTGCTCTATTTTTTGTTTTAATGGGCTTTTAGCAGTGAGCGCAGAAGCTGCCGCGCAGGGCAGGGCTGTCCGGGAGCGTGCGGGCAGCTGGAGCTGACCTGTGGCTGCTGCCTGGGCCTGATGCCCCGGTGACATCTCACAGGCATCACTCAAAACATGAAATTTGGAAGAGGTTAGAGGTGAACCAGGCAGAGATAATGTCAGCATTGATGTTTCAAGGAAGCAATGGACTGGACAAGCTGAGTTGCTTTCATCCCGATTATTTCTCTTTTAAGCGTTGTGCTTCTATTGAGCTCATAATGAAGATGGTCCCCCTTGCCTCGCTACCCATCCTCCTCTTGCCTCTAATGCTCAGCTTGTCTCATTGCTTCCACAGTGCTCAATGCAGCACCCTTGCTGCATGCCTGGCAGAGCCAGCTTTGAGGTCACTGCGAGGACACGTCATTGTGCGAGGAGCAGCAGCAGCACCCAGCCATCCCCCACTAATACCCTCTTTCCAAGAGACAATCCTTCAGGAGTTGGGGGCCATCATCCTGACTTCCACAGTTAGCAGGCAAAAACACCAAAGGAGAGAAAGGGTTCTTCACTTGTCCAAAAGAGCCTGACCTGTCCCGCCAGTGCTGGACCTAGAGGTACTGGTTCTCAGGGTGGGGATGGGCTGGGGGACAAGCAGATGACACAGATCACTTGTACCCCACTACAAGGTCCAGCCCCAGCTGCCCTGCCTGATCACCTCTGAGTCTTATAAGCTTTCTGAGAGGTGGGCCAGAAGAAGAACAGTGAAGAACCCATGTATAGGAGTCTCCATATTTTAAATAACTGGTAACTTTTAGCATACATACCATAGATTAAATATGAATTTGAATGTAAAATATAATGGGGCAGCTTTTCATCTTCTGAATGAACTCCTCAGTCCCCATTGCAATGAAGGAGGTAAAAAACAAGAGAAATCAAATACACCTAACATATCTACATCAGGAGGGAACCATAAAAAAAAAAAAAAAAAAAAAAACCCCAAGATAAAACCTTATGTGGAGAAGTTAAATGTGAAGAGTAAATCCTCATAACTTCAGGAAGCAGTACCTGTACGCAGCAGTCCCTTCTGCCCTGAGAAGTTTAAGAGAAGTTAATGATGTAAATGAGGTTGCTCAAATTGCCTCATGATGGGAAGCTGACACCCATGCCTTGTACATGAGGCTGAGAGAGAAACAGGCTGAACTGATCTGGAAGGGCCTGTGCAGCTGGGTGGCCCAACAGCTGGGTGTGGGATGAAGCAAGAGCTATTTCGTTTCATCTATTCACTTAAAACAACCAAAGTGATTGTCACCTGGGTCTCCGAATCTCACCACCCTGTCATGGACACTGTCTATTTTACAGCCATTATAACCTAATCTCAGCTAATGTGATTTACACATAGTAATTAATGGAGCTTCAGTGGTGAGGAAATTGGTCATTCAATTTGAGTTTAATTTACTGTACACACATACATTAGGAAACACAAATTCCATAGCTGTAATCTGGGCACAGAGAAAGGGTTGTGTGGTGGGAAGGAAAAAATAAAACACACAGTCAGCAATACGCTGCTGGTCTTTCACACCTCCCACTCCATGAGTGACTCCTCAATGGGAGGAAGGCATCCAAATAAATCTGGACATCTCAGTTTGGATACTTGGAGGTAGAAGGCAAAGTCCCACTGTCACTGCTGTCTCATTTTCCAGCTGCAGGAAACATCAGCCTGGCATATTGGTGAGTATGCCTCATTCTGATCCCTGCTTACGTTTGGGGTGTGTATCCAACAGAGAGAGCAGAGTGGGTTGATGGGGTATAATGATACAGGGTATAAAGACCACAAAAGCTACTGTATCTGTGGCATACTCATGAACAACTCCAGTGATGGAAAACCATGCAAAATCCAGGACAACCTTTTGCAGCAAGGACAGCATTTCATTTTCAGCTACCTAAAGTTAAAAGTGGCCTCCTAACAGACTGGACTTGGGAATATGTAGTAACCATGCCCCAGCAAAGCCAAAAGCAACGCCTGGGTGATCCTCACTGGCCTGTGTGAGACCAGAAATGTCCCAGAGGCATCAGGGTTTTCCCAGATCAGGGACTACCCTGCAGGAAATACCTGCAAGATATCCAGTTTTCTAGGGTTTCTCCATAAAACGCCTCCAACTTTATGCCATGAACCATCTAGCTATGTTGCTTGCAATAAAGAAAAACACTCACAACTTATTTTAAAGTAAAGGTGGATGAATTAAAAGCAATTGCTCAAGGTGGTCCATGCCGTCTCCTTTGTGCCAATAAATTTCACATGTGCAACGTAACTGTAACATCTTCCCTGTTCAGTGATTAGAGCATAATGTGGAGGGCTTATACACAGTGAAAGACTGACAATTATTCAGTGCTTCCTGATTCAGCACACATGAGAAATCAAATTCTAGGTAGAGCGTATGCAATTTGGCTTAAAAATGCTGTCATTAGCTTTACAATCTATTGTGCTAATTAGATTTACTAATAGGTTTCATTGCCAGTAACAGTTCTGTTATTTAACTGAATGATAAACATAAACAATTTTGGCAGAAGATTATTTCTACCATCTAAATAGTGTCAGTGTAGGCTCAAACTGCATCTTAAAACAAAACACCGACATGCACAAACGAAGTGCAAACCATGAACACGAAGTGCATCACCCTGATGCACAAATTTAGTATCCCAGCTAGAGATCAATACTGAACAGGAGTCACACAAAGCTCTCTTCTGTTTGCTCCCAACACAGCATAGCCAACAAGCACTTGCTTACCTTACTGAATAGAAATGAGTTTAAGCACATGCTCAACCTCTAATCCAGCACTTGGGTGCTCTGCCAAGCCTTTGACAAACCCTAAGAAAAAGGAGCACCACCGTCACGCACACATTTTAAGGATGATACCGCCAGGGGCATTTTCACATTTCCCTGCACAGAACATAAAACTCGGTGATCACGGCACACTGTGGATGTCCACAAGGCACCCCTGGTACCCACAAACCTGCTCTTCGAGGTTCGGCATCCTCATGGTAGAACCAACTAAGGCATCTCCCCTTGCAAAGCTTAAAATGCAGCTGAATGAGAGATACCTTCACAATGACCATCTTATGCAAACACTTTTCCAAAAACTGAAACAAAGCAATGTTTATAGCTCAAAACAGACTCATTAACAACCCATTTCCTCCTAAAAAAGGAAGCTCTGCCTTTCTTTCTCTGGCAGGTTTTCATTTCAAAATAATTTAGTAATAATAGCAATAATTCCAATATTAAAATGGGTTTCCCTTCAGCAGTTTTCAAACGAAGAGTCAGCAAGGAGTTTGGGGGGAAAATCACCAGAAAAACAGATACAGAAATAGAGGGCATACAAATGTAACAGTAGAGTTTCTTGAAAAGAAAAAAATAGATAAATCTCTATCTATGCTCTCTCCCCCTTCAGAAAGGAGGAACACAAAACCAAACCTACAGCTCAAAATACGTCAAGTATCCCCTGGAAGAATCCCAGGGTTTCCTGAAGAAATCCATGCCCCTGCCTCCCCCTGCTGAGCACAGACGGGAACTGCGCCCGCTCCTTGGGAAAAGCACCTTCTCTTCCCCTACAACTGAAGGGTTTTCCAACTCACCGACACTTGGTAGTGTTTAATTACTTTTAATATTAATCAAACTCTGTCAGTGTTTTGTAGGGCAGAAGGTTAAATCAAATCACACAAACAAGAAAAATCTCATTTTTATTACTTCTTCCTTCTACCTACACACATCTGCTTCATCAAGCAGCATTTATCTGCCCTAAATCTAATTCTTGGTGCTTCTCTCTACAAATGCAGTCACAGCACCCCACACCCATATGTGAGCTGGGCCAGGAGGAGCAGGGCCAGTCACACTGCATCACCCTCCTGCCTATTCCAGCAAAGTCCCATTTTTACCCCTCAGAAGTGCTGCAAGCCATGAAGGTATTTGCAGCATCTCTGGTTGGGTGGACAGCTGGGCTCTGCAGTTGCCCCCTCTGACCTAGAACATGGGGCTGCGAAAAGGAGCGCGACAGCAGCAGGGCAGAAGTAAATCTATTCACACAAAAGAATACCAGCTGCTTCCCAGTTATGCTTGGGTCACTACTGCACAGGGAGGGAAGCAGCAATGCAGATTTTATTTCTAGAACTTTTTTTTTGCTCTTCAGTTACTAGCCCAGAGTTTCAGAAGGTACAAAACTGGACAAATTCATTCCTAAACCCTATCAGAAAGCAGGGCATATACAACAGTGAGCACAAAATGCTGCTTCTTCCTGTAAAGCTTTTCCCATCCTGGTAACTGTTATTCAAGAGGGAGTTTGTCAATGCTTGAATGACAATTCAAATTTTTATTACAAAATGGGTATTAATGGACACACCACACAACAGATGAACCAACAACTCAGTAATGTTGGGCATCTGCAGCTGGGAGGGGGTTCAACTCTGTGAAGCTCTTAAATACCTCCTCAGCCCCACTTTTGCATCTGTCCCAGAAGGTGTTGTAAAATTATGCACAACTACACAGTCAGCATTTTTAAAAGAAAAAGTATCAGCATGCCTTCTTCATGTTATCAAAATTTCCAATACCACCATAATTTTTCTTCTCACATCTTCTATTAAGTTACCTTGACTATACAGGAGACACATATTTGAAGAAGTATTAGATTTAGCCTCTGTTGGCTCAATAGAATTATCCTTGGTTTGCAAACTTTCAGTGTAATCCCAGCTGTCAGCTTTGATCTTTAAGAGGAAAACAGTTCAGTGTTCAGACCAGGGACATGATTCTTTTTTCTTCTTAAAATCATTTCAATGCATTCACATCTTGCCAGTATATACCTTGACTTTTAACAGTAAAATTTAGGGAACAATGGTCATAGCACAGCCCAACACCTCCCCCCCCCCAAATGCTGTTATTATCAACTATATCTCCTAACTATAATCGTTTCCCTGCTTTTAACAACTGCAGAATTTCACTATGAGTTGTTCTGACAGAAGGATGTATTCTTACCATTCACTTTGCCTAGTTGCTTGAGAAAGAGTCACCAGATTTTTTACTATTATTTCTCTCATCAATGCAGAATTTGGCTCAAAAGCCTATGGAATGCAACTAGAGCTTTTTTGTTGTTATTTTCCTACTGTATGTTGCAAATAAAAACTGGAGTTAAAGGCATCAAGCGTAGGAGCCATATAATTTAAAGCTATTCTTCATTCTTGAATTTGAACACCTGACACTGCTTATGGTTTACAAGAGTTTTTTCTGCACACTGTGCACTTCAGAAGTACTCTGAAAGATAACAATCTCATTTAGAACATCTTCAAATTTTATTTGCTCTATTGCAATTACAAAGAATATAACAATGTAAATTTGCATTTAAAGTGACAACCCTTTCTAATAAACAAGGTCACAAATTAGTGTGCACCTATTCCGGCTTTGGGCAATTTTCATAGGATGGAATTTTTTCTCTCATGGCAATTTGTCACATTTTACAGCATTGCATTTTCCTAATTCAATACACAGGAACAGAAATACATCTGTTCCTACTTCCAGAACATTCACAGGTATTTCTGAAGTATAGAAATGCAACATTTTCAGTAATTTTCATTTGTTTTATTGAGAGGAAGAAGAGGAAGAATCCATCTGTGGCTTTTGTCAAGCCATACAATACACTAACAGCCCTGATTCTCTCCTCCCTGAAATTATTCTCTAATTAGACTTGATTTTTTTTTTTAAACAGGAGTAGGGACAGAATCAAACAATCTGTCTTGTTTACAATCCTGCAGGAGACTGAGGTAAAAAAAAAAACCAACTCAGACAAAGAGGCACACTATTACAAATGCAAACAGCCATCAAATTGTCCAGTTTATTCATGGGAATTCAAAAGTGATACAAAACATGCCCTCTACGCATGTTGTATTTTACCCTTAGTACGTTTCTGACGGTGTCAGGTAGATTCAGAATATACTTCAGCTTTCAGCATGTACCTTTTATAAAGGTATTACACAAAAGCCGCTTACTTACATAACACGTGGTCCCAAAACTGCTTTCAGACATTCTGTTTATCAAAAGACTCAGATCTTCTGCTGATCTGATGAAATAAAGGCTTAAAAATGTTTTAAGCCATTAATAAGTATCCTATGGCAGAGTCAAGAAAGTTTATGACTTCCATTATAATCTCGGGCATAAAAAGGCAACAGTCCTAAAAAAAGCAGCCCTCCAGAATATATGGAATGTGGCAATGGGTATGATGCCAATTTATAATGATCACGTTAAGTAAAACAGATTTTTAAAGCTATGAATGATGTGAGCAGTATCACAGCAAAATAGTTAATGAATACCACAGAACCAATCAAGTTTGAAAGTTGAGCAGATGTTGTTTCAATCAGCAGAGATTTGTAATGTCAAATATACCAAAAAATTTTCTAAAATAAAGTCCTAATGCAGAAAAATTGTGAAAGTTTGCTCCTAGCTAATAGTACCTTTTATTTAAAGTGGACCCTAAACTGATCAGACAATACATAGCCCACACTTTTGGACATTTATAATAAAAAAGCTTTTATTTTCAATTGAAACAAATGCACCATCCTGCACTTTGAAGGCTATAATGAGCCATAAGCATATTCCAAGGTGAATCAATGGCAACAGATTTGTTTCACCTCCACTGAGAAGTTACATAATGCACTCTTAATTGGTAAAGAAAATTTAAACTCAGCCTTCTCAAAGCTTCTGTACTGTGTTTCTTGGTTATTTTACAAGTTCCACAGTCAGACCAAGAGTTTGCAGTATGTGCAGATATTGTAGTCAATCGATAGTACTGTTTAATCATCGTCTTCCTCCTCTTCCTCTTCCTCCTCAAAACTGTCTTCAAAGCCCTCACTGTCTTCCTGGTCCTCATCACCTTCTATTGCTGTATCCCATTGTGGATGATTTTCTGGCACTGGTTTTGCTTCATGAACTTCCAGCTGCAATTGGATAAGAAAAGAGAAGAGGGGGAAGAAAAGGTTACAGACAATAAACAGCAATTCAGAAAAACAAACAAACCCACCCACCCAAAACAAATGACACACCACACAAAAAGGACAGTTAAAAAACCAACCAACCGAACAAGAAAACAAATCCCATCTCACCCCAAAAATCCAAAACAAAACCAAGAGCTGCTTCCAGAAGTACGGCATGCCAGATTTTTCTCATTAACTGTATGAATCTAGGACTAAGGGCAGAGAAATGCCATGGCAAACCTCAAGGTATAAAAAGCCAGAGCCAACCATACTGCAGAAACTGAATAAATGTTAGAAAATGTGAGTAAAATACATAGGCACGGGAAAGCATCACAAATTTTAGTCCTGTTTAATCCATCATAAAATTGCAACTACTGACATCAGGCAGAAACCACTTATAAATCCCTCCTTCCCACTTGTTTTAAAATAAGGACAGGTTGAGTTCTTATAGATAACAGGTATTCTGGGGTTTTAATAACCATATGAAGTAGCTTTCATTGTAATACAAATATATAACACAGTCAAACATCACCTTCAATGGTTTAATCTGGTCCAATCCCATATATGAATCCGATCTTAAATAAACTGTGTACTGATAGTTTCCAGGCTTGCCTGGTGCTGGGAACTTCAGCTCTACCTACAAAATAGAATTTATGACGTAAATTCTTACTGCTTTCAAAAGACACATTAAAACAAGCACCTGAGTACTCCAATGAACAATAAATACTACTACTGAATAATACCTTTTTCTTAAGAAGTTTTAGGTTCTTAGTAGTGACATTTCTTTGAAAATCTCTACACAATAAAATAGACACAGAAAAGAATCACACTACCCAAGCACAATACCATCCCACGAAAGCTGAATGATCACTCACGTGCTTTCTGAGTTAGATCAAGTAATTACATTAAGTACACAATTTCACCCCCTTGTATGCTAAATCTCAAAAACCCAAACAGGTTAAAATATTTAGTCTGCTTGAACATAACATCTAGTTTGGAAGAACAAATACATTAAGTCTTCATTTTTCAGAAAAGTATCAAGAAGAACACAGCCAAAGGTTACAGTCCCAGATAGGTTCACATGAGCTGAAGCTAATTAATTTGTCACAGCCTCTGCTTTAAAGAAAGAGGATACTTAATATTTCTAACAAATTTTAATAACTTTAAGAATGTCATTGTATATGAATACTGGGTTTCATCAGCTTTTGATACCAGGGAAAAAAACCCCAAACATATTCTGCAAAGGAACTTGAAAGTCATCTTAAATTACTTTTTCTTTCTCCATTATCAATTTTCATAGTTAAAAGGCTCTTCCCTACTTTTATCAGGAGAGTAAAATTTGTTTTCCATCTTAATAGATAACTACAAAGAAATATTAAAATCTAGATGTATTTGCATACCATAGACACTTCAATAGAGTTTTCTAATACTCCAAATAGAAAACTTTCCCAGTACTTTACCTCTTCTTTATCTTTTAGTGTACAAACGTGATATGGCATACATATTAGCATCTGCTCCTTCCGATCTGCAATATAGAGCCACCACCATTCTTGTTTTTCCTTTCAGAAGGAGAAAAAAAAAATAAAACAAAAACACTGGGATTATTGAAGTCAGAAAATTATGCTCCCACACTTTATAACAGGTTTTTTAAACTCTTGGATATGCATGAATAAAATATATAGTATATAGTGTACACTGAAGGTAAGCAGATTATCACAAGTGACTGCTGGTCTCCAAAGGCTTCATTCCATATATTTAACTTAAACTACCACGTGGGACATGGAACCATTCCAAAGAACTATGTTCACTGAGGGTTAATGAGCAACTTGATGCAGTATACTACCACCTTAGGTCTTTCTACAGAAATCCAGCCTGGATAAAAAGTTCAGCATATAAAGCAAGGAACACATAAAGACAGATAAAATACTCTTCCCAGTAAAGTCTTTTTCAGGCAAGTGTACTTTACCCACTGCTCGCCCGCTCCAAAAAGTGGGAATCTGCTGAAAAATGAAATTTGAACGTACTGAGATTTCACTCCGAGGAAGTGACTCAATGTCAGTCAATACTGACTTATATTTGTAAAAGATGCCAACTGCTACCTATCACACACAGCTTTCAAAACAGCTACAGCTCTCAAAGATTTTGCCACTGCAGTCACCAAAGCAGAGTTCCTAAATTAAGTTAAATTAAAATGAGTGTGGTCCTTCATAAAAGACAGAAACACTGCAAAAAATAATAGTTTTTCCTTCAATTGGAGTCAGATTTTTAAGACTGTGGTGCAGTTCAGCAGCATAGACACAGCGATTCTCAAATGGGAAAGACAGCTCTTCGGCATCAATGGTTCCTCATTTAAACACTACACCTCTTTGATTAACCCTCTGGCACTCATTTTAACCTTGTTTTAGTAGAAGCTGAAATGTTTTTGTTGTAAAAAAGCTAGCTTAGTACTGCAAAGCAAGTTTCCATTCCTTCATCTCCTTTAAGTCTTTTTTTTAAACAAGTGAAAATTGTGGGGGCATGAGGGGGAAGACTTCTTCATAATAAAGTATTTTAGTAGATAGGTAATAGTCATAACAGCATAATCTTGCCCTTCAGGGAAAAAAGGGGAAAACACACACTCCTTTCACACAACTCAAATGTTGATCTGTGTTCCAAAACAATTTTTATCCACCCCTGATGGTTTGGTAACTGATCACATCTACAACAGACTGATGCCCTGAAGAGTGCACGTAGGAACAGTTACAAGGCAAAGCTCCAAACCAGGAGGTCAATTTTTACATATTTACACCAAAACCAACGAGGTAGTTGCTTCAGTGTCACATAAAAAGTGGCTGGTTTCTTTAATTTTTAATATAACAGCATTAGAGGGACTGAATTAAAGGATACAGTGGACTTTAGCACCACCACTGAGCATCTTCTAAATTCTATGGATGGGAAGTAAATGCTGTTAATATGTAGAATTTGAAAAACTTGTTTGTCTACTGAAAGAGTCAAAAGTTCAGTAGTTTTAGATATTTTTGACATTTCAGAAAACAATGTCTGGTGATCTGAAATTTAAATAATGTACGTTGAAAAATTACAAAAGATAAATTAACTCCTTTTCTCTTTCAAAGTGACTGTTATGCTAGTAATAACTATCACAATCTCACTGAAATATTCAACTATTTACAACAGCAAGACAGTCTCACCAACAACCAAAACACCCTGATTAGCACTGCTGAGTCCCAGAACACAGAAATGTAAAATTAACTCAATATATTAAATGACCATTTGACAGTGTATAAAAGCAAAAGCAACTGCAACACAGTAAAGCAACAGCACTCCTTCCTGTTTTTGGAACAGGCACTGTGAACAGGACAAAAACCTATTCCTATACTATTTAAGACCACAATATGTAGCATTTTAAATTTTTACAAGTATTCCAAATGATTTTCTTTATGAGAAACCACCCCATGTGATTTAAAAGTGTAAGTTATTTTATCTGTAAGTTTCAACAGTAAATATATTGTCAATCTCCTTGACAGCTGTAGCAAAGAAGGTTCTTAAGCAGTTGGAGTGTTTATTTCCTAGCCAAGAGGCCTCTAGGAATAGAAAGATGAACAGTATAAATAGTACAGATGAACAAGAGCCACAAGCTAGATCCATTACAGAATGGCTGCTCAGCATTTTGGGCCTATAAAGACTTTCCCCAGAGAAAAAAGCATCTGCAGTTGTATCAATACATTATTTTTGATGTTACCAAAACACTGGGCTGACTGGCTATACATTGTGCACGTTTCCATCACTCCCAATGGCAAGGAATTTTTATTTTTTTTTAAGAACAAAGATCAAAACCGCCAAGTGGATTTTCACAAAAACTGGTAAAAAATAACAACCAAGGGGGGAAGAAATACCAGGTCAAATGACATTCACTGATCTAATGATCAAGGAATCTATCTAGTAAACCACTTGGAAGTAAAGCTACTGACCCCAAAGTGCTATCGCTTTTTTACAGAAAGGAAAACTGTGTAGGAGTGTCATTTTCCTCTCTCTTATGGGATGGAATTTAAAGTTTATGCCTGTGAGAATCTGGCAAACTAACAGGCAAGTGGGCAAAACGCCCTTTAACAGATGGGTGCAAGGTTTGGCATGCCAGGGAACCAGTATGTTCATGAAATTGGAACATCAAGGCCAGTTTCTACCTAAAAATGTCAAAACTACAATCTGTGCAGTTTCTGGATCCATGGATTCAGGAGCAAAAGATAATTATTTAGGAACCTGCATAGATTAAAGACACATCTCTGGCAGAGTAATCAACTGCCCCAAAACTTGGATGAAACAGCAATAAGGCTCTCTCCTGAGGACAAGTATATTAGGCTCAGCTACACTCAAACATCTGCAAGTTTTGGAATACACCATTTTATCCTTAAGTCTGCATCTCTGAACTGGCCATGACCACAATACGTGCAATACTCTAAATAACAGATGCAAAAAAGTCCCCACTGAGTACAACAGATTTTGTTCTTTGGATGTTGCAGATCACCTCTATCTGAACATGCTCCAACTGCAGCTACAGCACCACACACAGCTGCATTCAACTTTCACGAAAGTTAAAAATTTACAACTGCAGTACCATGAGAGAATACACGTGTATCTTTCAAGTTCAAGCATTCAGTTCAGTCCTAGAATTTTTTTAGCGGTGAACTGTACTTAGGTTTTATCGCAAAACCCATCTGTAGCTTGGGTAGACACAGCTGAAGCTTATGCAGCTTGGTACAGAGTAAGTATAAGCAAAATCTCAGAAGGAATCCTCAAGTGCATCAAAAGAGAAACACAAATAGCATCCCTGAGGCACTGGGCATAGCATATACTCATTCTCTGAACTTTGACTGATGACCAAAGCCAGCTGCCTTTGCAGCAAGGAGGTATTAAGACTGCAGCATATTTGACATGATCTAAGGCAGCCAGAAGAGCAAAATGCCAGTACACCTTTTTCTGTTAAGCTGGTGTACTTCTGGAAGCTCTACTGAGAGTTGGGAACATACCTAAAAGTGTCAGGAAAATACAGCATTAAGATCAGCTATTACAAAACAATGTCACAAGGCCAGACAGCTCTCAGCTAAGGCCTTCAGGAAATCAATGTATTTGCTTTATTTGTATATCCTCTCTAGGTCCTTAGGAACAAGGTCTTGCTTCCCACAATCTGCTTTCTAATGATTACACTAGGTAAAACCAGCAAGAACAGTATGATCACAAGCAGGCAGACAATGGAGTATGTTTGCACACACAACAAGCTTTATGTGGTATACACATAAAGAGCTCTGGGGACTGAGAAGATAGAAAATATACACAGTATCTTCCTTTTTTCTCATGTTTTACTCTTTTTCCCTAGCTCATTTGTCTTCTTTAAATCACAAAAGGAAGCATAAGCCTTGCATCCCACCTCTGTTACTGGAGAAAGCACAACAACAGAGAATAGATCCTAGATTAGTTCCCTAGTCACACTGCAAAGAAACAAAGAAAACCTCCGAACCACTGGCCTGGAAAGAAAATGTGGCCAAATACTCCTTCCTCCTGGTTCCAGTCTGGTCACCCCCAAACAGCTAACTTACTTGCTCAGGACACAAACCCCATGCTTTGAAAAATCCTATCTTTTTCAAGGCTTCATTGCTGCAAGGGGTTTTCAGACAACTACTGAGTGGTTTGCTGTTCATGTAAGTAACAACTGATACATCACAACATACTTTCAACACCAAAGGCTGCTGTAGAGACAGCTGAGTCGCCGCTCTCAAATACATCCCTTCCTCCAATACCCATCCATACCTGAACTTGTATTTTTGAGCTCTATAGGAAAGACTGTTCCACAGTTGGCTTCCACCACTTCCAGACTACACTGTGGTAGAAGGACACAGCTTTGCCAACCAACTCCATCTTCCACGGGTGCACACTGTGCTGCCACCACATTGTTGCACTGAGACTTAAGACAAGCAGTAAGCCAAAACAGTCTGCTGACTCCCAAACTCTCTTGAAATTACTGTTAACACAGGAGAGGTCAGGACCTCCCCCAGTCACAGGTATTTGCAGTTAGATATAGAGTTAAAGGTAGAATACTACTTGCTCTTTATTAGAGCTGTGCTTTCACATCCTATAGCAAAATGACCAAAAAAAAAAAAAAAGGTAATGAAAAGGACTATAAATTTGATACCTATCAGATTAAAAGCTTTCAGACATAATCTACCCATATGTAGCAGATCAGTAGGAAAAAAAACCACTTTAGCGTTACTGCTATCAAAAAGGAACCTTAAATTTCATACAACTTTGCAAGTCTCTGGGAACTGGATAGGAAGAATAATAAATAAAAAGTTTTTAGAAAAGTATCTGAAGGAGTTTAATAGGATTTTATTATTTAAGACTTTATAAATTAGAGATTTTTTCAAATATTAGACTTTTTTAAAAGCACAGTATTTACAGCAAAAATACAAAAAGAACAATTAATTTGTATTATTATCAATTCTCACATTTTACAACTGTAATGTTTTCTATTACTGACCTCAGGGAAAAAAAGACTGTAAACAGGATGCGTTATCTTTGACTTCGTTTCAAGAAGGGCTCGTTCCTTTCTCTGTATACTTTGCTGTAGTTCTTGCCACTCCTGTCAAAGATAAGGTTAAAGAATAACTGTGCACTAGCCTTCTTCTGCATTAAAAAGACAGAAATTTTAGTCCATGAAAATGGTACATATGACAAATGCTTGTGCTACACTAAACATGATAAAGAGAAAAGGATGTAGAGATTGAGTTATAGGTACAATCAAAAGCAAAAAAACCCCCAAGCAACAGTAAAACAGAGACCACCTAAGTATTTAAAAAACAAACAAATGAACAAAAAAAAACCACACCCCAAAATGCAGATCTGTGGGGCTTGCACACATTCTTCGAAACTCAGTTCTACAGCACTAGCTGTAAACACTCACTACCTGAGCCATAAGAGGTCTCATTACAAGTTTGATGTTTCTTTTCCCACTAGAACCTTATTCTCACTCTATATGGGACTTTCAGCTGTCACACAAGTCTCCCACTGTAAGACCTGTGGTGCAGAAATCATCTACCACCACAATGTCTCATTCTCAATTAAAATTACAGTCACTTAACAGTGACTACAGTTTAGTAAGCACGTGTACAAGTTTGTTCAACTACTGCATGCTTGGAACACGCACTATATGCAGCATGCAACAGCCACTGCCTGTCAAGAACACAGTTCAAGAGAGACTATCTCACAAAGTCTGCAGCAGCTAATAATCAAATTAAGCTAAAAGAAACACTGCAATCTTTTCCTGAAATTTAGCCATTTTTCTCATGTCATTTTTAAGTTTTCTGACTATGCTGCAAAGATCCTTCACTACTCTCTCTGAAACAAACTTGCAGTGACAAAGCTCTGGAGAACTGGTATTACTCCTTCATCCTAGTGTTGCCTGGCCTGAGGGGACGCTAGAGAATTAAATGCATCTTCTGTCAACCCCAGAGGCAACATTACCCTTCAAGATAAAGTAAGGCTTACAGCTTCATCATCTTTGTTTTGCTTCTCATCTTGTTCTCTGTCAGAGTCTCTGTCACTTCCATCATCTTTTTCACTTTGAGAGTCCCTGTTTGTTTCTTCTTCTTCAGAATCACTTCCTTTATCAGAGACCTCCTCCTCTTCTTCCTTCACAACAACTTCCTAATGGGAAAGAAAAAAAAGACAACACCTCTAACTTAGTTTGTCTGCATTACTGTAGTACACGGCATTCACAGCACCTGTCCTGGGGCCACATGACCTACACTCCTCTTGTATCACAGAGTTTGTCTACAACGAAGGTTAATCCTTTTCACATCATGTACTAAGAGGAGGAAGGAAGCAATTTTCCTTCTCCTTATGGCACCCACAACAGGAACAGGAAAAAGCAGTATTTGATTCCTGGATTGTTTGCCCCATCCCTGGAAGTGTTCAAGGCCAGTTTGGATGGGGCCCTGGGCAAACTGGTCTAGTGGGTTGCATGCCTGCCCATGTCAGAGGGGTTGGAACTAGATGATCTTCAAGGTCCCTTCCAACCCAAACCATTCTATGACTCTGGGACTGCATTTCAAGAAGTCTTAAGAAAATCACAAAGAACTTAAGAAAGTACCTACAACACAGCCCATGAGGTGGAGAAAACACCATACAGTGGAAGCCTAAAGGTACTAAAGCTACTTATTTATAAGTTTCATTTCAGTTTTTTCCTTTAAGGGAAAAGTACAGGTTACAAAACAATTCACCTCCCAGAAGGCAGCATAATAAGAACTAATAATAATAAGGGACTATGAAGCCAGATTTCTGAAATAGTTGAGCACAACTTTCAGCAGGCCACTGAAAACATGACTATGGTGGTTCCCCCATTACTTTACTAGTAATTTTTAAATGTAAAGTAAACAAATGCTATTTTAGAAGACACACTTCACAAAAGCACAAACTGAAATGTAAGAGGCTGCCTCAAATTAGCAGTGATAAACTTAATAAAATCATAAAATATCATTGAATCTATGAGCTACCCCATTAGCTTGTTTTTGCTTCTGCTGTTTTGGTGGTTGCAATGAAGGTGGCACAGGTTTCTTTTTCAATGGCTTCTTTTTCTTTGATTTCGAAGCTTTCTTGGTGCCTTTATTCTTTTGCTGCCATCCTTTGCTCTTAACTTTGTTGACATCTCCTTGCTGTAGGAAAGCAGTATTTAAAATATTTATTCTGTTCATAAAATTTCTGGCATTCAACTGTAATTTAAGCAATTTAAGCTGAGAAACAAAATTAAAAGGCACAGCTCAAGATACACTTCAGGAGGCATTTCTGAAAAAAATGCTTGAGAAGTGCACAATTAGCAACTCAAGATCTGAAAGTCCTCTTTCATTAGCAAGAGGAACATTCACTCTTCACTTACCCCTTCTTCTGTTGGTTGCTCTTCCGCTGCACATATAGACTGTTCCTTTTCAAACACTTCCTGGTTAGAGAAAGATGTGAAAACTAATAATGCCTCTCTGTACCATAAGAGCAAATTATTATTTCATATTTGAACTTAAAATCACCTTAATCAGGTCTGAATGTTTTACTCATTATGGCAAATTCTTTTATCAGGGGACGAACAGATCAAAATTAAACACTATTTCAAACGTTTGGTCTCAGATTTTTCCATCACTAGTATTATAAAGAAAATTAGTTACAACATGTCACTTTGTTCAAAAGAATCTACTTGTTTTATAAAGCATAGAAGTCCTATATCACAAAAGCAAGCAGTAGTAAAATGCTAATTCTGCTCCAGTTGTCAGAGCATTAAAAACTTCAACAGCTGCTCTGTTACTGCGGGACACAAAACAACAAATCAAACCAGAAATATGAAACATTAAGACACAGCACAATGTTAGTATTCTGTAGACTAGGACATCTCAATGAAAATGGATTTTTTTTCCTTTCTCTCTTCAAAACATACTATATGCCATTAAAAAAAAACACCAAAACCAAAACAGTCATAAGGAACTGTCTTATATAAAGATGGCAATAGGCCTAGGGGATACCACTGCAAAAAAAAGCACTGTACAAAAGGCTAGCTCTAGTTTTGCAGTCATGTATTTCAATGCCAGCCTGCCTAGTGGAGGTCACATAGGAAACATCTTAAACGAGTTTTCTATATGCTGTTGGACACCTTCATTTATAAGTACAGTCCAGTATTTTCATAATTTTCAGTTTCTTTCATTTTTTTCATTCCAGCGTAGTGATACAGTGCTTTTACATTTTTCCTACTGTACCCTCAGCTATCACAGCACGAGCACACAGTATTTTTATACAGAGACTGCAGCTGAACCAGCTTCAGTGGCAAGTCTGATCTTCAGCTGTAATACTCATGGATTGTGTGCCTTACCTTAGAGGCGTAACTCAGACTCCATTTACTTAGACAATTATGTGATTAGTACAGATGCAAAAAATTGACACTGTAGTTTTTGTTATGTCAGAGTTTGTTTAGTTTCTGCTCATTAAGGTTTCTTGTTCAAAGACAGTAATGCATTTTAAGCTCAAAAATAAGCACAAGTCGGAAGCTTAACTGCTAGAGTGTAGTATTATTTTGATTATGCCACACTGTTACCTATTCAGCAGTCCACTTTCTTCATGTGGCACTGGTGTACTTCCTCTCTATTAAGTAATGTATATTCTGCATTCTGCTGGACTGAATTTCTTTCATAAAAGTGTCTAAAACACCCAGGAGATTTGAAACATTATGAGCCCACATAAAGTGAAATCAAATCCTGTCCTAAGGACTTGAGTGAATACTTTATTTTAGTTCAAGAACCAAGTCTCTGAATGTCTCTTTTCCTGTTATTTACAAATCTCAGAGCAGTATCACTTGCCATATTCTTTTACCATTCCCTAGACAACAGCAACGGGTCAGATTGAATTCTGGTTTTATTCCAGGAAAACTTTCTCACTCAGAAACAAAAACATAAGGAAGGATTAAGAGCACAAGTTCTCAATTTCAAATATAAACTTTACAGTTATATTTATAAAACATTATGCTAGCTTGAAAAGCAGAAATGCCTGTTTACTACTATATATCTACAGTTACCCTGAAAAAACAAATATTCTTAATACTTACTGCCATGGTCTGTCTTGTTAGTGTGACCAGAACAGTGACAAGAGAACCTACTGTAATATTGTTGCTGTCTTCATCATCCAAAACTAGTATAAAAAGAAAAGCAACACATCTAATTAGACTTCTTTAAACCCTTTTTCTCCACTAAACATTGTTTCTACCACTTCTAAATACAAGCATACAAATTCCAGAATTTTTAACAAAAGAAAATTTCAAAATATTATTTAGTAAGTCTCTTGAAACCTCAAATATACTGTCAGGAGAAGGGTTGGTAATTCAGCAAACTATAAAACTGCAACATTGAGTTTGAAATTTTAATTGCATGAAAGTTAGAAAATTCAAAGTTATAGCTGCTGTGGGAACCATGACCCTGTAATACTGTGCATTACATATTAAAGCATAAAACTTCAGAAACATGAAATACTGCACATAACCAAAGGGATCCTGTTATATTTGTTCTGGAAATCATAATTTTCATTTTCCTGACTTTCATAAGATTAACAACTCAATTTCAATGCCACATTAACAATCATGCGTTTAATTCTTTTTTTTAAGGAGAAGGCAAAGGAAAATAAAAGAACAGCAATCATTAGTTTAAGTAAAACATCAAACATGAACCCTGCAGGACAGCCATCGAGGAGTTTATATTTCTGACCAATAAACTGGAGAATCACAGGTTGGAAGGGAATAGTTAGTGTAGACATTTTGTTTATTCCCTCCCAACCCCACCCTGAGAAAGCAGTTTTACTATTCACTAGTCTTACACATATATTTATATAATGGCAATACTGAGCCAAACAGAAATGCATATGCATTGTTTAATCCTTCATACCACACCTGAGTGCAGCTGTGTGACAAATGAAGACTACGGGCAGGAAAGGACTGTTTGTCAAATTATGGGAAGGTACTCCAAGACTGAATTTTAAGCAGATTAACAGGACTGTATACAATCCTGTGCTACAATAAGATAAAGTCTTTTGTTTATTTTTTTAAAAAACACCTATAAACAACATTTAGAAACACCAAGAGTAGGAGACATTTGCTTCCTTAACAGGTATTTCCATTAACATTTGCTTCTCACACAGGACTATGCATAAGCCAAAATACAAATCAGGCTACCCAAGCAAAGCATATCACATTTTGAATTTGATCAGTGCTATCACAGTAACAACATAAACTAGAAACAAGAATTAGAACAACCTTTCAAATATCACACATTTACTAGCACCAATCTACAAAGAGGAGAATGCAGAATCAATTCACTTCCCACTGCAAGGCTGCCTAACAGGAACTGCTTAACAATATACCTAATCTTCAGAGGGGGAGAGCATTATACATTCATGGAAACAGTGCACACAAAAGGTAGCTAAGCATAGCACAGACAAATTCTGCCATATATAAAAACTATACAAGGATTATCACAAAGGAACCCATGAATATTTAGACGTTAGGGTCTCCAACTCAAAATCTCACGAAGGTCTCTCCAAGCTGGAGTAAGCTGAGCATAAATTCTGGAATAAGCACAACTTTTAAAGATAGCTAATAAAAGAGGTATTTCAACCAGAATTCCACATTGCTCATGAAATATTAAAACAACAGACAAAATATCTGATAAGTTCCTTTAGGAGAAACTACGGCTGGTTTGGGAATCCGTGAAATGTTTCAACGTACTTTACCTCCTCAGACTATAAATCTCATGTACAAGAACCTGCCACTCAAAAAAGTATGCAATTTCCAGGCCACATAAATAACAGTGAGTTGTGTTTCAGCATCCTCTAAAAGCCTACTGCCAACAGACTATCAAAATGTCAGAAGAGTGACATATACAGAACAAAAGGACCCCCCACTCACCCTGTGGTTTTATATCCATAGTGACATGTGGAAAGCTGCCAAGGACAGCCATAACTTCTTCATATTTCTTATCTTCTAGGAAGTGCAGTAAATTGCGACGATCTGAGCCCTTCAAACTCACCAAATCCTGAATACTTTTGATTTTATACTGAAATGAAAAAAAAAATAAAAAAAAAGAAAAGGAAAAGAAGTCACGTGGTAGCATATAACACAGTCCACAAATAAACTCTTAATACTACACCATTCGTGTCCCCATGTTACTAATACATACACACCACTTGATTTGTTCTTATAAAAAACCCCAAATCTTGGGAAGTTAGCAAGCATATATTTTGAGAAACAATAAACCAAAGAGATTGCATTCAAACCTACTAAATAACACTGCTTTGAACATTGACATGTTCGTTAGTATGTGTCACCCCTTAGAAATGGCACTTTATAGTTTCTTATAAAACTATTATTTCAGCCAGGTTTTTCAAAAAGTTGAGCCAAGAAATCTTACTAATAGGGTTTTTTTATTTAGATAGAGTACTTCAGTGCTTTGAGATTTGTATTAGCAGGAACAGCCAAATTAAAGTTACTTTTTTTTTTTTTTACTGAAATGGAAACGAATCTAAACCCAATCCTTTTAAGAGCAGAGCTAAAGGGATAAAACAAACAGAGATTTGAACACTTGATTACCTCACCACTATAAATGTATGTACTTTATTAAAAACAATTTCATATATCCAGGTAGACTGATCATACCTCCAATCTAGGGCACTGTATTTTTTAAGAGCTCAATGCATGGGAAAATGTACAAACAAGCCTAATAAATTGGTCTCTTCCCTCTTTCAGGACAAAGACAGGTGGGATTATAACATAGTTAAATTCTTGTACTTAGTTACACTGCACATGTCAAAAAATACATCTAAAATTGCATATTTTTTATATTCCCTGTAGTTTAGAGCTGCATTAAAAGAGTTCAATGATACCTGTAAGAGAATGGTTCTTTTACTTCACCCAAAGGATAACATTACTCGAATATTTAATGAACAAGCCTCTTCAAAAGAGATTAAAAAAAAAAAGCAGTACCTAAGAATTCTTAGTCTTCACAGTAACACAGAAGCATTTAAACACTCCCTAAGGCTGTAGTTAAAGCTAAACAAAACTTCCATCAGATAAAAAGAATATTTTCAAGATCTATCCAAATTAACCACTGTAATAAAACTACCGGAAAAGTCAACAGCTTCTAGTAGAAGACAGCTGCTTGTTTCTAACCAGCCATTCCTAGAACATATACTGGAGTCAAACCAACAAGCAGGTTTGAATACAGGACAGGCAGTAAAACAAAGTGAAGAAACACATGCAGGTATTCAAACAAGACTATTCTTTTTCATCCTTAAATTCTACAAATACCAACACTTTCCCCACTACAACTGCACAGCAAGAGCTTTATAAGACACTCTCTGTCAAATGTAAAGGATCACAAAACCTGAAATACTTCCCACAGTAATTGATTTTTTTTTCCTTTTATGAACTCCTCTGTGTAAGCTTCTGAATCTATTTTCTATCAAAATAGATTAAGAATCATGTAAAGCCAAAAAAGCTTCCCCCCAGCCACCCAGAAAAAAAAAAAAGTCCCAATAGGATATTCCAGACACATTCTGGAAAAATACAAAATAGGAGATAGTACATTGTACTTATAAAGAAACTCAATTTCTTCTGTTTATGAGGTCAACATGGGCTGATCTTTTACACTTATTTACATTTACCAGATCTCTAATCTTAATTTCCACCTCCTAACTGAGATGGACTTTAAAGAAACAAAAAGTAGACAGATCTAGGAAGCATTGTATTGAATTTCTGCAAAATAAATCTATTTTTATTCTCTTAGCTAATTCATGACCTTGCTTCCTTACAGGAAAGTAGGTAGAAGAAGGACCAGAAAGCACTTTAAGAAGTTATCAAGTATAATTTGTAGGTTTATACCTTTTTATGATTGGAAACTCGCCTAAGATTGTCCTCTTCGATGTGAGGCAGCTGTAAAAGGGGAGACTTGAACTGCTGAAGCCCCTGGACTGTCATCTGGGAAAGCTTCATGCAATTTTCCAAAGATCCCAAAGATGGAGCACGGAACTCCCTTTCTTGGGGAGAATGAAACAAACAACATAATTTTAAACTTTTTTTTCTTCTTAGACTTTTACAATGTATACTTGTATTATAAGCCACAGAAAACCTTGTTTTCAGTTCACCAAGCAAAAGAGACATCTTAAAATGTTCAGCATAATTAACCAGGCAGCCCTTTTACTCTCACCGCAGTCACACAGCTCAGCAGACATTTTCTTCCCTCTATTTGGAATGTCACAACTGAACACTAAGAAAGGGAAAGACTTCCATCTAACACTGTCTCAGGGAACAACAGCACACTGTATCTATGCAATTATTACACATAAAAACTCCACTGATTAAGTAAAACAACTGCAGCATCAAAACAAATGTGGATTATATTTGTTTATTTTATAAAAGTGTCTGTATAACATGTTTAGGTCTACTTTGAAAGCATATAATATAGTTTATTATTAAACATTAATCTTTTACAACATAATACATTATTTATAAGATTTTCATCTTGAGAGATGAACATGAAGGTAACAGCCTATTACATTAAAGAAAAAACTTTATGTATGAGTGAAGCTAAGCAGAGCATATTATATTATGTTAGAAGGCAGCAAGAATAGCTAGAAAAATATCAAATGCATGACTTTTAGGTTTATTTACAAAAGTTAAAAAGAGTGTTTGAGCAAAGACCTATTTGACTTTCCCTTTAGAAATTGCATATAATTATTTTACTATTTTAAAGTACAAAAAGGCCTACATTGCACATAATTTAAATTATAAGATAAGGAGAAAGCCCTAGCCAAATCAGAGCAAAATTAAACAACAACAAAACAAACAAACAAACAAAAAGACAAGTAGTAATTTAATACTCTTCATCGTATCTGCAAAGAAATGAAAAAGCAAAGCAGACACATACTGCTACATAATTTTGTTTGACAACCATCCATTCATAAATAAAACCTCCCATAAACTCTGTTTAAGGAAATCATTTTAGAGTTCCCCAGCAGCTCAAGAGTGGCTGCAAGTCCAGAATTGGCCATGTTTGGGTTGCTCTATATACTCTCTACCATGAAACAGAAAAATAAGTTAGATCCTCTTCAGAGAGCCGAGTGGAATTTAGGCCACTTAAATCTTTTTCTGACCTTACATGTGGCATATGAAAGAACTGAAGGCCATTTTAAACAAGTATTACAGAAGGCAACTGTAATTTATTATGCCTGTCATTTCATTTAAGAATTGGCATGTGTTTTCTCCTATACTTTACAACCTTTTCTGAGAAACAATTAACCTTTGATTACCCTGACTGTTACAGGTATATTCTGCATATAAACATATAAATGTAAGGATACATACAAATGTCTGTGTACATACAGAAATATACTCATTTATGTATACAAATACATATATTTGGTATGGACATATTTGGTTGGTATATTTGGGAAATTACCACAGGGGCAAAGAGGTATCTTTCAATAGATTAATTAGACCAGTGGTCAGAAGGAATATGCCCACTCTGCTAGGGCTGTGTCATCAAGCTTAGCACACTATCGAGGCAATTAGAGATGCAGATAAAAGTGGGTTTACTGACACCTGGGTGAGAAGGCAGACAGGCTATTTATTACCTGCACTTGACCAAAAGGGTACCAAAGCTACAACTGCTAAATGTTTAAGTGCCAATAGTCACGTATTTTGATAAAAAGCAAGTTTAAATTAATTTAAAAACATTTAAAAGAGGAAATACGAAAGGTACTAAATCTGACGAAAAAAATAAACAATCAAATTTGGTGTCTTCAGTACATTTTCTTCTTCCTTTACCCACTTACTATCTCGCTGCAAATTTTTAAGTAGATTTGAGGGCATGTTAAACGCACATGAAAGATCACTCTGTTCCCTCTGCCCCTGCCTCTCTCCCTTTCAAATTCCCTATTTCTTCACTAATTACACCAAGCTATAATCAGCTATCAAATGAAATTACATGGCAGGATTTTTTTGTAAATCTAGTATGTAAATAAATACTGTGAAGATTATATGCAATGCAAAGAGACATACAGCACAGGAATGGAACTACCTGGCTAGACATATTGGTAACTGAGAAAGATGTGACTTCCATCGTTAGGAAAAAAAAAAAAAAAGGTAGTAATAGAAAGACTAATCTTCCAACTAAATAACATCACATTTACCATTTACTTTTCATATTACCTATCTTCCACCTCCTCTGTAAATTTTTTGGCTGCTGCTAAGGAAAGTCCCACGATTTTTTAAATTAAAAAAAACACACTGCAAAACTAGTAAATAAAAGAATCCTAAATATTGTCTGACAAACTGGCTTTTGCAGGAAATTTACCCACAGCTTTGAGACCACAGAGCATTAGTCAGAGTAGAGAATATTCTCTTAAAGGATTGACTCATCATCCATATGACAGTAGAAAAATATTTCAACAAAACTTTGGTTTCCTGAAAAGAACACAGGTCTTTGTATTCCCTGAGAGTGGACCTGAGAACAGTGTAGCCTTTAACATCCCCCAAATGCCCCCCACCATAAAATTAATGCCTTTGCTGTACACAGTTTGACATCTGATTGTCAATGTGCACAACAAAAGATGAGCTTTAACCTAAGGTTATAAAATCATCCAAAAATATAGATTCAGAGAATGGTTTGGGTTGACCTTAAAGATGATCTGTTTTCAACCCCCTGCCCTAGGCAGGGACACCTTCCACTAAACCAGGTTGCTCAAGGCCCCATCCAACCCGGCCTTGAACACTTCCAGGGATGGGCCATCCACATCTTCTCTGGGCCAGTGCCTTACCACCCTCACAGGGAAGAACTTCTTCCTTATATAAACCCATCCTCTAAACCCAACATATGACATCAAAGCAGTCAAAAACAAATTTAAATGCAAATTATAGTTGCCTGTGAAGGAATGGTATACACCTGGGTCAAACCACAACCTCTACATTACACTGCAGCTTTCAACCTGAACCAGGGAATGTGCCTTGACTGGACAGCTGAACTGATGCCTAACTCTTCTGCAGACAGTTACTAGAGCACATTCCATGTTTCTGGCAGCAAAAGGCCTCACTTGGCAAGGCAGCTATCTACTTAACATACTTAAAGATGATCTCAAAGAAGCCATGAAAATAATTCAGACCTACTGATTATCAGCCATCAGTTAATTGCCACAGAACAGTGGATATAAGCAATGGATGCCACACAGCAAAGCTAAGTGCCAAGATTGTGAAAATTCATCCCAAGTGCTTTTCTTCAAAAGACTGGATTAAAAAGTATGCATAAATGAGTACAGACATTTTTAAGCTTATAATAGTAACAAAAACAATTCAGGTTATTTGAAAGACAGATGCAGCACAAAATGAGACTCCACATCTCACCACCAACTTAGGTTTCACAAAGTAAGATTTGTCCCCAAAATTTTTCTTTAGATAGTATTAACACGTGCCATCACCTCTCTACTTTCACAGATCAGGTCTGCTGAAAAACTATGGCTAGTTAAAGAATGTGATAATTTTATGTAGCATATCAAGGCTCATTTAAGTGAAAATTAAAACTAACCCCAAAAACATCTGCAAAACAGCTTTAAGCTACTTAAAATTATGCTGGCATATACACAAATTTAAACAAAATAGCCTCTCAAAAATTTCAAAATCTAACTTCAGTTTTACTCATATCATAAAAAATAACAAAAACAAAACAAAAACAAAACCCAAACAAAAAACAAACAAACAAAAACCACCATACACACACAAAAAAGGGAAACAAATCCAAATCCACCCCAACAAAAAAACCCAAACAAACCTAAACATTTACAATTTCCAATTGTTTCCCCAACAACAGTCAACAGGGCAGCAAAGTTCTCTTTACGAGTAAAGTCAGAAAAAATAGGGCCAATGTGTTACATTTGCTAAGTGATAAATAGTAAAAGCAGGGATTTTGCTTTAGATCAAAGACTAAATTTCTGAATACTCTTTCAAACTTTGGAAATAACTTTGAGAAAAGCTGTAAAGAAATACCAAACTAGTCCTCAACTATACCTATGACACATTCCTACTTTTTTTTTTTCCAAATCGACTGTACATAATGACAGCTATAAATTCTATTCCACTTTCACAGACTCATTGAGGCTGGAAGAGATCATGATGATCTCTAGAAATTGTTATCTGTAGAGGTTGTTCAGATTTCTTTTTATAAATAAACATCACTTCCATTTCACATGCAAATGGAAAATTAGTTTGCACAACTGTCTTCCAAAAACCTCTTTTTTTTTTAAATTTTAATTTGAGCTAAAATCTACATTTTCTGGATCTTCAGAGCAATTTATTAAAAACACTGCATCTATGAATGATCATTTTACTCTCATGTTAATCTCTGTGTACATTCAGAAATAGAGAAGAATACACCTACTTCAAGGTCATTTAAGTTGCAAGGTATATCATGTATTCTGTACTATGCTCAGTATTTTATTTCAGCTTTTACAAGAACTACCGGTATTTTTAATTTTTCAAGATTTCCAGTTCTGTTGCATAAAATAAGCTTCTGGCTGTGTTATTTTGGTTTCATTTCGCACAAAAGCAAACAAGCATTTACTAGTTGACTAATACATATATTGTTCATCTTAGAAGACATCTTTCAGAGCTTTGCAGTATTCTACAGTATCTCAAAGTTTTAAGTATTTTTTATAAACTACTGTAGAGACAAAAAAAGACACACCCACATCTGGCATATACGAGGGCTTATAAAGAAGTATTGAAGCACTTTTTTGTAATTAGCTGTAATATGTGGACCTGGTCTAGCTGAGCTAGCAAAGCTTTAAAAAAAACCACAGAACAACCCCCCACACACTTTCAAGAACAACTACTTAGCTTCTTATGAAATAAATTATTAATAAAGTTTCACAGCATATCTTTGAAACTTTGTTACAGTGCCAGTCTGGAAAATATTAACAAAGATATATCCACAGCTGAGCTCGTAATATGATACTCATTAAAAAAATGTAAGCTAATGTTGGGTGAAGATTACTTCTACAGGGAAAAAAACTATGGCTACTATGCTGACTTCCACATTTCAAGTTTTCTCCACAGCAGTTTCACAGGCTAGTCAAGGTAGGGTTTCAAAGAGAAATAGAAATACACTTAATCTTTCTAAAATAGGACATGTAAGCTAGCACACAACATCCTTATCTGCTCATGTCCCCTCTCACAATTCATTTTGTTAAGAAGCACAACTTCCAGCACCACTTGCAATAGTGCTGGGAAATATCTTTCACAAAACTGTTCTTGTTAGGAGGCTATCAATGCTCATTAAAGGAGTTTTGGTCTAGTAAAGTTCAACCAATACACACCGTTTGACAGCAAACAAAATGGTCACCAGTTTGGGGTAAAAAAAAATGCCTTGCCTATCTTTGTTGCAATAAAGGAACGATATCCAGGTCTTTATTTTTTTACACTGCAAACAACCATCTTTAGAGTAATTGCCTTTTTACAGGGAAAAGAAAAAAGTTTAAATATTACATTTCAATTAAATTGTAATGTCTATGGCAATTACAGCTAAGCACCTGCCCTACAAGTTCAGAGTACAACTGCATAGCAGGCTAAACAGGATAGAATCCTGAAATGGAGAAATATGAGCAACAAGCAATGAAATAATGGCAAAGAAATTGTCTAAAAAAGAAGTGGCACTCACAAAAAGGAGAGAAAAACTGTAAAAGTGCAAATGGAAAGATGGATGAACACAAGGCCTTATACAAAGTGCTTTGCTACTGAAAATGTATCAGATCATCAAGAAAAGGTTCTCAATTGCATTTAAGGAGAAGCTTTAATTATAAAAATTACAACAGAACACACATACTCGGGATTTCAGAGCAGAGCCTGGCAGCGGGAGCAGCATTTCAACCCACAAAACAGAGAACTCTCTCATTACAATAAAAAGAACAAAAGTGCATTTACACATTTCTAAATATCACAGGTTAAGTTTCCCACAAGAACCAAAGACTTTATGAAGTATTGCAATGAAGAAACATATACACTGGGTTTAATTATACCGCTTCTTTTCTTACCTTCCCGGCTTCGAGCCATTATTATTAGTTGGCAGATCACATTAATCATTTCTTGAAGTAGTGCAGGACTCTTTTTAAGGATAAACTGCTGATCTGCAAGATAAAACTGGCTGCAATTATGCTGTACTACTTTAAAGGGGGAAAAAATTTAGTTTACATGAACTGGACATTTAATGGTGTGGTCTTCGCTACTACTCATACTTGTATTACTGAAAATATCACTTTATTCTCACTGACACCTCCATCTGTAGCATTTCTCAACAAAACAGGAATAAGCTTGTGCTAAGAGGAAACAAATTTTGTATACCAGCTTCCACACTAAATGAAGAAACACTTAATAGATCCATCTAAGAAAAGCTACAGAATGGCACTGACAATTTACCAGTCATATTAAAATAGCATGAATTCTCTAAGTAATCAAAGGTTAAAAAAAAGAATTTTAAATTTTAAGTGACACACCCATTTGGGGAAAAACATTATTTGTGAAGGAGAAACTACTTTTGAATACAGTTCTATGAAGTTGTAAGTACAAACAGTAACTATGTTGGCAAGGAAGATGAGACATTTTTTGTGACTATGTAAGACTGATTATTTTTCTTTTGACAGAAACCGAAAAATTTGAACCAAAGCATCTTCTCAGTTTTGCTGGGGGGTTTTTTGTTTGGGTTTTTTTTTTTATTTGCCCTAAAATGTAGAACATCTCAAGTTTGCTGGTCAGCCTAAAACCATGACTTTCATGGTTTAAACTTAAGAACTGCATTTAGAAACATTTGAGTTTGAACATTTACAAGTATGAAAAATTCCAAAACACAAACTGAAGCTCACAGGTAACTGTTAGATAGTTCTAGTCTTGTCATCTTTGTTTCACATAGTTGGCTAAAAAACTCCAAAAATAAACACGCATGGAAATGTAATGGAGAGCAGCATTATGCTTGTCTTGGATTTCTTTGCTCTGAAAAGCAAATAAACTTACTTGTTTTACCTTTTACCCTATTACAAAGATAAAAAAAGTTTATCTAAGCCATATTTGCAGCCAAAGGCATTAAAAAACAAGATACCAGTATTATAGGGCTGCCAGGAGAATGAGTAAATGCTAAGTAAATGTTCTAAAGAGTCATTAAAGTTGAAAAACTAAGTAGCCTGCATAGAGGCTATTAAGCAGAGATCCATTCAACTCTTAAATGGACAAGAATCATAAGTACTATAGCATGCAACATCTTGCTCTGTTTCCAACAATATCTGATTAGGGGGAAAGCCATTACCTTCTTCAAGGACCTCAGGAACTTTTATCCGGGCAAGATGAGTCAACAACAGAACTCTGGCTTTCAGACTGTAAGGGCAGGTGAGAGGAGGCTCATTCTTCTTTAAATTTATGCCACCAATTTCTCTGATTAGCTAAAATTAAATAGTCAAACACAAACAGCTATTTTGTTGCCAAAGAGAAGCAAATATAGGAGAACAGTTTACAAGGAAAAAAGGTATGTTCACAAAGCAAGCCTTTAAGTAACTTTGCCCTGGAAATTTCTGTAGAGATAAACATTTCCCCTTTTTATTCATAACCCAGCTCCACAAAGTAAAGAAGTGTTTTTATATGCGTTGTTTCAATGTGGAAATGAGGGGGGAGTACAGGAGGGTAGTAAGAAACTTATCTTGAATAGCTTTAAATAAATTTGTATTGGTAGATAAATATTTTTTAAATCTCATTTTATTGCCAAGGTTTACTAGATTCAACCATACTTCTAAGGTATTTACATTAAACTCAATACACACAAGCAACAACATGACCTTGAGACCTTTCACCCATCTAAGACACAGCAAACTTCCCCAGAAACACTCTCAGTTATCACAGGAAGGAGGTTTACAAGCCTGAAATCCCTTGGGCTGAAGATCGAATGTTTTAACTTGCTTATGAACTGCACCAACTCAAAAAAAGCATGGTGTTCTTTATTCAGGATGACCTTGCTTGATCCCAACCAGACCAAGACCCACAGCTCAAACAGATCTGAGTAACAGGAGTAAAACAGCACCAATACATGGCCAGAAGTTTCACTTTTTAGGTCAAAAAGTTACCTGAGAAGAGACAGAGATTTCAAAATCTCCAGCCAAGAAGAGAATTCTGGGTATCAACAGCTAAGCTACACCAACCTTTGACCACACTTCCCCTGCTCTCGAAAAAAGATCTTAAGCACATCCTGGAATAACACTAGACCAAAAGTAGTAAAACTTTGATAAGAAAACTTCATAAAAACTATCAATATTTGGTTGAGGATAAAACAGTGAAATAAAAATGGGAACAATGATCATGGCCCCAAAAGCAGGATACACTAACAAAAATTATTAGCAATACCCTTCTGCATTGATGCTTCAGAGAATTGTACTGCCACATATTCAGAAAAAAAAGAACACAGATGACACTGATTACTGGAGCTTCAGAAAGGGAACAAAATCCAATGGTATAAAATGCAATAAACGTGCATGCTAACAAGAACTGCAGCTCAAAGACAGGAAAACAGAGACACCCTACAACAAGGGAAATCCGGAAAACATTGAGATCCCACTCTAATTGTATTAACCATCATATGAAACAGTTGTGGACAACAATATACTGAAAGCTATTCCTTGCAGAAATGCAGGAACAGAATTCAGTGCCACTGACTAAGGCACTGCTAAGACTTAACATAGAAAACTGTGGAAAATTCTAAGCAAATTAAAAATAATGTAAAATTTAGAAATATATTGCCTGGGAACAGTACCCCTTTCAGCACGTAGCAGGAGGAGGGAAATAAAGAGCCTTTTGGAACAGAGGGGAATAAAAGACAGCAGCTTTTCCAGTTTAGCAAAATAAAGACAAAAAGATAACTAATGGGCTATTGCTTCTGTCTTTAGATGCATTAAGGATAGACAGCAAGAATCATTTTGACTCCAGAAAAATGATAAAAACCAAGGCTATAAATTGGTCACAAACAAGACTCCTAACCACTAGAACAGCAAGTTCTGGAACAGCTTCTCAGTAGGATACAGTTACAGGAGACTTGACTGCCTTTTAAATAATGAATGATTATGTGTAAAGGACTTGCAAAATGCCAATGCTTGCAACAGCATGGGAAAAGAACTGATGATCAAGGTGATCTTTTCCAACTCTTTGCTACGACTGCTGAAAAACCTCACCTTACCACAATTCCACTTCCTACTTTTCAACTCCACAGCATGGTGAAGAATTTGTAAAAGACACAAAGACATCTAAGTAAAGAGGTATCTTCTTTATGTTTAGGTCATGAAAATACATTTACAATAAGAAAACTCAATTGTGTCCATAAAAGGTTAAATCTGTGAGACTACCTCCGTCATTTTGCCAATTCAAAACATCTTCATTGGAGCATTTTGTATACTGTGCTTTAAACTTCTTAAAAGCCAAGTGTTAGTTCTTGATAAATAAGACTTTCTAAAACTCTGCTAGTAATAATTGTTTGCCACAGTATGCATTATGGCATCTCTATGGCATTTCCACCAAGTGGAAATGAATATAAAAGGAAACCAGAGAAGAACAGACATTCATGGAGGAATCTTTATTCTATTACATATTTCTATATATAATATTATATATATATCTCAAGACATTATTGATTCAGACATTGGATAATAATTTTATTTCAGTATTAACACATTCAACCAGATCTGTGGTAATGATTTAAAAGAACCTTATCAAATGGCGATCACCTCCTTATATCAATACTCAAAATTTATAAGGACTGACAGTCTAATTTTTTATTTAGTTTACCCCTCCCCCAAAGCTGAACCCAGCAGTCTATATACTAAACTGATTCCATTTAAAATAAACATTAGTACCAATTAATGTTATCTTTTCTTTCAAAAAAGTTTTAGCTTCTAATTCCTATATCTAAAGGGATACAGTTGCACCTCAACAAAATTAATGCTTTGAGAACTTGAATTCTGTCTGCTGGTCACCTAGAAGCACCATCTCCCTCTTCCCTTGAAGGGGTCAGTTATTCATTGAACACCTCTTGATATAACTGACCTGTGGTATCCAGATGTTGTCTGCTGGTCTGCTCGTTGCATCTTTATTATACTGAGGATCAAATTCAGATGCCCCTGCTAAAACCATGATAAGCCCTGCAAAGATAATTGGAGTCAAAGAAAATTTCAACAACATCCTAAGCCATTAACTGATTCTTCAGAACCTTCAGCCATAAAACTTAGAATCACTCTTCCTCCAACAACCACGAATACCCACGTTCTCTGTTTAGTGGATCAGTCACTACTGACACAGGGCAAAGAAGGAAAGAATCAATGCCTGGCACAAGACAAAGGAGATCACTCAATGCTCCATTTTGCATGGCATCAAGTCCAGCATTTGACACTAAATGTCTTCACAAAAACAAAATTAGGCTTCTTTAGGACTAGCAGACATCACTGCAAAGCAGTTTGACTACTACTGCATGCTCTCAGCAATCCACATGCCTGCAGCAGTATGATGATGTGTACTGAAGGGGGAGGCAGAAAAGATAAAATATCAACTCAATTTTCTGTTCAGTCAGCATTGAAAATTCACCACCAAAAATTCTTTCAATTACTAGAAAAGCAGTTCAATAAATATCCCTGCAAAAAATTGCACAGGGATGATGGAGTGCTCTTTTACTACTGTGATTAGGAAAATTCATACTAACTCAAAACAATCTGTTGTGTAATTAAGACAAAGGCCCTACACAACTGGGTACTGTAGTCCTATCATAAGCTTTCTGCTCATGAACGTCTATGACTCCTTACCCACAGACAATCAGAGAAAGCTCAGGGAATCATTTGCTCCAGTTAAAATAACATTTTCAGCAATAGTTACTCAAGCTTCTTTCTTAAATTTTGAGCAAGTTTTCTTCTGAGCAGAGTTATTTTTGCCTACTTGCAGTGCCCAGTGAATTCCAGCTACTAAAAATGAGTCAAGTTCCCTCAGCATCAATTTTCATTTCCGCCCTCGATTATCTATTCACTTCCTGAGCAAAGCATATTGAAGAGTTTCAGACAACTATAAATATCTTCCCATTATTTAGGATCAACAACTGTGGATCCTCAGGAAAGGAAATTTTAAAAAGTTTGCTCAAAGCCTGAAAAAATACCTTAAAAGAAGGCAAGTCATGAAGGTTTATCCCACCATTTTCCTAGCCCAGTTTGATTACATTTGCCCTGAGTTTTCGCACTGATACCACACCACTGTGGAATTTATAACCAAGCAAAAGCCTTACCTGATTACTGTGTGGTTTGTCTAAGCCACCTCAGCTGCACCTCATTTTTCATTCAGACTGCACAATGGACCTCAGTATAAAAAAACCTGACCTGCCCCTGATCCCAGGACTACCTGAAAGTGGTAAGTCCTTAAATAAGGCCACTTAAACCTGGAGTTAGCTTTTTAACTAAATCTGTAGGAGAGACAAGGCAAGCCTCAAAGCTATGGTTCAGAGCAAGGTTCAACATGAAATAATGTACTGTTGACAACAAGTTTGGAGAAAGAAGAGACCAGGTTTGAAGTGATCCCTAAACTTCTAAAGTCTCACCTATTCTCCCACTTCCTCCTTTCTCACCTAGCTGGAGAGAGGAAAAAGCGTAAGATTATAAAGAATAAGGTTTATAAAGAATATAAACTGGTCTGAACTAATCCCACACATAAATCCATGTGTGCTGTGAGTAGAAGGCTAACATATTTCTGTACTCTTATCTCCTCCACCTCTTGGATTGTTTGTGAAGCAATTCTGCTCAATAGCAAAAGGATGTATCAAGAGCAGATTTCAGCACTCTTCCAGCAAATCTGAAGCTGAACA
>JAWWLV010000121.1:69850714-69861371 GCA_035041135.1 Platyrinchus mystaceus | reverse complement strand
AGCTGAACAACAGTGCAATTCAAAGGAGTAAGAAAATATTTTAACGAACCTTTTTAGAAGGTTTTGGGGACTCTTCTACTCTGCTTTTCAATTGCTCTGAGCAAGCAATCTAGTTAAATCCAATCTAGAACTATTTAGTACTATGCTGATTCCTCAGGGCCATGTCAGCCCCCAAACTGAAAGGTGAAATTCTGCACCAACATAATGCATCTACAGATTTCCCCAGAAAATGTGTTTTCTAATTCCTTCAAAAGTGAGTAAAGAAGACAAAAAGTATACTGAAAACTACAAACAAGTAATAAACATGAAATTGATAGCAAAATTTTTAAACAAAAATTTAGCTCTAATATAACAAGTAATATTAGAGAACCAGAAATGCTATTTCATTCTTTATGAATATAAATATTTTATGACAGCCCCTAGAAAATTCCCAAAGTCTATTTTGTTAAACTTACAGAAAAAACCACACAGATAGAGGTTGGCTTCTAGTGGCCACATAGTAACTGAGGGCTACAGGCAGGTCAGCATGTTTTTCCCAACATGCAATATCCTTTTTTCTTTCCTTTTTTTAATGTATAGATGGACATGAATATAGATCTATACAACTCCCTCTCCTAAATACTTAAGTCTTCTTATAGAGTAAGAACAACAAAATGAAGTTTTAAAAACGCTCTAGAAGAACCAGAACCATTATTTTAACCTAACAAAGGCCTATAAAGTAGGAGTATTTAAACATCAGCAGACTGACATTTCCAGATGAGCACATCAGCATTGCAAGATGCCTTTTACTTACGTTTCATATCCATGTTCCGTGTTTTATAGACAAAATATGTATATATTTGAGTTGACCGAATGAGAATCTGATCTCCACTGTATCGTATTGATCGGTACCACCAGGAACCCTGAGACATTCAACAAGAACAAGCTGATGTCAGATATATGGAAGCATCAAAACACAACAAAACTGGATGGCCAACCTCATGTCTGTTGACAACCAGGTAACTCAGCCCAACTGATTTTGCCAGTGTTAAGGCCAATTGCATTTCCAAAAGGAGAGGGAAATGAAAAAAATATTTGCTGACACAAATTTTAAAAGCACAATGATAAATTCATCTGAGAGAATCTGATGCTATATGGTTTTGGATGACCTCTAGCCTAGGGAATTCCCCCAAGGATATACACCTGCACACATATCCACAGCTTTGTTTATTTCTGATGTTGTTTTAGTGAACCCACTAAACAGTAAATCCACAGATTTACCACTCTCTATATACATGGTAACTCCTTAGAGGGCAACACAGCATTCAAATCAAACTCACTTTAGTCAGACCAAGGCCAAACCAAGAACAAATATGAGATTTATTTCACTATGAGAAAATTTGCAAAAAAAAAAAAAATTAAACAATCTAATCAGAAAACACTTCTGAGAAGAAGAATCTGGAGGCAGCACAGTGCTCTTGCTGTAGATTTTCAGAATTAAGCCATATGCCTTCAGATAGACAGAAAAGGTTTTCCTAACCTTCATCAGCACTCCAATAATTGATAACTAGCATTACACCACTGCCTGAAATTACGGAACTCACTCTACAGTGATTGTACTCTATATTTTCAGAAAAATGGTGGGATGGGTTATAAACTACAGTCTGTTTATTAAACTCCTCCCTGTAACCAAAGCTCACTTAACATGAGAAAAAACCTTGAAGACACTTCTCAGTCTGTTGTTAAGTTTACCAATAGTGAAGAGTAACAAGTAGTAAAGTAGTAAGTGATGCTTACTACTATTAATTTAATAGGCAACTATAGCAAGAACCATGCAATCTACTTAATTATTTAGGAAACGCTATAAGACTGGCTCCCCACAAACTTCTTAATAAATTTTGATTCTTCCATGAACAGATGAACCCTGACACAAAACAGTACACAACTTCACAAAACGTTTTTCTGCAGAAAAATTTAGATTACAATCCCACAGGTATCAAATTTTTGTCTAAGTACAGGTATTGGAAGAAAAATGTAACTACAGTCAGTCCAAATCTACATGAAAGAGGCTGCCTTAACTACTACTTCTGATGTAGCTCATGCCTCTTGCCTCATATACAGAATATTATTTAGGTCAGTGGAGGTCTGGAAAGAACCACATATCAATATTTTCCTTTTTATTGATCTGGATTCAAAGGGTCCAAGTAGCCTTACTTTATTTTAGCTGTCTATCAACTATAGGGTGACTACACTGTCATCAACTTCGACCTCCTTATTGACTCATAAAAGATAAAGAAGCCCATTAAAGGCATGAATCATCTTGTATGTCTACTTTAGAATGAAATTATAAAATAACTTGCTCCATAAAAATGACTATTCCTCTTCACTGACCATAAAAGAAATTTACAGTGACAAGTCTGAATGCAGAAGTCTACATCTGGTATGGGACAGTAAGAGGCAGATTATTTTTTCTGTGCTCAGAACATTTCTTCGTACCAACACAAAGGATGTTTACTTTCACTTGAGCTACGATAAACCTGGAATAAACCACTAAAAGTACGTGTATGGAGAAAAGCATCAACAGACACCAACTCAAACCTAAAAGGAGAGACATGAAAAACATGTAGACATTGCACCCTGGATTTTAGATGTCTTATTCAACAACTTGCTGAAATCATCACGTTTCATTTTCTACGCTAAATCTTCAATTACGCAGAAAGACTCTCAAAGGGAAAGGATAATGTCTGGCTGAATTTCTGCACACATTGATGCGTGCAGCTGCCAAGACCTCAGGACACTTTCTCAAATGAAACTCTCCTTCCCAAGAACATGAAGGGGTTTGGGTGTCAGTTTTCTGAGTCTTTCTTCATGCCATAACCCAAATGCACAATCACTGAATAAGGGGACATATTGTTCAAAAGCAGTACTGTAGGGCAAACCCAATCCCTGAAATAACACTCATCTAGCAATTGATTCCTCACACAAAGAAATCTCAAGGGCAGACATCTCATGGTGTACAGAAGATCGGTAAAAACTGAAGTTATGAAAACAAAGCCAGCCAGGAGAAACCAAATCAACAACCTGTTCCACATGCAGTAATTATTCTAGCACCACCAGTTACAGACAGCTCAGTATTGGCTCTACTGGACACCACTGAATATCCTCTTGAGCTCATCCCCTCATATTAATTTTCTTCAGATGAATGAAAGAAGGTACAAGACAGATTACATAACTAAGTAACTTTTGTGATATCTAATATTTTCCCTGCAGCTCCCTCTCTATCACGGCACTGTACTTTTCTGGAAACTCTACAGTAGCTACACTTTTATAAAAAAAAACACATGCATTAAAAAAAAAGGCTCACTTGCACTGTCCCTCCATGAGAGGCAAGAATGACCAACTCTATATCCAAGACAGCTTTGTTTACTGCTTACTTACAGAGGGTAGAATATTAATCAGATAATACTTACCACAACAACTGGAAGAATAACCATAAATGCTAATCCATATACAAACAAAACCTAGAGAAAAAAATGTGAAACATACTGCATTAGATACTTGTTTAATCTTTATTCTAAAATACAGTCAAGTATTATTACCACAAGCCTACTACAAATTAATGCAAGTTTATTGCATAATACCTGTCACCATTTCTAAAGAACAACTTACAAGTAATATAATTAGATGGGTAGGGTTTAAATAAGGAGTATCAGTTTAGTGTGAGTAATCTTTTAAATGATTCATGCATTGTCTCAGGACAGTTTCTTTAATAATTAAAAAGTTGGCAGCTAAACTGTGACGCAGTGGATAGGAATGATTAAAAAGAAGTCAAGTGGTTAAGCCAAATACCTTAGAGCCACAAACACAACAGATACAACATTTAGTCACTGTGTGATTGTAGCATCACCAGCAAACCAAATGCAACTACAGAAACCCAGGAAACAGTTCTATATGTGTTTTCTTGCAACAGCATACACACACTTTGTAGCAGGGCTGACCATAGTACAGCCCCATTATCATCAGAATGAGATCCTTCCAAGCATATTAATCATCTCAAACACTAGATTTAAGCTACTGTAATATTTATGACTCCTGGAATTTGACTAAAAATGTGCAGTATTAGGCAAAAACGTTTTAAGCTGAACACTTGAAAGTTCAACTTAAAATCTTAAGCTAAGTAAGCTGACTCACCAAAATCGAATTTTTCTGATCCACAATCCAAGCTGGCAAAGCTATACCAAAGCTTGTAGCTGCAGGATGAAAGAAAAGAAATTCACTATAAAGTATTACAGAACAGTTTTAAAGTCACATTATGCATAACAAAGAAACAAACAAAACAACAAACCCACAAAAGATCTTCATGTTTATCACTTCAATAAGCAAAATTTTAACAAATATAGCAAAATCAAGAAACTTATTAGAAATACTCTCAAGTATACAATAAAACAGTAAGAGTTAAATACATCTGAAATACTAAATATTTTAGCTTAACATATTGCAGTGAAATATATATTAATAAATCTTGTCTGTCTATTTAAAAAAAAAAATTTCACAGATTGAAAGATTTATGAGTTTTGCATTGCAGAGTATTCAGCAGTTTGAATACATATAGTTCAGTTAACACACGAAAACGGTCTGAGTAAATGACTTCTATGGGAAGTTTTATTAGTTTGTACCTTTAGGAAAGTGTTCTAAGATGTAAATTGTAAACACAAAACCCTCTGTCAGTTCAAATTTCTGTGTGATTGATAAGAAAGAGAAAGGAACATTTTTCAGTTCAAAAGGAGTTAGGCTGCACAAAAGGGAAGACATGATTCTCCAACAGTGGCATCTGTGGCATACAGATCTGAATGCAGAATAGCATAAAATAGCTTGTCTTCAGACACTTTAGTGGTAATAAATTAAATTTTGCAAACACTATCTATCCCAATACTGAAAGTTCTATGAAATGAAGGGGTGGAAGGAAAAAAAAAAAGAAAAGACTACAGATTTCTAGAACCTGCTTAAAAGGAAAACAACATGCTTTCCTCAGTACTAGCAGGTATCGATGAGGAGTAATGCCTTTAATAAGGACGGACTAGGATCCCTATGTACTTAGTTACTATTCTGATACTACCTCCAGCAGATTGTGATAGCCATCAACTCAGACAAACAGTTGTCATGCACAAGCCAAATATTCTATAATTAAGTTGAAAACTATAATTTGTTGAGACTCAAATTAAACATCTGACATACTTAACCACACCTCAAGCATAGGAGTTCAACAGAATAACACCCAGTGAATTTACCACATTAAGTTACAGTTGGATAGAGAGGAATGCTGCTCACTGTTCCTCTGTGCTAGGCACAGAGGGGGGGATGTACCAAATCTAACTTGGTTAGATGTGTTTAACACCAGGATGTGCTTCATCTCATCCCAGAAAATATCTCTATAAGGGACAGCATCCATTCTTTGACTATACAGAACTAGAAAACTAGAGTACAGAGCTTGGATATAGATTTTTATGTTACAGATGTAGAAATGAAGAGAAGATGAATTTCATTAAATGAGAAAGCTCCTCACATTTCAATTTGGACCACTGAAATAAAGGTTACAGAATTTCGGGGGGAGAGAGAAAATTTAAGGGACCTCTCCCACCCTTCAGATAAAGCAGTAATGAGAGGTCTAGAAATAAAGCAGAGAACTCTAATTCCACTGTAGTCTGAGGTAGAGTTTTCAGAAAAGGAGGAGGCATCATGCTCACAGTATGAACTGCTGCCCTATCAAAGAATCATTTCATTTTGCCCTCTGGGAATCCAAAGTCTCTTAAGTTTGTGAAAACAATCACTGAGCCAACTGCACAACGATCTTCATGCCTTTAAACTCTCAACTTTTGGCTGAGTTTTCTTTTAAGTCATAGCCTCAGGTCCATTCAAGGACACTGACATACTGCCGAGCTTGAAATCCTGTGCCTTAGCAACGTTATTAGCTTGTGGATGTAAAAAACAATTTAGCATCAAGAAAGGTCCTAGGAAAGCTATTTGTGCGTACACCAGTCTAAAACTTACAGTACCATTTTGCTAATATTGTGACAATATTTCTGACAAAAGATTTTTTTTTGTATTTTGCAGCAAGAGGGTCAGACCTCCTACTTGCACAGCTAGGGAAACACAAGAAGCTAGGAGCTGAAAGAAATCTGCTATGTTACAAAACACAGTGGTTACAGAAAGTTAACCACCACCTTAGTCGATCAAAAATGCCTTTGTCAGACTGTTGGCAGAGTTGGTTTTTTTGAAGGGAGAGGGAAGATTTCTTTTTTTGTTTCTTTGAAACACTGGTTCAAGAGCTGGGGTTATTTTTTTTCCTTTAAAAATTAGTTTCCCATGTGGGATGGATACAATTCAGAAGAAGAATTTCCAACAGAGTTCCCTCATTTCGCTGTAACTTCACAGTTAAGTTACAAATCCCATTTACTACTTCCAAGCTGGCTGTATCTCATTCCACATAGTATACACTTAGCCTCCCAAACTACAGGGCATCAACAGCACAGATCTATGGAAGCCTGCCCTAACAAATGGCAGGTTTCAATTTTGCTTGCAATAGCCACTTAAACAACAGTCACAAAAATGTTTTATAAGCAACTCACACAACTGCAAACAGGGAAAAAACCTACTAACTTTCAGTCTTAAATTGTTTTAATTTGGATCACCTACTGTACAACTTCGACACACCATCATCAGGATTATTTTCATGTAGCTACCTGCCCAGGAACAATCTACAATGGGATAATCACCTCCACTCCTCAGGATGAAGGAGGCACAGAGCTACACTCAAATAGTACTGCTTTCAGCAAATGGAAGGCAGATGTGCATAGAATATTTATTTCAATATACACACATCCTCATGTACATCCCTTCAAAGTGCGTTTATTGCATTATTGCTAGTTGTTTATTTTTCAATATATATCTATAATATTTGATCATAAATACCAAGAAAGGTTTAAAATTGACAAGTTTCTGATAAGTATTATTCTGTTTTTTGTTTATACCTCCATTAATATTGGCAAGTCTCTCTAGATACCTACTGCAGCCGAGTAGTCAAAAAATTACCCTTCTCTTTTTAACTTAGTAAGAAGTTTGAGAAACATGAAAGCAAACTCTTTCCTGCTTTTCCATTCCACCACCACCCCAGAGCCAGTTTGTCAAGCAAAGAATTGATCAGATGCATTGCTTCAAAACACAGGAGAAAGTTATTATATATGCAACTGGACTTGTCTATCTCACATTGGCCTTTTTAGCCACCAGCGCTCTTGCAGCAAGCGTGGGTAGAGTCCTTCTCCAATCTTCGTTCGCGAAGCCCAGCCATGATAAACATATAAAGAACTGAGCACTAATCAACTGATCAGATATTAGCTCTCAATATATAAAATTCTATCATTTGTAACTGTTACCTTGTGGTCCATCTGGATTACCAAATTCTTCCCAATTTTTTCGTGATTCTTCATCAGTTAAACTAGTTACAAGAAGGGATATAGAGTTAATACAGAAGTAAAGATACTTCTCTAAATCATTAACATACAGAAACTTTAAAATGTGGTATTTGTACTACCCTTTTAAGATGGCTAGGCAAGCTAAACAGGTTTTGCTATTTTCTATGTGAAATCTAATATGAAACAATACTGCTGTATTCCTTCATAATACACAGGCAAATTCTTTTAGCACTCTGACAGGAAAAGAAATCCAACACAGAAGATGCATGTGCAGGAAACAGAAAAACCACATCTCCCTTTCACAAGAGTGACTGCATACCCATCAGCAAGGAGCACTTTCCGATGCAAAGTTACAGTACAGCAAATTTTTGAAAGACAACAGAGGTTGAAAACGTTTTGGGGTTTTTGGAAGGAAAGTGAACATGAAAGATGAATTGACAGAGCACAAGTGGTCCATATATGGGCCTTTAATGATCATATTCTAGACTGTTGGCCTTTGATAGCATGTGTTTGGTTCTTGGTTGTTTGGTTTTTTTTGTTTTTTGTTTTTTTTTTTCCCTGGGACTCTCTCATTTCATAATTTAATTCTCTCTTCTTCAACAAGTCACCACATTCTAAATCTTCCAGTTTCTGTGCCTGTTCTGTAATGCCGGTTCCTTGGCAATAATATGCCACCTCAACAGAATCCCTATTACTAGAAGGAAGAATATTGCTTTAGAAAACAAAATACCAGGCATCTGCTATATGGAAGATTTTGTCCCATGGAAGAAACCCAGTGAATGAACCAGGCATCTGTTGATCATTTCTGAATCGCACATTTGTTGACAATCAGACTAAAAAAATCAGACTAAAACCCATCTACTTAATGGGTAGATTTTATATTCTTTCAAGACAGCATGGCTAAGGAACTTCACCATCATTTACTTCAAGGCATGCCTCTGCCACAGCCTTGCTAAGTCTAATTTGCAAAATATAAGAAAATATAGTAAAAACACAATACAAACTTCTCACTCCACTAAGTCAGAGATCACATGTCACATTAACTGTCTTCTAAGCAAATTTGATACTAAACATTCCACACACCTGAGCAGAGACTACTGGACTCTGACAGATGATCATATAGAGTAGAAAAGATTATAAAGCTGTATTGATATTCCATGTATGAACAACATTACAAAAACCAAACCACACCTTGATTATGGAAAAAAAAAAATCAATAAAGAGAGATTTCCTTTATACCAAATTCTAATATTAGATATCTTCTTCCAGATACTAAAAAAAAAAAAAAAGCTGTAAGTAGAGGTAAGACCAAATAATACTCTAGAGGAAAAGAAGACTCAACAATTCAGCTTTTAAGAACTACACAGGTAATGTGAAACAGTCACCACATAAAAAATGAGGACTGCAAGGCAAGCGCAAATAGAAAGAGAGAGAGAGGTAAGCTGAGAGAAAACTGAGTCAGAACCAGAATGAAACAACTTTGTCACTAGATGGGAACAGAGTTAAAATGCTGTCTCTCACTCCTTGGCTTTATCACCAGATGAAATGAACAGTGTATCTATTTTCTAAGCATTGCTTCAAAACTGCTGCAATGGGGTTGCTTGGTTAAAAACCACAACACTCATTTTGCCCTTTGTCATCTTTAAGATTTAACATGTGTCGCATTGGAAACATTTTTCCTAGCTGACGCGGAGGTTTAAAACAAAGATCAAACACCTTACAATATTCTGACAGTTTCAAAACAAATTATCCTTCCTAATATTTATAGAGAAACACGCACTGAACTAACTGAGACGTGTTTCGACTTGCGTTCCATATCCAAATACATTTTTTCTTGTCTGCTTCGGCCGTCCTTGCTATTATCACAAAGGTTTCCCTCCCCATAATATTACATTCCCATTTTTTTATGAGCAAAAAAGAAACTTACGCTGCATAGGCCTTAGCAATCCTCATGAACATAACTTCATCTCCTCCTTTATCTGGATGGTATTTAAGTGATAGCGCACGGTACTGTTTCTTAACTTCTGATATATCTGCTCCCTTAAAAAGGAAAGGTTTGAGTTTATTAATAAATATCTTAAATAAAATTCATTCTTAAATACGTATTTCTAATACACACTGCACATTATTTCTCTGAACAAAAGAATTATGTTCTAATATAGGATCACAAAACTACACATATATTTCATGAAAAAATTATTATATTATTTTTCTAATAGCATTCTTATACCCATTATATTTTTAAATCAGGGTAGAAGTCACAGTCTAAAAAAAAAAGACATTCGGATGACTGGATATTGTTTTTTTCCAGATTATTTTGCTCATCCACCTGTAGAAAAAAGGAAGGACTTCTTATCTGTTTGACAAATCTTATCTTCTCTAAAACATATTCATGAATACAAGGAATTGTCACTTGCAATGAGAATATTTAGGCAAGAGTTCTTCTATTTAAGCAAGAGTTCATAGATCAAGTATGATGGTTCACTTGCAGCTTGCCTGCAGAAATAAATCTGTCAGTCACCAGGAACAGCGGGTTTCCCTGTTGCTTAAGAATGCCTTTGACTAGAATCATCCTACCCATAAATTATTTCTAACTTCTTGAACAAAGGGAATACATTACCTATACCTGAGTAAGACCGATTTTTATTCTACTACAGCAGATTGTTAAATGCCACCAACACAATCCCCTGCGCGTTAACTTTCAGCTTGGACTGTGAACTTCACTACTCAAGAAAACCCACAAAACTTTACAGTAAGTTCAGATAACATACTAGAAGAAACTTTATCTGCTAACATAGAACCACTGCCATGGTGACTTTTCAATTTTTTGTGGTAGAGAAGCCTAGTATGCTGACATTAACTGCATAATAAAGAGACAAGAAGTTATTTATAGGTGATGGCACTATTTCAATAAATTTAAACAAGAAATTAAACTACCCTGAGGCAGTCTATCATATTCCAACACTATTTTTCAGTAGCATTCCTGCCTCATTTAATGCACAGGATGAATTTACTCCATAATAAGTTACACTTCAAGTAAAAACAGGTGTTTCAAGACTAAATGAAGAATGCCAGATAAGCAGCCGAATCTGGAAAGTAGGGGGGTGGAAATCAAGTTGGTTGAGTAGAGACGAGTTTTCATAGCTCACATGAATGCTGTCCATAAAAAAAACAAAACTAATCTTTTCTCACTCTGACACATAGTGTGC
>JAWWLV010000121.1:69831253-69846045 GCA_035041135.1 Platyrinchus mystaceus | reverse complement strand
AAAGAGCTTGTACAGAATTTCTGTAATTACTGAAATGACATGTTAAAAAGTGACTTCAGTCGTGTTTAAGTAACTTGTCTATCCATAAACTATGCACTCTGGCCTGCAACACTTCTGAAGTGAGGAGGTCACTATTAATTACCTTACTCGCAAAAGGACAAGATCACTTGGCCCTTTTCAGACTAAAGGAGAACTAAATAAGAAAAAATTCATCCTGCCTCAATAGGGACCTTAAAGATCATTTAGTCCAAGTTCCCTGCCATAGGCAGGGACACCTTTCACTACACCGGGTTACTCAAAGCCCCACCCTGACCTTAAAATCATCTCAACTAAAATAGTAGTTATGATACATGGAAACATTTATTATGGAAGGCAGTGACAACCTCTGTTTAGTTATTCTGAAGGTATTGGGAGGTGGGATACAGTGTTCAGTGATCTACTCGAATTTCTAAGCAAGAATGTAATTCAGATGAAAAATGCAGAACTCCAATTTGCAGTCACCAAGCCATTTGAGGCAGAGAAACATAAGTGCCAACACTGTGTACCACATCAACCCTGAGTTCAGATTTAAGGCAGATCGGATGTGAGCATTGGATGTTATTTCAAACTGGCTGATTTGGCAGAGAGTGGGAACACAGATGACACGTGGCCACCCACAAACTAGTAAAGCAGACAAAAATTAAAGCTTGCAGAGACAAGGTACCGGAACCAGAAAAAAAAGAAGTATCAGCTTATTCTAAACTACTTAATTCTATGAAGCATAGCTTCCTCAAAACTCAACATGACATTAAACAACTTGATGCAACTCCTGACAGTATCAGTAGTCCCATCACCCCCAAAGAGGGCGAAATGGAGGAGGATAATTCAATCCCCTGCATCTGATCCAACTCTTGCAGTGCTTCGAAATAAGCTTCCAAACTTGCCTCACTATTCTGTGCAACAGAAAAACCACACAAGTACTGTGCAGCTCCCCTGATCTGCAAAGATTCTTCACATACCTGAAAAAGGTACTGCATGAAAACTTCTAAACAAAAAGGATATGACTAAAATTTGGTTAAGCAATTGCCTAGTTAGTTTTATTCATGTAAGGCTTTAGAAAACACTGTGAAGGAAAAGTTCAGCAGACAATGAAAACACTGACTACCTACTGGTAGAATGCAAATTAATTTGGCATTTTCTCTCTCGCTTTTTTTTTCTTTTTTTTTTTTTTAAGACAAAAATTGTGGGAGATCTCTCTTGATTCAGAACTGGATCCCGCACATTCAGAAGTGAGCTGTTACTTAGAATTAAGCTACAATTTTTAAAGGAAAACTGAAGAGACATAGAACTAAACATAAAATTGGCATTTCAAAAGAAAAAATAATGCCATTAAAGACTAGACTGACAATTAAGTTATGAGGACTAAAAAGCTCTGCTACAGAAACAGGGAGGAGTGTTCTGAAGGTTTTAAATGGTCACTGGAAAACTATGAGCCACAGTGTGATGCTTTTATGAAAAAGTCACTGATTATACTTGAACAAATCAGGCATCACAAGCATCACAGAAGACACAGAAGCCTAAATCCCTCATTTCAAATATTGTAGATGAATTCAGTCATTCGGTGCTGAAGCAAGATGAAACCAACTGCTCAGCACTTCAGCCTGGTCCAATCTGTATCACAGTCCCACTGACATTTCTGCAGCACAACCAAGAGGCAGTGCTGTTTGCTCACCGTCCTGACTGCCCTGACTACACTGCTTGCAGAAATACCTAACATCAACATGAAAATGCAGTACCAGTGCTCTTGGAGAAACAGAAGGTGACTAACAGAACTCTGTTTACTTAATCATGTAAAACTAAGCCTAACAGGATATGACTCCTTTTCGTGTCTTGCTAGGATGTTTTAACAAGCTGCTGTGCCTTCCTTGTCTGTATAAACCTACACCACAATGCCCTGCTTCTCAAACCTGCTGATGTCCAGCCCTACACGGGCCAGATGACCCTCTCCTTTTCCTGCTCAGCATCCTCCCTGCAAGAACCACCAGTACCCTTTACTTTACCATGCCAAAAACCTTCCAAAAGTGCCTTAGAGAAAGAGAAAGGCACCTTTGGAGAAACATAAAACAGTTGTGCAAGATAAACTGAAGATTTGGCATAAAATCAAATAAAAACTGACCATTAACTGTGGTTTATAATCATCAGAGAATTGAGGTTTTGGGACAGTCTTCCAGTAACAGCTGCAAAGACACATTTTGTGATCAATCTGACAACAGCACTAAAAGAAAAACAAGAAGACCAACCCAAGGCAAGTGGTGTAAGCAAAATTTAAGCCCTGTGAATATGTAAACAGCACACATCTAAGTCAGGTAAAAACTCCCTGGCAAAGGGAATCCTGAAACAGGTATGCTGCACTGGGGGACCTCTCCAGCCAAATACCAAATTAAGGCATGATGCTAAGCAGCCATTGCCTTATTTACACACACATCTGAACAGCTCTGGGTCAAATCTAATTACAGCTGATAAAACAATATCAAAGCAAAAGCAATTTATTAATCTCTTTCTGATCTTGGGATGGCAATGGTCTCATTTCACTATCAGTCCCAGAAGGAAAAAGGGCACTAAAAAGATGAAGGATTGTTTACAGTTACCTGTTCAGAATATAAAGAAAGAATAAAATCCTACTCAAACTGACTACTCAAATTCTTCAGAGGTATCCTTAGGCACTTCCTCTGTCACATGTCATCATTAACACATATAAACCTGTGGAATTCAAAAACAGGCAGCTACTTGGGCAAAAGAAGGAGTACAGACAGCATCACTCCCAGTTCAGGCAGAAAGCCACTGGCAAAATACCATACTGAGTAAGAAAGCTATATTCCTACTGTAACCAGGAAAAAGAGGCTTCCTGTTTATTTACAGACAATGTATGTGATTGCACCAAAGAAAACACTTATCTTGTTAGGAAGACACTGATTGCAGGAAAAACAAAACAAAACAAAAAACAAAAAAAGGACAGGAAGTTAAAAAAAAAAGAAAAAGAAAAGAAGGACCATTTTTTAAAAAAGAAAATTAAAAAAGAAAATTACAAAAAGAAAGAAAATTAAAAAAGGCTAGCAAAGGCCAGAATACCTGTGCTTAACAAAAGCAGCAACATACTCCTAATGAGAACGTTGTGGATAAATGAGGTCTTTTTTGCTTTGTGTTTGTCTCCCAAGGTGCTTCCTTTTTACACAAGTGGATTTTCCATGCTTCAGAATTGGCACACTGTCCTTGCAATTACCTGCAGACCCTGATCACACAGGAGTAAATACATTACACACCGCTCAAGGTAAAGCTCTGAAGTGAAATGGGAATTGTACCTTCTTTGGATTTTAGCTCTGGAATCCCTGCTCTGTCAGGGAAAGAGGTTCAGAGTTTGAAAAGCAGACTAGAGTTCTCCTGTTTCTTGTTAGTCCAGATCATTTCTCCCCATTACAGCATAAGAGCACTTCTGACAAAATCCTTTGATGATCCATCTTTACAGGGAGACTAGTTGGGGGGAGGGTGGGGGTTGAGGGGGGAAATGTTTTCCTTTAGTCAAAATGACTTCTCATTCAATGGGCAAAACCATTAACAATAGTAAATCTGTCCTACGTTTTCAAAGGGTTTTCACAAGTACCTGTATATCTTAAAAAATGTATGAGAATATCCAGCCAAAACTACGACTTAACATACTTTTCAAGTTCTCGAGAAATACAAATAGTACTGATACAAAAGCAAATCTGTGTACCATCTCTGTCATTTATTCAGAAAGCACCATGGAATGACTCTGAAGATCACCTAATCCAACCCTGCTGCTCAGGAAGGGTCAACAAAGCAGCTGCTCAAGGTCTGGCTGTAGGCCTTTGAGTAGCTTCAAGGACAGAGAGCTTACTGTCCTTCTGAGCAACCTGTTCTACAGTTTGATCATCCTCATGAGGCAACAGTTTTTCTCATATCTGTCTCAACCTCTGCTTGGTTTCGAAAGAAAATTACTTCTTTCAGGAAGGAACACAGAGTGACACAGTTCTGCAGCCCTAGGAAATGCCAAGATCACTTTAAAAACAGACTTTCACAAAACTTATTTGCAGCGTGTCATCCTCTCTCCACACTCGAATGCACCTGTGGAAAGCATCAAGAGATGCAAGTATTACACACAGCATTCAAGTCTTGAGTAAAGGCTACAACCCAAGAGTACTGCAGCTCTTAAATCTGTTCTGTTAAAACTGAGGGCAACAGGCCCAGTCGAAACACTGCTCTTGAGTTTCTGGGTTTGCTGGTTTTCATTCAGGATTCTACAGTTTTAATCCTCTAAATTGTGCACTAAATAGGCTCTTCCCATTTACTTTCAACAGCTATGCACATGTATACATATACAAAATCTGAGGTCTTCGGCTTTTCCTGCTTCAACAATCACACAAATTAAACAATCGCATGAACAATTTATTTACTGAGATCTTGAACTGAGGATCTCTGAACAAATTTACTTTTTAAGCACTGAACCATTTCTCAGCTACCAGCTGATGAATACAAGTATGAAAACTGCCTTATTAGGCCATTTTTGCTTAACTCTATTGACATTTTCCTTGATAATCCTTATAAAATAATACTCCATAAATGTGGAGTATGGTAACTGAGTACAGTATGGTATCTGAGAACAATTTAAAAATCACAGTGTTAGGAAAAAACTCTACAAAAAAGCTTCTAATAAACACTGATAACAATGTTTTAAAGCAGTAACCCATCTTTGTCAGCAACTAAAAGGCAGGATTCAAATTCACAGTAAACTCACAAGGTCAGCAACTCCTCTGAAGTACTAAGTAATTTCAAACCTTATTATAATAGGATTGACTTCTACTGCAAAACTTCAAATTAAAGAGGCGTGAAGCAAATTAAAATGATTTTAAAGTGTTCTAAAATGCACTTGCTTAAATCCAGAACCCTACAAATGACCAACAGTGTTATCATTAAGATTAAAAAAAAAAAAGAAAAAAAAAGAAAAAAGAAAAGAAAAAAAAAAGGAAAAATAAAAAGTGCATTTCAGGACTTCATACTGACCACAGCAGTGAAGAATGAAATGATCTAATAGCTGCTTTCTAACTTTAACGTCTATTATTGTAAGAATTGTCATCATTATCTTGAGTTTAGCTATAAAGAGGACCTGTCCAAGTTAGCCTCTTCACTACAACATTTACAGCTGAATAATCTGATGCTAGTTGTTTTCAAAGAGTAGCAAATATTCATAGAAATAATCAAAAAACCAGCATGCGTTTTGAGTCACGTTAAAGCTCCAAGCGGTCCATAAACTACAAAAAGTCCTGTGAAAGACTTTAGTAGAAAGACTGCTTTTTCCAGAGCATGTTTTGCAGCAACTAGATTGAGCTTAAAAGGGACAAAAAGTAACCTAATTTTTCATTCACACAGTTCCACACACAGGTGCCAACTAAAAGATAGCATTTGCTACTAAAAGTTTTAATACACAGCAACATAAGATGATTCAACATCTTGCAAGTTAACTTATTTTCAGAGTTTACTTACTCAAACTTTCTGTTTACAGTCAGCCTTGCTGGTCTCAGGGCACAGTTCCACATTGTACTACTCCTTATCAAGCCACTTCCAAACCATGTCCTTCCTGTCAGTATACTGCCTTATTTGCACTGACAAAACCATCAGTGGGAATAACTATACTAAATTTTAAGCTACATCACCTATATTATCACATTTATAGTAGGGCTGGACCTACAGGTGTACTGCAAAACTTGAACAGAATCTGAGAGGAATCAGAAAACTGGCCATTTTAATTTGGAACGACACCCACGTGAGTCAAGGTTAGCAATTTTAGATGAAACCAACAACAACAATGCTGGGCTCCAAGAATACACATTCTTAATCATCAGCTTGATTTTATCAGTTTAGTGTGGAAGGAAACAAGAATTCATTCAGCCCAAAACAAATGTAGACAAAAGTCACTTAGCATATCACCAATCACTAAAAATGCCTGTGTTCAGTGTTGCTCTGATGCACAACTCAAAGAAACTATAATAAAGGATCGAATTAGTGGACACAGGGTAAGTACCGTACATCCACTTATCACCAGTGGGGCTTTTGTGAAGGTAAAGTCCTCTAAAGGAAGTAAACTTATGGAAGAGGAGATACTACTGATATAGTCTGTGGTTTCCAAAAGGCTTTTGAAAGGTTCCTCATAGAAGTCTTTCAGGACAACCATCTATTGCAAAAATAAATATGTGACTAGAAGACAGAGTGAACAGCCAGCAGAAGGAGATCACCAGGAGCTCTGCAGGAATTGGAACTACAGCACTCACATTTCACTAACAAGTAACCTGAGTAAAAGAGTGAGAAGTAAAATAAGGCTTCCGGATGATCTTGACTTATTCTGAGTAACAAGGACAAGGGCATCCTCAAGAATTATAAAGATCAAGCAAGTGAACTACAGAATGGCACACGAAATTCAGGGTACGAAAATGTGAAGAGCAATGGGAACTATCCTAATGTTATATATACTACAGTGAACTTGAGGCTGACCATTATCTCTCAGGAATGCAGTTTTGGTGTTGTGAATTATTAGTTATAAAAATCACAGCAAATGTTTAGAGCATTCCTATAAGGGGGGGAACATTACTCCATCACATAAGTTTGAGGCATGTACAAGCTTGAGGTTATACATACCTTGAGTATGATGCCCTGTCCTAGTCCCCACCTTTCAAAGAGGGGCAACTAGAAAACATTTGATTAAGGTGAAGAAGGGTCATCAAACATATGAGAAGATTTATGTCCAAAATATAAGCTACAAATCTTCCAGCTGGGAGAGAGTCAAGTGCAGGGAGAGGTAATAGAAGGCTGTAAAAAACCTAAGTGACAGCCAGGACAGACAGAACTGAATGTTTACTGCCTCTTCCAGTAGAGGAAATAAGCATCGTCAAGTAACATCAGAAGATGGTGCAAAACAAAGAGGATTATTTGCAGGGTGGGCAGCTGAGCTGGTGACCTCCTTGCCATAGGATGGTATAGATGCTATAATAAAAGAGTCGCTGAACTGAAAACCGCTGGAAACAGGGAGAATGTGCAAAGGAAGCAGCATTTATGCTTATCCTGTTATACCTTCCTTAAGGCATACACTCCTGTAACACCGCATAAAAAAGACACCTGACCTGACCCGGAATATCCATTCCTTTGTTTCTACAGAAAAAAGGGTATTTGAAACTTTATTGGTAAGCCTTTGCAGAAGCCACAATCCTTGCAAATATTCTAGTTTCAAATAGTTCATCCAGCAAACCGAGATAAAGGAATCTTCTGAATTTAAAAAGCTTGTAAGCAATTTTCTGTAAAAGGGGAATACTAAGTGAAAATCTGAAAACACCTCTTCAATCTTCTTAATTGTACAGTTATCTAAAAACTGGTGCAGACACTAATCTTTTTGCTCAGGAAAGAAATTAAGGACCTATATTGGGCCTCTCCCTGTTCTTAGTATGTTCTAGCCAGCACAACCCCCCTCACCATGACACAGAGACACGTGGTCCTGGCTAATAACTGAGGGAAAGGCCTACAAACCCCACAGTGGGAGAAGATAGCACTGCAGAGGGCAAGGACACAGCAGAAAGTTTACACTTATTCAAATTGCTGCAGATCTGAACCCTTCTTCACAAGCATGAATTTGAAGAACAAATAAATTAAAAAAAAACCCCTCCACCACAACCAAGCAAATTAAACAAATCAACCAACCACAAAAAAAAAAACCCTACAGAATCACTGTTGATTCCATTCTTTGTCATTTACCTTGCTCCTCTCTCAAAATTCCTGCTCCCCCTGCAAGAATGGTTTAGCTGCTCCTGAGACCACAACTGAATCATCACACTTTACTATTGAATTTATCAGGTTAGATAGCACCAACTTGAATTCTCTAATACATAGCCTGTATATCCTAATAGTTTAGTCTATGTGAGTAATGAAGATACCCTTGCAGCAAGGATTAAATGAACAAGGTGTGTAATAAAACTTAGGACACAGTTTACATAAGCTTCCATAACAAAGGCTGCATTTTTTAAAAATAGAAACTACTTTATTTTCATGTGTATGCATTGAAAGTAAAGTTCTTGTAATAGCTTGGTCTTCAACTGGCCACGAAAAGCTCTTCAGAGTTAAGTGTTCTGGACAGTTTTGAAACTAGTCAACTAATCTCTAACAAAGGGCTATTAATTTTATTTTACTGCTAGGAAGCTACAGTGCTCATAATAACATTACAATACTTAAAAAGTTCCATGAAATGACAGGCTTTTTTTTTTTTTTCCCAAATAACAGTGCAGTTTGGATAACTCTATCCAAATGTTTTGTTTTGAAAAATATTTTTACAGATAATTGCTAGGCATTACTAGTGACATCTCATAATGTTTGCCCCTTCTGCTTCAAAATAGCAATATAGTAAAAAAATTACCAAAATAGTGTTAAGCATCACCATTACATTGTATTCTGCCTTTTAACAGTCACCTTATAAGCTGTATTTTTCTGAAGTTAAAATGGTTTAAGTCAACCATGGTACACTCAACCTCTCAGTACCTCAAAAATCTCAATTTATATGTAAGAACAGTTCTTAAATGCATAACTGTGATTCACTGACTCTCCTCCCACTTCCTGACACAATGATGAAAGGTTATATTAACAGGAAAGGATAAGGACACACACACATGGGCACAAAATGCTTACATTCACAGAGATATCGAGTTTTCACACTTGTGCTTATCCACCACAGTAGCAATGAGCGTGGCATCCTGTGGTTTTATCCTGTCCTTTTTATCCTGTCCTTTACCAGCATCCTGTACTTTATCCTGTATTACCAAATACCAAAATGCTGTGAAATACTTCTAGAGTAAGGTTAATGAGATTTCAGTCAGCTGTGGCCATGAACAGGCATCACAATTAACCCACTCCAACCAATCTCATCTCACACCAGAGGATTAGAAGCAGCACAGAAGAATTTTACCAGGAGTGGAAGCAGCATCTCCCCCAGCTGCTGTGGGGTAGAAATGCTCAGTACTCCATTACAGATAAAAGAGAAGAATCACTGCCTGCATTCTCTGCACTGGCTTGAGTCACATCTAAGTTGCAGACTCACTGTTTGTCCTTAGAGAGCCAAATAAACTTTATAGCCTCCATTCCCCTACTTTCATCTTAAAGCAGGGGATTAATATGAATCTCTGAAAACAGCCTCAAGATACACAGATGAAAAATGTACCAGAAAATTACAGAGCAACCTTCATATTTACAATACTACATAGAGGTATGTAGTACAGTGGGCAGTTATACAGAGAAATATGGTTCTTAATACAGAAGATCTTTCTCAGGTCTTCTACTCAAGGTTTTGAAAGTGAGTGTCAAGTACTGCCTAACTACGGAAGTATGCAAAAACCACCACTGCTTCAAAACAGTATTATAGTAAAAAATTAACAAAACAGGTTTAAGTGTCAACATTACATAATAGTCCCCCTTTTAATAGTCACCTAGCAAGCTGTATTTTTAAAATATTTCTGCACTCTGCCCAGCCTCAAAGCAAAAAGGCTGGCCTAGAGCTAGAGCTCTCAAACTGCCTGTGCTACTTCCTAGAGGCATGGCATCTTCAAAGATTAGCAGGGAATAGCCTCTTTTAGCCAGATTTTTTAAAAGTTTTCTTTGTATTGACCCAGTGCTCTTCAAAAAAATTTTACTATATCTCAAACAGAAATACTTGAGAGGGCAGAGTGCGAGGGAAAAAGGTAAAAGAGCAACAGGGCAACATATAGCCAGGGCTCCCCAACAACAGCAACAACCCCCCCCTCCAGCCCCCAACAAAAACTAAACACTAACAACCAACTAAAAACAAACAAAAAAACCCCACACACACACTCTGTATGGATCTCTATTACAATGAAAGTACACTGAACAGCTTTTATCCATTTCACATCATTACTTTTTCCTACGTACAAAAATGCAGCAGATCTTTTTTCTTTTTTTTTTTTTTTTTCCTTTTCTACAGCAGGTTTTTCTACTCTTACACTTCCAGAAGGAAGATCTATGTTCCAAGCAGAATAGCTACTACAGCTTTTTTCTATCAGAGACTACAAACTTTTATTAATGGTATCCCTGCATTCACAGCTGTTATTCTTTGGAGGTTTTGAACTATTTTCAACATCTTTTTGTTCAAGTTACTGTAAAAGACTCGGGATAGAGACATTTATTCTTTCCAGCAACTTTGTAATACATTATGAATACTCAATGCCCTAAAACTGAATAATTTATTTAACACAGACCTAAATAAACTAAAAACAATGGATAAAATGAAAAACTTCCAGATAGATCCTCTTAACTACAAAGCACATCACAACTTATGACCACCTGTTTCAGCACAGCTTTATGAGTCTCATTTCAGCAGCACAGGTGGAAGTCAAAAAGCACACAAAGTTCAGCAAACACATCAGCATTGTGCAACAACTGGCAAATTATCCAACTAAACTCCTTCACCTCTTGCTCTCCATTTCCTTTCTAGATTCTGACATTTAATCTACACAAGCCTTCACTGAAACTGGTTCAAAGCAAGTCCAACAATAGGAAGATACTTTGATGGGCACTCCTCCACCCCAAACTGCTGAGAAAAAAAAACATCTTTTCTTCAACTCTTGCAATTAACTTTTTGAAAAACAACTTAAAAATTCCCATTGCAGAAAATACTTTCTTGCTAAGAAGCAAATCTGCACCAGAATAACTTTTTAGCAATTGTATTTTTTGTTCCAAATTGAGAGCAGTTCTTGCAATAGTTTTTCTCACAGTAATTAGGTTAAATTTATACCAGTATTTTCCCAAAACAGAGGTGATACAGAAAAAGTATGAAGTTCTTTCAGTAATAAAACACATATACACACAAATAAGTTCTCAAGATACCAGTTGAGGAAAAACAATCATAGCAGTTTCACCATCACCTGAAGCCATCACCACCACTGAAAGGATCAATCTTCTTCCCTCACTGTCACATCCTGCACCACCCCTGGCATCCACAAAGTCCTATCCAAAAACTCACACACATTAAAAGTAAGACTGAAAGAAGAAAAACAAAGAAAAAAAAAAAGCCAAATATTAATCTTAGCTAAAACAAGTTTCTTCCAGTCACCCACACTGCTCAGGTGCTCTATTTCACACAAGGGAGGGTGAGAAACAAGACTTACTCTGTTACAGCACTACTACCTTGATGCAGTTATGAAACTGCAGCCCAAGACACAAAGCTGAACAATTAACCTTATTAGCTCCAGAGTGAGCACCGAGGAGGCAAAGTCATTGGGATAAATACAATTTAAAAAGTCAATTATCTGCTTGTTTGGTTTATCAAAGCTCAGGTAATGAAATTATAGGACTGTTCACAGGGTGACTAGCATACCACAGCAAAACCCTCCCAAATATTAGTACTGACCCCTACTGCAAGCTGCAGCAACACTTCATATGAACTCTCTCAGAATGCCTGTAGTTTATATGGACTCTCTCAGAATGCCTCGAGTTCATATGGACTCTCTCAGAATGCCTGGAGAAGGCAGGTTTAGACACTCAGGAAATAAAAGCAGCTCAAATTTTACTCCGGACTTTTGAGACACAAATCATGCTGTTCTTCCCAACAGTAGTACTGAAAAGGCCTTTCAGAAGTTTGTTTTAAGAAGCACTAACAGCAAAATCTTAATGGCTATCCTACTAAAAATCTGACATTAGGTAACACATTTTGAGTTTCCTTGATGTAGTAAAGCAATATAGAGACAGTCTTACTCTCCAATGTTCACTATAGCAAAAACAAACACTGAGTTCTTTTGGGTTTTATTTATTCTATGAGCATTTACTACAAAACTACAGTAAGAACAAATCCTAGAATGTTACAGGCCATCAGCAATTCCCAGATTTTTGCTGTTCCTCTCCCTCCACTGGCACTCTCTACTGTATCACATACCTGCAATCCATGGCAGTGCATTTGCAGAAAGCAACTGCAAGCACCAAAGGTTCGACCTCCCCAATAAAAGCATTTTGCTCTTGCTTCAGACTAGCTCTAGTCTGCTCTTACAAAACAATGTGGCTGAAGCTCATCTTCCAACCTAGTTTTTACCAAAAAAGGAATCTGGTCTGTGTCTTGTGGATGCTTTGCTTTGCATTGCAGAAAGGGTCTTGAAGCAAGGAGGACAGGCATCTGATCTGCTTCAAAAGTTCCCTCTGACCTGCTCTTTTCACTGCCCGCAGGCTCTGCTCCAGCTGGAGCTGACACAGCTCACCTGTCCAGCTGCACTTCACAAACGCCACCCAGGGCCACAAAGGCTGTGTTCTCCAGCACAGGCAGGGCAAAACACAGTTCCACAACAAAGATGTTGGTTAGTTCTACACACAGAGAGCACAGGTCTTGGCAGAGCTTATTCAATTTGGCCCAGCACTGTGCCCCTCTGGTTGGAAACCCTGCTCTAAATGAGAATAAAAATAAACATCTCATATCAATGTCCAGATATTCCTGTTCACTAAAGGAATCAGGAACTAGCAGTGCTGGAAGACTGGTCAAGACCTAAGGCCTTCTCTCAGCTTCTGAAATGTGTGTTTCATTTTTGTCTTGGTTTGTTGGTTTTTTTAAACTAGTGAATTACTCTGAAAACATAAAGTCATGGCTAAACAATCCGTACTTGGCATCATTACAAGGTTTTAATTTATTCTTGAAATCTGGTTCAAATGCCAGGACAGGTATGGTTGAATTAGTACAAAAAGCTGTGAGAAAACTACTGAGGGGATTTTGCTAGAAATGAGACGCCCAGGAGCCATACACTTAAACAACTCAAACAGCACAATATTCTACTACTTACCAGACTTAGTAAGATCTTACTTAATAGATCAACATTAGTTCCCAATGTGGATCTGCACAACACCTCAACTCTTCATTTAAAAAGAGTCTGCAGAACAGAACTCACTCAGAAGACTGCAGGCACACTATTAATCTGTATGCTAAAAATTGGACTATATTCACATTTTAAAATCCATTAAGACAATTATGAGGCAGAAATCATTCTTTCATTTCCATTCATTGCTATGCCTGGTAATTTTCACTTAGTTGATTCATTTTTTTTTGTACCAACAGCATAATAAATTTTATCTTTTGTTTTGGAAAGTATGGTTTGATACAGCTTTGTAAGAATCTAGCACTAACTGCAGAAAAATATGCAACTGGACAACGCTGGCTAGAGGAAATAAATTAGTAATGTTTAATGGCAGGCCTATTTGAAAACTGAGCAAAATCCATATAGCCATATTCCAAAGTCAGGTTTTCATTTCCTGCCATTCTGTAAGGATATCTGAAGATCAAATATGTAAGGTGAGTAAAGTGCTTCCAAGTTTGACAGCATTTCTACAGCTTTTTCTGCTTCTGTCAGCCCCTTGAAACTGAAGTTAACATCACTGAGTGTGCCTGCTGGCCATACCATTCTGCACAGCATCTCAAGTAAGTCACAACCATTTTCCCAAGAAGCAGCTCTTAAGAACTACAAAGGAAGTAAAGCATTATTCAAGAGAATGATGGATTTTCTCCCCCACTGCCTCCCACCCTTCACCGGAACAAAAATAAAATATAAATACTGAGTTTTGGAGAAAGGTTAAAAAAAGTAATCTTCTCTCTCAGATCCCCTGCTCCTTAAACACAACCCAAAGATTACAAAAAAATCTTCAACAAAAGTAAAGCCTCCCTCTTGCAACAGTCAGGACACAGAAAGATGAGGCAGAAAAACCTTTCTTTTCAGCAGAAAGAACTAACTCCTCAGCCATACAACAGGTAGTATCTGGAGGGCAGAGACCAATCCGCCAAAGAGGCCCCGTCAGAAGCCACAGGCACATCTGTCAGCAATCAAGACTGTGAACAGCTATTATTTAGCACCAAAACATTTGTTGTCTTACGCCCTAAGAGAAGGCACAGGATTAAGATTTCACTGCTGAGTATTTCTTTACATACAAAACTCAGTTAAGCAGAATCTGGCAAGCCATTTAAAACGACATCAAAAACACCAAGTAAGCACCAGACATTAAACGTAAAAAGATGCAGGGAGCAAAAGGGATTCTTCACAGATTTCAAGGCACAAGTGTTCATAAGAGCTCCGTAGGTTTCAGCGATGGGAATCAGCATCAAGCATCCCTGTTTTACTCAGCGTTTACTACCCCGCCTTTAAATACAATATCTACAGCCTTTTTAATCTCAAAACTGCAGTTAAAAATGTGTTCCTGTGCAGCCCATATACTAAAACGCCTTCTCCTTCCAAGAATAGAGGGATGCAGTAAAGACAAAGAGGAAAATTACTTTGGAAATTAAATTCTGAACTATTAGGAGAAACTTTCTAACACTGCTCGGTGACACAAAGCATCACCCCGAAGGGTGGAACAGAAATGTAACCCTTCGGACATCTAACCGCGACTTGTAGCGGGAAAAAATTAAATCCTATTTTCACGCTCGCTGTGACCTTACGGCACATAAAAGCAGAGCCCAGTAACTTTTCCTCTCTGGCCTCAACTCAACAGCTTACTCTCTTCCCCACGGTTAAAATTTAGGTCACCCGCCCTGAAACACTCCGGGAAGGCAGGGAGGGAAGCCCAAGCCCCAAACAAAGCCCCGGACCCCGGCGCAGCGATGACTCTGCAGGAGCAGCGGCGCGGAGCCGGGCGGGCTCGGGGCGGGGGCGGCGCCTCGGACCCCCCGGGCACCGCTCCGCGGCTGGCGGCGCACGCCCCGCGGGGCCGCCGCCGCCCCCCGGGGTGGC
>JAWWLV010000121.1:69820017-69831153 GCA_035041135.1 Platyrinchus mystaceus | reverse complement strand
CCGCCGCCGCCCCCCGGGGTGGCGGGGCAGGGCCGGGCCGGGCCGGCCGGGAGCCCCCACCGGGGCGGCCTCGCCGCGGCCCCGACCCGGCCCCGCTGTGCCACGGCACGGGGGGGGGGGCGGGCGGAGCGTGCGCGGAGGAGCCGGCCGTGCCCGGGGCCGGGCCGCTCACCGGCGTGCTGGTCCCGCGGCCACAGGTAGTAGGTGGCGGGGATGACGATGAGCCCCACGAAGCTGGTGAGGAAGTAGAAGAACGTGTTGCCGCTGTCGTCGTACTGGAACTGCTGCCCCGCCATGGCCGCGCCGGCCGCCCGTCCCCGCCGCCGCCGCCGCTGCTGCTGCCGCCGGCGGCCCCCCGGAGTCACCGCCCCGGGGCCGATCCAGCCGCTCCGGGATCCCGCGAGATCCCACGCTCCCGCTCCCCCGCCCCTTCCCGGGCCAGAAGGAGACGTGTCACTGTTCAGCCACCATAGCTGAGGCTGTGGCGTCACGGGCCCGCCCGCCCGAAGCCCCCCCCGGCCGCTGGTTGGCTCGTCGAAAAGGCCCTCCCGTCAGGATCAGGGAATCCATCACGGAGTCCCAGCATGGGGAAGGCTGGGAGGGAGCGCAGTGGGGCACTTGGTCCGGCCGGCCCGCTCAGACAGGGCCGACCTGGAGCACATGGCACAGAATCACAGAATTGTTCTGGTTGGAAGGGACCTCTGGAGATCAAACAGTCCAACCCCCTGCCAAGGCGGGGTCACCTAAAACAGGTGTCACAGGACCTCATCCACGTGGGTTTGGAATGTCTCCAGAGAGGGACACTCCACTACCTCCCTGAGCAGCCTGTTCCAGTGCTCTGCCACCTTCAGTGTAAAGAAGTTCTTTCTTACGTTGAGGTGAAAGTTCCTGTTTATCGCCCTTGGTCCTTGTCCTGTCACTGGGCACCACCCTCTTGGCACCCGCCTTTGAGATATTTACATGCATTAATGAGATTACTTCTCAGTCTTCTCTAGACTAAACAGGCCCAGCTCCTTCAATCTCTCCTCGCAGGAGAGATGCTCCACACCCCTCATCATCTTTGTGGCCCTCTGCTGGACCCTCTCCAGTAGCCCCTTGCCTTTTTTTGTACTGACAAGCCCAGAACTGGACGCAGCACTCCAGATGTGGCCTCACCGGGGCTGAGTGGAGGGGGAGGATCACCTCCCTCTTCCCAATGCACCCCAGGACACCATTGGCGCTCCTGGTTGCAAGGGCACACTGCTGACTCATGGTCAACTTGTCATCCACTAAGACTCGCAGGTCCTTCTCCACAAAGCTACTCTCTAGTAGGTCAGCCCCCAACCTGTACTGATATTTGGGGTTATTCCTGCCCAGGCGCAGTACCTTACACTTGCCCTTGTTGAACCTCAGTAGGTTTCTCTCCACCCAATTCTCCAGCCTATCAAGGTTCCACTGAATGTATTTAGCAGTACAGGATTGCATCCAGATGGTTCTTAAATATCTCCAGTGAGGGAGATTCCACAGCCTTTCTGAGCAGTCTGTTCCAGTGTACGATCACTCACACAGTAAATAAGTTCTTCCTCGTGTTCAGTGGAACTTCCTGTGCATCAGTTTCTGCCTGTTGACTCTTGTCCTATTGCTTGGCACAACTGAGAAGAGCCTGGGGTAAAGAAAGTATTTCAGACGTGATAAAGTTCTCGGGATTTGGAGGGTGGATCCTCAGCAGCCATGTGAGAACAAACATTTAAAATGTGTCTAATTCTGAATTCAGTTGCAGGAATGATCATACTCTACAAGGTGCTGTGACCTTAAAGGTGTGAAATCAGAAGGCAGGTACTGTGACCATTAATGGCAAGTTACCTCTTTGAGGTAAACAAGGTTGATAATCAAGTCCATTCATGAGAATTTGCCCATCTCTACAGTTTTACAGGCCAGCATGTGACTGCTCATAACCATGATCTCATACAGATCTCACAGTTTAGTACCTGTAAGTTCAGGCTATGGGAAAATGTGACACAGAAGTCGTGGCATCATGTGCAAGGGGAGCATTAGGCGTTCCTTTGAAAGAAGTTCTGTCCCAACATTAATAAAGGCTGATGTGGGAAGTGGAGATAAAGGTAACACAATGCCACAAACAGTGAGTGGCACCAAATGTCCTGGTGCCGTGATACAGTAATCCACGAAGGAAGAAATCTCTATTTTTTTCTGGGAAAGGATTTTGTGTTAATTTAAATGTTTTAAAATAAAAGATCCTATTTTTTTTTCATTGATACTCGTTGGAATTGCTTCCAGTTTGATCCTTTTAAGGTTGACAGGCAAAGTTTAAGATATTTCCTTCTGTCTTTTGCTACATACACTGAGTATTGCACACCCTCTGCAGTGATGGCAACTCTTGCAGTAGTTGTTTTGGAAGATACCTGAGCACATGAAACTTGCCTCCCTCTGGGTTTCTAGTCCTTAATGTTTTACAGTGAGGCAGTGAAAAGCTTCTGTACAGCAAATAAGAAGTAAGACAGGTAAAAACCTACACATATAGTCAGCCCAATTTTGTAAGCGGAGGAAATGCTCTTTCTCCAGCTGTGCTCATCTGCTGAGTTTGTTACTTCAGCCAGATAAAGGGACAAAGCTCTCAAAGACAATTACATTCCCACAGGTTTTGTGAAAGCAGCCTGTTAGATGAGGAAGGCTTGTGAGTGCACCAGCCTGAAGGACCAGCAGTAGGTGAGCCAAGATCTTACTAAACACAGTAAAATCCACATGGGGGGCAGTGTGAGTAAATCCCTGATCCATGCGTTCAGCTGATCACAGGAGCCTGAGCAGGAGGAAAGCAGGCATCACTCATGTTGCAGATAATCAGGTGGTTTCTTAATTGTTTCAGAACCCAGCTACAGATTTTCTGACCATTGTTGGCAACATCACTCCTTTGTCCCATTGGCATGTGAGGGGGTTGGTTGCCCATGGCATTAACTGACCTAGCAAGGGAATCCTAAGGGTGTGCTTTCAGCCTCATCCTGTCTCTGCTTTCTCTCTGCCAGCCTATTCTAGCTATTAGGCAGGAGTCAGTGGAAAGAAGGGCCTGAAAAAAATAATTCCTACTGTCAGCTCCAGTATGCAAGTTTCCCCAGCCAAGAGAGGGGATGCCCCATGATTGAATAGTAGTGAACAGAAACTATTCTAGCCTAAACCCCAAGGGCTTATTTGAGTGCCCTTCCTTACGGACTTGATTTACCTATAAAAAGTGACAGTGATCCCTTGCGTTCCTGGAAAAAGGAAGAAGCGATGTTGCTTTTTCCACTCATGGCCTGTCTGGAAGGTCACCCAGGTAAAATAAACCCCAGCTGCCTGCACTTGAGGAACAACTTGGTCCACTGGAGGTGAAGATAACATTATGGCATCTCCTAAGTAGATAATAATTTCTAGCCTAGAGGAGTTTGATCTTCCCCAAATGCTCTCAAAATTCTTTAAGGACCTGTTGTGTCAACTCACAGAAGTGCCCTTTTTTGCAACACAGCTCCGCCATGCTACTAGCTGTCGTAGTGGGCTTTTCCACGTGGGCAGGGTCTGCAGGGATGGGTTCTGCAGCTGTGGGAGCTGCCCTCAGCATCTCATGGCACACTTGGCAATCCACCTGGCTTCCCTTCAGCACCCTGGACCAGGTTCAAACTACTCATTGTTACACACATGGTCATTTGCTCAGTGGTTTCACAGTTATCAACACCTCTCCTGCACATCCACTGGTGACATTCCTGATCTCATGGGAGATTGTTGGTCGCTGACCACCTCTACTAAGTGTGCACCTGCTTTTATCAGGCTTAGTTACAAAAATGCAGCTGAGTTCAATGCTACTTTAATTCCCAACCACACAAGCCAGAGACCCAAATCACTGTCAGAAGAAAGTGTGCTTTGACGAGATCCCATAATATCCGTGGAAGAAAAACAATTACAAACCTGGTATAGTGCCAAAGGTGACAGTCAGACTGGTTTAGTGGATAGGAATGATGAAACTTAGAACAATTCAGCCATAACAGGTATGTGCTTTCAAAACAGAATGGAAAACTTTATGATTGTAAAATGGAAATTATAACCTAGCAGATACGCCTACAGCTGGGGGAATTTGTGTCCCACATGTCATAACCATCCTAATCTGTGAGTTGGTGGACTGCCTTCCTGCAGCTGACTGTCTGGAGAGCGGGAATCTCCAGAGGTAACGTTTGGCCGGCAGATGGTGCTATGGAGACTGTGGGAAGCAGCCACCCTAACAGAGTTCGACTCTCGGCCTCCGCTGAATCCGTAGGGCAAAAAGAGGCTCTTATATGACATCCTTTCTGTTAAAAGTGCTACAGCTCGAGCTGGGCGTCTCTGAAGATGGACCCCAAACAAAGAAATCCCTGGGCAATCATTCTTTTACAATCTGAGTCGACCTCTCACGAGACAGTTCGTCCCAGCGGTAATATTGAGGTCTGGAGTCTTCTTGCTTTTTATTGGTTTAATTTTCTAGCTGTTTCATTACTAAGCAGTTGCTAAGTGGTCATCTTCTTATACAATATACAGTGGTTGTGTATCCTGTTTCACATCCTCTTAGGTTGTTTTCATTTGGTTCTGTAATTAGCTAGTCAACATGCTGTAATATGGTTATTACAGTTCATATACCACAATCTATAGGCTTTGCATATTCTAGCTGTTAATGTTTAAGCTGCTAGTGCTAAATTGAAACTAACATGTTCTACAACAGTCCTCTTTTTGTTTTCATTAACATTCCTGTTATATGGGAGCAGAATATTTGTAGCCCCTAAGTTGTGAACATAGTTGAGTACAGCAAGTGTTACAACATTGAATACAAACAAAGAGGAAAAAAAAGAAATAATCCATGAAGAATTCATTTTGCCCAAGCTCCTAATCTGGTACCCAGGAGGTGACCCAATACTTCAGGGTGAAATGGTGAAGAAGAGACCATACTTCTTGGAATCTTGCTGAAGTATTGTCCAATTGTACTTAATGCATTAATTTTACTTGTCCTTACAACTTCACTGAACTATCCAGTTATCAGGTATTTCTTTGGTAAAACAGATTTTGCCCCTGCTGTTCATATTCCATCTTCATCCTCCACTGCTTCCCACTTTTCCCACTGTTCATGTTCGTCATTTGTGACATCAATTGGTATAATTCTTTTGGATGGTCAACATCAGGCCGTGAGCCCTTATCTGAAGTAACTGCGTAATGTTCACCACAGGTTGATGAACCATGGCTTTTGCTGCTGCAACAGCTAAGGCATTCCTTTTGCTAGTTACAGTGGTGTCCCTTGGACAGGCTGGACAGCAAACCACAGCAATTTTTTTGGGAAGTGGGATTGTGTCCACCAAGTACAAAATTTCTGTTCCGTTAGCCATAGCTTTTCCTGAGGAGGTGACAAACTGCCGTTCTTTCCACGATACACCTTTTGTTTGGCATACAGCAAAACACACCTTGAATCCATATCTACAGTTACTCTTCCCAGGCAAGCTGCTCGGGTTAACACAATTAACTCTGCATCTTAAGCACTGTGTCTGGGAGGAGTCTGGCATCTGCAACCTTCCACTTGTCCACATTTTCGTAGCCAGTTTTTGATTGCCCATGTAAACAGCAGGGTGATCCATCTGTGAATAAAACAAGATCTGAGTTCTGTCTGTGAGATCTGCTCGTGCCTTACTAATAGTCTGGATTAGTGTGTCACATTGCTGATGCTCTTCCCCTTCTCCAGGTATTGGTAGTAGTGTTGCCAGGTTCAATGTATTGCCCCTGTTTAGAGTCACGTTATTTGCATTTAGAAGAGTTAGTTCATATTTATGTGCTCACTGGGGAGACAAGGCTTGTGTTGCAGTGTTTGTGAAGTAATTCGATTTCATGTGGCACATAGATTGTAATTGGGTGAAGTGCTCTAATACTAAAGATTGAGTTTTTTTCTACTATTCCAGCTGCCACTGCCACTGATCTAGTGCATGTTGGAGCTCCAGATGCCACTGGATCCAGTTGAACAGAAAACTACGCCACAAGTCTTTGATGGGGTCCTAATTTCTGCATTAAAACGCCACTAGCCTCTTTTTTTCTCATATGTATATACAGATCAAAACACTTCGTGTAGTCTGGAAGTCCTAAAGCCGGAGCCAAAGCCAAGGCTCCCATGTAATGGGTTCTATTTCTTCTTTTTTTGTTGTTGTTTCTATTAGAGATTACATTAGGTCCCCCAATCTTTGTATCCACGGTCAGCAAAACCCAGCTGCACCTCAAAACCCTCATGTCTGGTAAGTTTTTTGTAACTGGCAGAGGAGTTTTATTTATAGCTTTTATTCTTTCTGTATCTGTTACCTGCTGTTCTTCCTTTGAAATGAATCCCAGATATTATACTTCCATTTGACACAGCTGGAGCTTGGATGGAGATATGCCCCTTGGTTGCTAAAGCAGTACCTAAATATATAGTATCTTTTAAACAGTCATTACAGTTTCTACTAGTTATTTATTCTACTAGTAAATAAATCGTCTACATATTGCTCTAAAACTGATCCATAAGGTGACTCTATATCCTTGAAATCTTTTAACATCTGAGAAAATATGGTGGGAGACCCATTAAACTCATAGAGAAGACGAGTTCATGTCAACTGTCATCTCTTCCAAGTGAATGCAAACAAGGAATGGCTTTCTCCATCTGTGGGAATACTGAAGAACACTGCAGTCAAATCAGTCACAGTAAAACATGTAACCCAGTACAGGATTTGCAAGAGTACAGGAGTGGGATCTGGCACTACCGGGTGTGAGACAATGACATATTTGCTCTCTGGAACAAATCAAAACTCGGGATCTCCGCCTTTTTCCAGTCTGTTTTTATTTGCTGGTAACCCTGGGATTTTATATGGGAATTCAGACACTTCCAAGATTCCTCGGGCAGGGTGCTGAGCTACTTGTTTTTCTATGCTTTCCCCTGCTTCCCAGGGATGGGCTGCTGTTTCACAGCAGAGGGCGCGCTTCCCTTTGTTTTCAGGCGTGTTTCAGCAGTCCCGCTTCATTTCCCGGTTGACTCCGCAATTCCCTGGGTCCCAGCTTCCAGGGGTTTAGTATGTCCAGGTCCAGATCCTGAGCTTCAGTTGTTACACATACCCCTGCGACTGTCAAACTGGTAGTCCTGAGTGATAGATGTACATGTACATCCAGGATTTGAAGGAGCTCTCTTCCTAATAAAGATGGGAACACTTCTGGTATTACAAATCTTCCCTGTACCCCTTTATTTCCTATTGTGGATAGTAATGGTTTACTTAAAACATGTTCTGCTTTTCCTGTTACCCCTTGAATTAACACCTTGTCCTGTGACACAGTTCCCTTTGGTACAAAATTTAAGTGATAGTGTTGGTTCTTGTGTCAACTAAAAATTCAACTTTGTCTCCCTCTGTTTTCCTAATTATATGTCCCTTTTGATTCAGCTGAGCTTTCTACATGCCATAGACTCCAATTTCCACAGTCTTCTGAGTTTTCTGCCTTCAGTCATTGCATATTACTTCATGATTCCTGTCTTACATCTTCCACGTTCAGCTCCCTTTGAAGGCCCCGTGGATGAAGCAGGCATTTTCTTTGCCAGTGACCAAGTTTCCCATAGTAATGATACTTTTCCTCCCAGGTAATTCTGTATCTTCTCATTCTTCTTTCAAATCTCTGATCTGACCTGCCTCTGCCCTGTTTTGTTCTCTCCAAGGGGGAAATTCCATCCCTCACTCTTTTAGTTGTAAACTCTGTGACAGTGCTGCCACTAAAAGACTAGCTTCTTCTTGCTTTTCCTGCTTCTTTTCCTTTGCAACTTCAGCTCTATGTGTTTCCTCCCATACATCAAACATAAACACCACACAAACATAAGCATAAAGCTTAGGGTCTTTTGTAATGTCTCCCCTTGCCACCCAGCCATATATTCTTCAGAATATATTCTTCCATATATCTGGAGCAACTTGATCAACAAATACTCTTGCCACTAGCTCATTCTCAAAGTTCTGCATGGTCATTCCTCCATGTTTTAGTAAAGCCCACCATAATTGTCACTATGGTGTTCCTCTAGCATCTGCCTGCATTCCTGTACTTTCATCCCGCTCACTCCTGATTCTCCACTAGCTCTAGTAGCTTCCATTAAATTCCACATTGCTGTCTGACATTTGCCTCTGTCTCCTGCATTATGATAATACCAACCTGGATAATTTGTTGCCCGAGGGTTCCTATTTCCCCCAGCTTGTTGCATCAATTCTACATCCTTTTCAATTATTTTATCTTTTTCATCTGATCAAAATAGCTCCTTCAGTAATATTTTAATATCCCCCATTGATGCATTATATCCACTACAAATGTTTGAAAATAATTTGGCACACCAATTTACATATTCCCTCAATCTAGGTATTTTACTCCCCTACACAACTGTGAAAAGATTTCAAAAGTTTCCAACTCTGCAGAAGATGCAGGGCAGGGGGACCTCATCACAGTATTCCAGTATTTACAGGGCTGCTACAAAGAGGGCAGAGGCTCTGCCTGCACATGGAGAAGACAAGGGGCAATGGGTACAATTGCACTGGGAGAGGTTTTGTCTTGATGTAAGAAAGACAATTTTTACAGTGAGAACCATCACCCACTGGAACAATCTCCCCAGGGACATGGTTAGAGTCCCCATCCCTGGAGGTTTGCAAGATGTGACTGGGCAGGGTTCTAGATTATTTCATCTAGGCTCTCTTTCCCATGAAATGCTGCACCAGATGAACTTTCAAGGTCCTTTCCAGCCTGGGCTGTTCTATGATTCTGTGATCTCCAGGATTCTAGAATTGATTAGTAAGTACATGCAATACTAGAGGAGGAGTGTTAGTTTTCCCTGCTACAGGCCGCTTGGCAGCTGGATTCGGAAGAACATTAACATAAGCATTAGATGGAGGAGTGGCAGAAGCAGTAGTAAAACATGGGTTAGAAAAAGCAGAGAGGGGAGTGCAGAGGTGGAGCAGATTCCACAAGCATATCTGTTGGATCACTTATGCCTGCTGCAGCTGGATTCGTAACCCAGGTTCTCTGTGAACTTTTCCAACCACCTCCTTTACTGCAGTCATAGGCCCAATTGTCCCATACATGCCAAAAATCCACTTGATAAGGTTTTGAATATGCCAGTATATGTCATAGTAAAGTTAATTTCTTTTGGTCAAAGAATCCTTCATAGGGCCACACCAACACACACCCCCCTGCTTCTTGTCATTGTCAGCTATTCATCCTGGCCCATTGCTACTGCTCAGGTTTTTGATGGACTTGCAGTGCCATCTATTTTCCTCCAATTTTCTAATACCTCAATTAAGGGCATCCTCTTCTCTATTCTGGGTCTGTTCCCCATACCTGTATGCCAAATTTGTGTGCCTTACTCTGATCAAGCCATGCACACCTCTCCTAGCATGCTTCTGAACTGGGACTTGAACCCACTTGAAGCCAGAATATCCAGAATTTAGTAGTGGAATTTTGGCAACAATCAGTCAGTGCCTCCTGTCTCCAAAGTTCCCAAATAAACTCACTGGATACCAGCAGCTGGACATTTGGAAATGAGAGCATCCAACACCCAGTGGTGGTTGCCTAGAGTCCCATCTGGGTTGGCAAACTGCTATGGAAATTACAGATACTATCCACCATAACAGGGTTTGACTTGGCTTCCACTGAATCAATAAACCAAAGCCCTGGAGAGCAGTGGCGTGGAAATGTGTAGGATGGATGTCACGGTTTAACCACAGCTGTCTGCTGAAGGACAAGGTGAATCCAATTGGTTTGCAGATGTGAAAGCTATCCAGCTGGCTTTACATGTTGCTGAATGAGATTCAGTATACACACAGAGGGGAAAGCTGGCTGGGGGCTGCTGCTCAGGAACTGGCTGGACATTGGTCAGAATGTGATGAGCAAGTGCTATATAATACTGTATGTCATCACTGCTGTCACTGCTCTATGCCATATCAACCACATTACAGTAAGAACAAGAACATCAGTTATGGAACCAGAACTGGCTTCAGACAGCAACTCAGCCTTATGCAGCCACTCGCTTACACTCCTCTGGTGAGACGGGGGAGAGAATCAAGAGAGTAAAAATGAGAAAACTCGTGGGACAGTTTAACAGGTAAAGCTAAAGCCACACATGAAAGCAAAACAGAACAAGGTATCCATTCATCACTTCCCACAGGCAGGCAGGTGTTGCATTATCCCCAGGAAAGCAGGGCTCCATCATGCTTAATGGTGACTTGGGAAGACAAACACCATCACTCCAAGCATCTCCTCCTTTCTCCTTCTTCCTGCAGCTTGATGCCATATGGTGGAATATCCTTGTGGTCAGTTGGGGTCAGCTGTCCTGTCTGTGTCCCCTCACGACTCCCTGTGCACCTCCAAGCGCCCCACTGGCAGGGACAGAGGCAGAAAAGGCCTTGACTCTCTGCAAGCACCACTCAGTAGTAACTAAAACATCCATATGTTACCAACACTTCTTCCAGCACAAATCCAAAACACAGCCCCTGCAAAGAAAATTAACTCTAATCCAGGCAGAACCAACACAATGGGGAAATGGAGCTCTCCTGGGCAGTGTGCTGAATACTTCAGGATTTAATGCGGTGAGTAGTTTCAGATAACAGTAAACTGGGTTGGTGTTCCAGCTGAGAGGTGACAAATTTGGGAAAAAGGTCCTACAGCAAGTTGCTGACAGCAACTGATTGTAGAGGTTAGTGGCAGTCCAAAAACCCCACAGTGCTCCTGAATAAAATCCTGCCAAAAGAGCCAGGACAGTGGGAAGATAAGAGCTTACGCACCTCATAAGTTCATTGTGACGTTTGGGCTGTGATTCCCTGGATTCTTACCCTTAGAAAATATCCAGTGGTTGAGTTACATCTGGAATCAAACTGGTTGGCATTTTGGGCTACTTTGTTCTTTCCTGTTGCATGCTAGGGAGTAACTGTGAGGATGCAATACTGAAGCTGAGCAGTGCTTTAGAGGTTGAGTGTTTCCACTGACCTAGGTCCAAAATGGGGACCCCTGGTGGTCTAGCGGTTAAGATGCTGCGCTCTCAGCACCGAGGTCACAGGTTCAATTCCTGCTTCTGTTTCGATTCCTGCTTCAGGTTTGATTCCTGCTTCAGGGACAATCCCCCAG
>JAWWLV010000121.1:69743329-69818321 GCA_035041135.1 Platyrinchus mystaceus | reverse complement strand
TGTTGATATATACTCAAAGCAGAACTAGAGGAATCACAGGGTTACAGGGAAGCACAATTGAAATGATCAAGGAGGTCATCTGAAGATCATCTTACAAGGAACAAGGAGACAGGCTGGGGCTCTGCACAGGGAGTGGCTGAGAAAGGACATGTTGCCAGCAAGTTGATAAAGGAATTAGATGGACAACAGATCCATGGATGAATATCAAAAGGACTAGGCCAGGACATACCCCTGAATATCCCTAGCACAAGAGCACCAGATGCAGCAGAGAAAGGGGGTGATGGACTGTAGAAGGTGGCAAGGCTCGTGTGCTCTCTCCTATTAGCCTCTGCCCAGTGAAAACAAACGTGCTTTTATCCATATGTATCCATGTGACTTCAGCCCACTTCTAGTAGAGAGGTTTCTTTGCTTCAAAGAATTACCTTTTTTTTCATGAACAACTTTCTTGTCTGCTGTGTAAACAATAATCTCTTGTAAACACTTTGACTTCTCTGCTTCTGCACCAGGAATGTCCAGCCCAAATCCATCTTATTCAGCCACTGTGATTTCCACTTGGTCCTAAAGCATTCCAGATGAGATCTTTCAAGCAACAGGAACTGGCTGTGAGATCAGTCTGGTTACACAGTTCTGTGATGTTTATTTCTATGCTGTCCATGGTAAAAGATGGGAAGTCTGTAATAAATGAAGAAGGGGGTGGAGCCTCTTTTCTAAGCGGTGGACCCAGGGAGTGCTCTAAAACTGTCCCGGTGCATCAGAGCAGCAGACCAGACTGTGACTTTCCCAATATGGGGCAGCTGCAGCAGTAATTTGCTGGTGAGGAGCTGGGACAACACATGACAGAACAGAACATCAGCAGCTTATAGCTGCTCACCTCTGGGCACCACTGAGTGCCTGACTCGCATACCCAGGGTGTCAGGAGTAAGATGGCCTTCGGTGCCAGACTCTGGTCTTCTGCTTGCTGAGCTAAAATAAAGGTCATGGGCATTTTAGGCTCAGAGGGCAGGGAGTGCAGGTAAAAGTTTTAATCAGAGGGATTTTGCCCAGACTAACAAGGATGGAGTAGTGCACATCTGTGCTATGAATAGTGCCAGGCCACCACTCCAGCCAGTCCTGAGCACAACAGGCCAGTAAATACACAGTAGCTCCAGCCCAGCCAAACACAACTCTCACAGCTGCAATGGGAAAGGCAGGCCCAGACAGTGGGCAGCCTTGGTGCTCAGCAGAGGTGCATTTTAAAGCTTTTTGGGTTTTTTGCCGTGATGTCTGTCAATCTATATGAAGTAAAGATCTGCTTTCATATTTATTTTTCCTTCTCTGATTTTATTTTTTTTTACTTTTTTTTTCCTCTGTAGCTACCAATCTGACAAACCCAGAGCTGTTTTGTACTCTCCTTCTTATATGTCAGGCACCATATGATAAGGATCTGTAAACCAAATGCAGAGGCTGTGCAAGCATAATGAAAGGAGTAATGTAGATTCTGTAGATCTTTTATTACCATTCCTCATGAAAGCACTGCACTTCGTGATAAAAATCTGCAACCTCAACCTTTTCAGATGTGGGCTACTATAGATAGTATTACTTTGGTGAGGTGAAGGTGTAAGATTGACTTGTATGATGTCATCATACCGTGATGACATTAATTCCATTACCGCTATTTATTTTCTAAGCTTTTCCATTTACAGGTCATTTACCTTTTTAAACTACTGTAGGAAATGGAAGGGCTGTGTCCAGTGCCACATAGGAAATGGAAGGGCTGTGTTCAGTGCCACAACCACAGCTGTACTTGGGCTTCCCCTCTCATTGGCATGACACACACTCCCTGCCTGAACTGCACCAAGTGTTTCACATTATTCTTCCAGATGTGTAATGCTCTGCATTTTGCTGCAAGATAATTCCCTGTTGCAGTAAGGAAAAAGAATAATGTACTAAAATATGTTTTTGTATGCCCCTAAACCTACCTTTAATTGATTGGGCTGACTTTTAAAGATCAGTGCAAGGACCTTTAGCGCTCTTCTCTGACACTGACAAAGGATTAAGAGAGACCAACACCAGGCTGAGACTTGGTGTGTGTTGTTGACTTTTTTCTCACAACTGAGCTATATATCTCCAAACACCAGAGTTTCCAATGCAAATGCTACAGTCCTTCACTGTAGCAACTTAGAGGAGCAGTGCTATGATTTTAATAAAGCTGTCAGATTAAGTGACTGCATGGTTACACCATGATATTAATACATGTTCTTAACTGTCAATTAGTTAACTGGCTAATAAAAAGAGCCTAGCTTATAGGATTTTACTAATGAATATAATGCTTTGTTTCTGGGCAAAACATATGCTTTGGATATATAATTAGAAAAGGCTCCCCTCTCTCTCCCCCATCGAGAGAGCATGTGCAGCTGAATAAAGGAGCTCATTATACCTGTGAGGGGTCAAAGTCTGTGGATCTGTAGCTTATGGTATTATGACAGATTACAAAATCACTCTATTATGTTAGTCAATCTGTTTCCAAGCACAAACTAGCAGGGAGCAGGGCACTAGAACCTCCCGAGCGGGGCACCCGTTGGCTGTTCCCGGCGGTCTTATGATGGGTCAGCTGGCAGTGACACCACCTCTGACAGCTCACATGTCAGACCTTCCCTGCCTGACTTCTGCCTTTGTTGTCACAGAGCCTCTTCACAGACAATCAATCCCTGCTTCAGGTTGTAAAAAGCACCCAGTAAGAGCTGAAACAAATTTGAAATCCATGTGTAGCCATCACTTCTGCTAATTAAAGGGAAAAGCAGAGCACTTGCACTCCATCTAACCTCTTTCAGCTAACCTTAAAAAAAAATGAACTAAAAAGTTTCTAAGTAGAGAGGGGAGTAGCTAAACAGCAACAGCTGGGAGGGAAAGCATTAGGTTCAGCTTTGGCGCATGCATCAGTTTAAAAGGAAAAAAATAATACGTATGTGGGATAAAGAGATTTCAGACATGATAGAGATCTTAAGAAATATTTGACTTTCCTAATCTTTCAGGGAAATTATTTTGCCTAAAAGTCTTATTTAGTCAACTCAGCATAGAACTCCTTGGTACCAAGGGGAAAGAAAATCCCCTTTTACTTGAGAAACACAGCAGTAGTCAGCACTGTGGGCACATACACTTCTGACAGACTGCAACTATCTGAGATCCTACCAAAGACAGGTGGTTCCACCACTACCTTGGGCTGCTTATTTTGCCCTATCACCAGTCTGGCAGCTGCACCAAAGCCAGGAGGGTCCCAGGGCTGCCAGTGTGGCACAGAAAGACTTGGGGGTAAACCAGAACAGGTAAGCTGGCTTAGGTGGCCCTCAAGGCCTGGAACTAAAAATAACACACTTGTGCCCTGTGGTCAATTGACTGTGGTGCCCGGGAAGATGCAAAATCTGACCTTAGCTTTTCCTGCAGCTGGGGCTTTTACAGGCTCCATCTTGTGGGATTTTGTCATAGCTAACCAACGGAGAGGTCAAGCTGCTGCCTTTCGGAGGACTAATTTCTTTCCTCTCCTCAGCAGCCCTTATCATCAAACTTGTGAGAACACCTATGGCATGTTCTCCCTTGAGTCCAGTTTGATTAGGATTTGCCAAGAGATTCAAAATATCAGAGATCATAATCTTCATTCAAACCCCATAAGACGCAAGCTTGCTTTCCTCAGGAAGCTAAGCTCAGAATGTTCCTGCCCTGCCATTCACTGAGAGCTTTTTTTCCTTGCAATACCATGCAAAGGGCACAGTTTTAACCATCCCATGTTTACAATAGGCACTGTGTCACTCAGCAATAGCAGCAGCAGCTTCTCTCATGGTGAGGAAGGGACCTGGGTCAGCGGTTGGCCCCAAAATTAAGGAATGCTGTCATGCAGGTGCCCTCGTGCTCACCCTGGACTGGGGTTAACAAGCATTTAAGGAGCCTGAAGCAGACACAGGGCTGCTGTCTCCTGCACAGTGGACTGCCCAGACACCCAGAGATCAGAGCAGGAGCTTCAACACCAAACCCACACAGTGTCCTTCCTGGAGACACCCATGTTTGGAGCCAGGTGCCACTAGAAATACAGTGCAGCCACAGCATCAGGAGAAGCCACAGTTCCTGGACGACCCAGGGTAGCCCAGAAGAGATTTTTGTAGGATTATGCTGGACACCATACTGCCCCAGCAAGGAGCTGGGCATGGGGTCTGACCTCCAGCAGTCCTTTCTCAGCACATTCCTGAAGCCACTGGGCTCACTTGCAGGGGCTCACAGAGGTGCCTCTGCAAAAGCAGGTAACTAAGAAGGTCAGCAACTGTCTCTGCATGACCCTGCTTGAGCAGGGGTTTGGAGCAGGTGACCTGCAGAGGTCCCTTCCATCATCAAGTATTCTGTGATTCTGTGATACTGTGAGGAGGACCAGTGTATATCTGATCTGTATAACAGTACTGAGCTGTGGATTTATTTCATAGCCTGCATGAAGTAAGGACTGTGATTCTGGAATCAAACCACCCTATGAGTGATGATGGATGAATCTTCAAAGCCACCCTGGGCGCTCACAAATGAAAGGCTACTCATAGACACGGCTGAAATGCTGCAAGGAAGCACTAGGGGGAAGACCCAAGGACTTGTTTGAAAAGCAAGCAGAGGAAGCTGCTTGTAGGACACAGTGAAGAGCTTTTCCCACCCTGCAGACTCCAGGAGCTATGCCAGCTGTCCTCCCCTAGGTGGAACACTGCTGGGACACCCAATCCTGAGTGACCTGTGCACATCTCAGAGCTTCTGCTTCCCCTCCATGTGCCTGCCCATTTCTGAAGCGATTTCCTTGGCATTACAGCTCCCTGGGCTCTCCATTGGTTCCTGGTCAGAGCCCCTGGGCTGGCAGCAGGTGACTGTGGTGACTGTGGTTGTTCTGGTACCTGTAAAACCATCAGTGGTAACCTCTCCCATCAACTTCTGGCTGCACTCAGGAGATTCCTTGAATTGCTTGATGTTTACAAAGTGATTGTGCCATTACCTGCTCATGGTAATAAACTTCACTGTAGTTGCAAAGGACCCTCATAATTCTAACTTTGTCATTTGCAGTACCCCTCCAAATTAGCTGGAAATAGCACTGAAGTAAAATACAGGGTGAAAAATTAAAGTAGGAAATGTCTTCCTCTCTGTTTGAACCATCAGCTCAGGCAAAGAGAAGGAGAATTTCCCATAAATTAAATTTGCTGTTATTATAACAAGACTGGAAGGAAACTTCTCCTTTACTGGGGAGCAGCCTTTCCTCGCAAACACCATGACATGAAAATTGTAGTATTTGGAACAAAGCCTGGTTTTCAATAAAAATTCCCAGGTTTTTTTTTTTTTAAGTGTGGTTTCTCTTCTTATTAATCACCTCAAAGATAGTCTATCAACTTGTTTCTCTTGGAGAAACTTGTTGTACTTCAGGAGCTAGCTTGTCTTCTCAAATACATTCAGAGGTTTTCATACATATTTATTCCATTTCATTGCAGAACATACAGCACTATCGGTCATACAAACACCCTGTTAATCCCCAGAGGCTGAATCTGGGCATGGCAAGAGTCAGTTCATGTCCTTGGAGATCAACAGAGCAACATTAGTTTACACCGGGCAATGTTCTGATGCACTGGCTAGCAGCCAAGGAGTTCATAACTTTTATATGTTTCAACAAAAGGCGTTGAAAAGAGCTTTTGATATGGTTATTTGGTGAAAGAGATCAAACGCTTCCCCTTTGCATTAATCCTTTTCATGTTTTCAGTATATAAACTAATTTTTAAAAATCTCATCTTGCAGGTGTTAAAGCACATGGTTTGAGAAACAGTTATTTGGGGCACGTGTGCTACTGAAGAGAAATGGCAAAGGTTTAGAAAATCCCAGCCAGCACTGAGAGCAAGAACACACAATGATGAGTCCTACCCCATCGCACCAGAATTGGCAGGCACAATGGAGACAGGCTCCTGGACTAGAAATGACCTGCTACAGCAGCTCTTACTTTCTTCAGTGGGCATTGTCCTTATGCCATTGTCACCCCAAAGCCCATCCCTGGAAGGGATGCAGGTGCCCAGGGCATGTTTCAATGATGCAAGAAACGTATTGCAGAGGCCCCGCTGTGCTTACACATGGTGTGAGTGGTGCCGTGACCCTGCCTGGCTGCTCCCGGGCTCATGCCAGGCTCAGGCCAGTGTGGGTTTGCCACTGTGTGCAGGGAGCCAGCAGCTTTCCTCCTCCCTGAGTGGAGCAAGTGCAGAAAGGCTCCTCCTTCCATGGGAGGGGGGTAAATCTTGTGTGGGTCCCTCTCTCAAAGTGGTAGGTGCCGTAAGGTTTGCCCAAGGGTCGGCAGAGGCTGAATTCATTTACCAATGACTCAGCACTTGTTTTCTGACCTCTGCAGCCCCTTTGTGAGCCCAGGAACACACTTGTTTGTATGAGCCTAGCTATCGTACATGTGCTGGGCTTAACTGCTGTTTCTGAAAGCTGCCTACAAAATGAGATTTACTTCTAAGAAATAACAAAACCCAGGCAGGCAGTCGTACTCTCTTCAACTTTCCTGGATTTTTGATTTCTTTTTAAATGACCTCTAAACTATTTTCCCATTAAGGCAAGGTCTATTTTTAGGCTACCAATGTCATTTAATTAGTCATTTTGCACAAGAGGCACATCTGACTGGAATTTTTTTCTACCAGTGAGTAAGATGGGGTCTCTTAGTCTTAGGTCTAACAATCTCTGTGGGTTTTTTTCCCCTTTTACCTCATTTTCCCTCTCAGGTGCTGGAAGTGAGTACAGTAGACAGTCTGTGCACCCCCATTTCACAGACTGACTCATGGCACAGGAGCTATGAAGCAACATGCTCGGAAATCAAGAAGGTGAACTGAAGAGGAAAAAGAAATAGAGTCTAAATATTTATATATGTATTTTAGACATTTGCATCTGTTACTTTGATACCTATCCATATTGTCTTATGATTATTGTCCCCTTAGAATGAATTTCCAGGGTAAAAACATGAGATTTTCATATGTCAGACCATAAAGATAACTTACAGCTTGATTTCTGCCCCAACCACATAAAGGATGGTGCTATTCCCTTACTGAGCTCTCACAGCTGGGTGAACATAAATTTTCAGGGGAAAAAAACCAACCATGCAGATCTTGAATCAAATGTTCAGAAATAGAAACCACAGCACAGAAGAAAACATGGTTTTGCCCAGCTTAAGTGCCTTCAAGATCTTATAGCTGATTGAGAAGAGCTGGTTCAAGCTCAGAGGACATGGGTCACATCTGGCATCCTTGTGCTCAACAGCCATGTATCCAAATCCCTGTGATGTGGCCATTTTGCTTACAGACCTCTAGACATGGCAGCAGCAAAAACCTTGAGAAGGCGAGAGATCAGACAGAGCACAACTGCACATGCTTTGCTTTTTTCTTAAGCTTACCTACCTGTATGTAAGACTGCTGACTGCTGTACAGCAAGGTGTGCACTGCAGGGCAGTTATGCCACCTGGCAATAAACTCCCAAGCCCAAGGGAGAAGCCCGGTCCCTCTCCCAGAACTGTAGTCCCTCTGCATCATTGTCAGAAAGTGCCGAACATGCGGTTTTACTTCCAACATCTTATTATAGAGGGTTGCTTTCACTTGAACTAAAGTAAGTAAACATCTGTATACATAAGCAGCAGAAATCTGCCCCTGCTACCAGTCACTGGAGATCACCTTTTGCACACAATCACGTATGGGCAAAGGGATCATTGCTAGAGCCCTGGCAGCAGCCACACAGGGAAAGGAGCCTCTGGCGGAGCAAACTGCAAAGGGAGGCCAGGTGCTTCTGCAGAGCAAATGAAATCTGTCAGTACTGCTTCAGCCTCTGAACCAATAACAGGCAGGAGAGGAGAGCCTCCCTACTCTCTGCTCAGGAAGAGACACATTGAAATTTGCTTATTAGCTTTATGGGCAGCTTTTCTTTCAGCCCTGTGCCCTGTGGGTATGCAGGAACAGCCTCTGCTCACTAAGGGCTCCAGCACTCTGCAGCCCACTGCAAAGCTTGAGGATTTGTAGCATTCAGCAACTTGTGTTACCGGGAAGAAAATCTCCGTGTTCAGGTGTAAAGCTCTTTTTGACGTATTTGGATACCAGACAGAGATAAATAACACTTTCCAGTAGAACACCATCTGCTTGTGCTGCAAAACATCAAGTGTTAAAGGGATTCTGCTCTAAGATCATCTTTGGGAGACAGTCTGTGCAAAGTTGCTTTCATCCCTAATAGTCTTTCTTGTCCTTTAAGGTCACGGACCTCTCTTTTCTTTCCAACCCAGTGACCGTGAATGTCTGCTGTCCCTCGCAGTCAGCTGGATAGCACATCCTCAGGGAAAGCTGCCATATTTATTTGCAGTATTGTGAGAACTCAGCTCCCATCTGGTGAAACCACAGTAAGCTGCACCCACCCTGCTTGAATCAGGATTGCAGATATTAAAGATAGAGCAGCAATCACAGGGTGCAGAAACCCTTTCTGAGATGACAGAGGTTACTCCATCACGTTGCAGTAGTACAAAGGCAGAAGAACCACCAGACATCATGGATTTTAGAGCTAGGAGATGTGACACCAAGTCCTGGGAGAACAGAACACCTGAAAGGTATTGACTGTAGATTTTACAGTCAGAAGAAACAGTCAGAGAAGGATGGTCTGGTATGGAGCACCAGTCAGGGACGTCATGATGCTTCCCCTTGCATTGACCCTAACAGCCTGTGATTGAGTTAAAGCTGCAGTTTTCAGCCTCAGTGGTGCCACACATTGCACTGAAGGTCTCCAGGGAGGTGACCAGGAAAAGCAAGTTCACATACCTGTACAGCATACTCTGAATAAAGCAAGTTCAAAGCCCCAGTAGTGAAAAAACAGGAGACTATCAATTGAAATAAGGTTGACAGACAGGAACTAAAGACCATTTGAATGCTGAACTTAACCCAGTATTTTCAAAAATACCTTACGGCTGAAAAAGAAGGAATATTATTCAGAAATAATAAGTCTCACAGGAGCCCAAGTTCTGCTTTCAAAGTGGCTTGACTGTTGGGATGCTACACTGTGCTGTGGGTCAGAGGGTTTGACCACATTTCTGAAGGCTGGGTGTGGACTTCCAAGTTTGTCACTTGTTCCCTCAGAAATCCTAGCTGTTGCCTTATGGATGCAATAGATGGGAGGGGACAGCTGTCACAGGGAAAGCTGCTGGGCTTCGGCATGGCCCATCAGTGTGTCGGACTGCAGCAGCTTCCCAGTACACAAAGATTCAGCAGCGCTGCTGACACCAGGCTGAAGCCAGAGGGTTCAGTCCCTCATGTTACCATGAATAAAAATCCAAAAAGCAGAAAACCCTATGCTTCCTGGAGAAATTAAGCTCTGGCAATTCCTGTAGCCTTTCAAGAAACAAGAGACCCATTTTATGTAGGGAGTTTACAGTTGCTTTGCTAAACTGGAGGGTGCTGTTATATTTACCACATTTTTCTTTCCTTCCCCAACAATGCTGTTACCAGCAGAGAACAAACAGCATTTCTGGTGGGTAGTGAACCTCCTGCCAGAGGCCTTCCCTGATGAGATGCTGCTGTGGAACTCCAGGGGGCAAGCTGTGTGCATGCCTTTTGCAGAAAGCAACCAGCTAAATATCATAGAAATAAACAGGCAAGGTTGCTTTGGCCACGCCAGCCAACAGGCAAGCTAAAAGCCAATGAAATTGTTCCAGGAAAAAAGAAAAGAAAAGAAAAGCTTAATCTTAGTAAAAATATAGTCCCTGAGCACTGGCAGGGTCAGGGTCAGATTGGGTTACGTGTTGTATAAGCCCCCATTATACAAGCCAAGGCAGGGTAGAGGCTTTCCCAGGACTATTCAATCCTCCTTTCTCTTGCTCAGTTTCACTGTTGCTCTCTCATTCCTTCCTTCTCACTGTCCCTTCTCCTGATGCTTGCTTGGACATCAAATGGGTGAGTCCAAATGCTTCCGTCACGGTGAGTTAGAGCACACAAATCACTTGGTCTTTGAATGAAGTGACTGTGGGACCTTATGAGTGGGCCTAAAGTTGCTCATGTGAGCTGTTGAGGACATTATTTTCCCCTTGAAGCATGCATGCTCCTTTTAGGGCAATCCATCACATTCACATTGAGATTCTGTTTTTCCATGAAGACGTGTCACATCAGTGGCAAATTTCTGTGCATCCCAGCACTCACCCTTCAACCAAATGTTCTGAAAGCATCTTCAGGCTATTTTTTTTTTTTAATGGAGAAATGCAAAGTGATGCTGCTCCTCCTAACAGACTTCCAGAGTGCATTTGCTTCTTCAGAAGTAGCCTCCTTCAATCCCTCAACTCTCCCTTTGCCAGATCACTTTTAATTCTCTGTTCTGGTCACACAGAGAAAACCAGCATTCACTGCAAATAACATCCACCTTCCAGAGTGAGAACCACCACCTGCATTTGAAAACCAACTCCAGCACAGTGTAAATGCACTACTTTTCACATTCTTTCTCATTTCCACATGTTTAAGTAATTGCTCTCAACTCAGCACACACCTGCAATACTTTGAAACCCATTTCTCTGGTTTTGATATTCTAAGTTTGACTCCAAGACCCTAAAAAGCTGCTGAAATACATATTGGCAACTAATCATAATCTTCCAAAGAAAAAGAAACATAACACTGTATTGCAAACAGAAAATTCATTGCAATCTTCAGAACTATGGAGCATATACTGATGCCCTAACAATACAACTTGCTTCTTAATCAAAAAGAAGAGAAGCTAATTATCTAAAGCATGTCTTTTCATGACAAAGGGAAAGAACAAAACAGTAACTGAAGCCCACTGTCTTACAGACTCCCCTATTGAAGTCTGCCCCTGTATCAGGAAGAGAACACCGCACAGTTTTACCTGGAAACTGGAGTGCTTAAGCTTTTCAGACCTGGCCAGTATTATACAATAGAACAGACTTTCTATTATACAATACTGAACAGGTATAAAATACCTGTATCACTCTTATTTCTCTGTCCCCTGCTATAAACTCCTTTGAAAACCTTAAGTCTTTACCACATCGATCTTAGGACTCTATCTTGCAAAGCCAAGATGCCTGCTCCTTGCAGTTTGTTTTTTTTCTGCAGCACAGTAAATTGCTACCCTTTGAAATGCTTCAAAAAAAATTTTGAATGAAGTCCAGAGGAATAGCCAGTGGCTGTTCTCTCTGTCTTAACCTAGATCAGTTTGACATAAGCCATTTATTTCATGGTTAACCCCGGAAAAATCCTGCAGGGAATATAAATTTGTGCATTAATCCTGCTCACTGGTTTGGATCCACTTAGGTTTGGATGAAGGAGGTGCCACGCTGCAATCCCTCAACTCAAATTTACTGTTTCAAATGCTTTATCAAAACATCATTCTGGAGCCTTCCATGATCCTCACACAAACTTATTATTGCAGAGAAGAGAAAGAGACACCACTGTAAGCAGTGAGCATTAAAATGAAATATAAAGCAGCATTAAAGTTGCTCCATGCTTAATGCTGCAGTTTAAGCAGCTAATCTTGTTTCGGTTGAATGGCATGTTCATTACAGCAAATAAATCAGTAACATGTAGGATTATTGAAGAGGAAAGACATATTAAACCAGTTTAGGGCATCATATTGATTTTTCAATATTTTTTTTTAGTGTCCGATTTAGCTTGGCGTTTTTCAACAGTCAGTTCTAATAAACGCTTGTATAGCACAGATTAAGCAGGTGGGAACACTGCCCAGAAAGAGTATTATGAATAACTTAATGCACCAGTTTAATTGCAGCAATCCATGATACTTACTGTGCTGGCACCAGAGGGGAATTTTCAGTATTAGAAGTTAAAACTTCAACCAAGCTACTAGCGAGTATTTCCATTTTATTAAATATTTGAAAAAGCTTTTCAATATTTTCACTTCAGAAGGGAGCAGGGAAGATTTCAAAGTTCATTTAACTATTTAACTTATTTCTACCACAACTAATTAAGTTATTTTTAAAAAATAGTTATTGTTTACTTGGCACAACTTTGCCTCTCTGACACTGTAAAACATTGCAGCCTTGTCCCTGCTGCCCCTGTGCCCAGCCAGCCCTATTCTGCCCAATCTCCTTCGCAAACAATGCACAGAAGCAAAAAAGCCCAAACCTAGCTCACACTTCAAGCATCAGGCTCCTCTCAAAGCTATACTGCAGAGTATTCCCATATTGTATTCCCACATTGCACCAGCTCCCTGGCACTATCCTTGCCACAGTTCAGAGATATAAGTCCTTTTGGAGTCTATCCATTTGGTGATGGCCATACTTGAGCAGCAACTTAGTGACCTTAAGGGGCCTCAAAGTAGGGCTGGCAGGAGAAGAAACACAGTTAAGGCTTAGGGAGAAGAGCAAAGGGCTCCCCATTGCCAGATGGCCTCCCCTCAGCCTCAGCAATTTGCCCACATAGAGTGGAGACCTCTGGGTAAAACACCAATGACATTTGCAGTAACCAAGCTCCTGTCCCACACACCATACACCAAAACAAGGATTCAGTGGGAAGTTGTTTTATCTGTGGGGAAAAAAAATACAGCATTTTCTTCTCTGTAAAAGGCTGAAAGTAACAACATCTCTCTGCAGAACAAAAACCTCCCTTTTCCTTCACCTCCAACCCATGCAATGTATGAAGGTCCATCTTAGCCCACTGCACCTCTGGAGAAGTGTGCCTGCTCGTGGATGCTCCCATACACTCACCTTAGCCAGCACAGATCAGAAATGCCCCAGGCACCACCTCTGGCCCAAAGCGGATGCTGGGGGAAACCAGCTTGGAGCAGCACCAACTTTGCAGCAGAGCAAAGTACTGAAGCTGTGTGCCATAGCAGAAGACACTGGTCTGACAGCTCCCACAGCCCACACACAGTCCTGGGTACAGACCGTGCCAGGAACCCTCACAACGGCCAACAGAGGTGCTATAAGGCTATCACACAACTGATTGTGGTCACTGATCACTTCACCTCCTGTTTTCTTCCTTTCCATGTTGTTTTTGCCTTAGATTAGAGCAGGGCCTCCAAAATAGCAACCGCATTTCAACCCTCATCACAACACAAGGCCACATTAATGCATTAATTACACATAAATCATCCTGGCTGACTCCAACGAGTAGCAACAGACACCTATCACAATGCTGGGAGAAGCAATGCTCTAGAGAAGTTGCAGAATTTACTGGCTTTGCTCTTCCAATGTGTAACTTTTTACACCGGCAAAGATGCAGAATGTGCATCCTGCACAAACTTAATCAAGATCAGGCGAAAAAAGCTTACAACAGTCTCAGAAGGAAAATTCACAATGAAATATGAACAAAATTGGTAAGTTACTCATACATTCTGATTAGGAGTGCAGTGATTTTGCTAATCATACAGTTTATCATTCCAGAGAAACTCTATATTCAGGGCACGAAAACTAAGGTATAAATTAGCAGAAACACAAAAAGATTTGATGGTTCTTGATTAACTGGACAGAAAGCACTAGAAACAAAACATTAGGAAACTGAAGCCATTTTGTGATTGTAGCAGGTATTTAATAAAGATGGAAAAAACAGCCATTACACAAAAAACATTTATTTCTGGTTTGTTTTGAAGACATCCCTCGTTTAGTGCTAAACAGGAGTCCTCACTCAGCTCAAAATAGAACAGGAGCTTTGTAAAGAACCTTTGAACCAGGATTATTTTGACACCATCGCACAAGTCAGGTGCCCTACCAGAAGAAAGCAGTTGCTTTTAAGTAACTCAGAAGCAAGTCCCTGTTGTCATCTTACTACTTCCTCCCATTCCTGACCTATGCAGGCAGCCCACCTGCATGTCCCATCACAGACCAGTGGGGGACCCGGGGCTCAGCTGCACTGTTTCCCCACCTCCAGCCCCAGGCCCACCTCCACCAAGAAGCCAGAGCATCCCCCTTCCAGCTCAGCTGCAATCAAGGTCCCATTCATACCCTCTTTTCTCAGGATACTTCAACCAGCCACGCACTTGAGCAGCCCCTCCCTCAGAAGCACTTGGTTCCATGTGTATTTACAGGCCCCCATTTCCACCCTCAATTACTCTCAGAGCCTCTGCTCCACTCATTAGGTAAATCCTCTGCTCTTCCCACTTGCCCTTCCCCTGTGCTGACTCCCTTTCAAGCTTCTCCCCCAGGCATACAGGCAACCAGAACCGTTCCTAGTTTTCCAGCTGAAACCATACTTCATGCACCGGCATTACAATTTCCCCAGCCTTCCTGGAAGTCCCTTGCAAGGGATACACCGAGATTTAAATTTGCCTTTGAGAAATCCACATCCCACCACTAGTGCACGAGGCTCCTGCCCTCAGACAAGGCACCGGGCTCTCTCCACGGTGACGAACGGCACTGCCGTTTTTAAAGAAGTCTCGCAGCCCAACAGCAATCCAACACCAACACCGTGCCAGCTGAAGCTGAAAGTGGCCAGTGCAGGCAACCGAAAGTCTCCCCACAAAGACAGTAAGTTATCCCCACCAGCCTTACTCACGCACACCCATCCAAGAAACTCCATTGCAACTAACAGGAGCCTTTCCATAGACTTCAGGAGGCTCTGACCCAGCTTAAACTCCACCCTTTCTCAGCAGTTGCCATTCATTTGTTCTGTAATTCAGCACAGCACTGTTTTGAAAACATCCTTCTGATGCTGTTTTCCTGCAAATGGATAATGGGGAATAATAAGCAGGTGCTTCTGGACACAAACCCAGAAGAGCAGGAGTATAAAACTACTATAGATGAAAAAAATAAGTAACCACACTGATCATTGTTTATCAACAATCTTTATTAGAGCTGACTTTCCATGTTTAGAGGTTTCCTAGTAAGTATAAATATGAATCAAAGTGCTATCCCACAGTAAGAAATCTTTATTTGCACAAAAAAGATACAAACAATCAGTATTTCAAAGTTTATGCTACTTAATACATATAATACCAAAAAGGCAAAAAATAAACCAAGATGAAAGACTAGCAGCAAAAAGAATTCTAGTTCTCTTTCAACACAGTCTGTGTGCTTCCACATTTCTCTAGCAAATAGAGTATAAAGAGAATTCAATCAATTCATATATGAAATATCCTACCAAAAATATAATACTGTGTAAAGAAAGTTAGTAGTACAAAGTTTGGGGCAGGGGGAAAAAAAAGAAAAAATGATAAAATAGCAGATGTATTATTAAAAATCTCAAGTGTAAACTTTGCTGCTGCTTTAAAATCAAAAACAACAAAAGTCACATGAGTATTTCCGTTTGGCTTAGGAGTGAGGAAAATAAGAAAAGCTGATTTTTTTTTAAAGTGCTTAACCACCATATCCAAAAGTAATGACTTTCAGACCTACTTAACATGAATGTGCTCAAAAAGCCACTGCTTACAGTATAAAAGCTGTCATTCTGAAATGCTGCACATTCAAACTGGCTTTATCTGCACGAATGAAAGATTCCTTTGAACAGCTCTCAATCATATGATGTCCCAAATCAATGTAATGCTATTAGAGCAGGCAGCTGAATTAAGTCCCAGAAAGTTGAAGTTTAAGAATAATAGATATAAAAAATAATCTTTTTTTAATTTAAAGGCAGCATGCCTCTCCCAGCCGCATGAAGGTAACCTTATGTAATAAGCAAGAGAAACAGTTTTGTGTTATTGTTGTGAGACCTAAAACAAAGTGATGGTTGATCAGGTAGTTCACATGTTAAGCAGCAGGAGATAGATACTTCTTACCAATAAAACACAAAAAGGCAGTTGTGGGTGGGACCAATTGCTAACACAGTATTTTACTTATTATTAAACATACTGTCAACTTGACTTCAAAATAAACAGTATGTCCTAACAGGAAAAAAAAATAAAACCAATAAAAACAATGATTTGAAGAGCTTTAGCACTGTTTTGTTACACTGTTATATATTTATTTGAGCCTTAGAGTAAAGGAAAAATTTAACATTATGGGCTCCAAAGCAAATCAAATACATAAGACAATTTCATGCGGGGTTTTGACAGACATGAGACATAGATTGCAAGAGAAATTTAATTTTTTTTAGCTGCAATGGCCATTATTTTTTAATCTCAAGGTTAGAAAACACATTTAAAAATTGGAGCAAAGACTCTGGCATTCATTAACCCCAGATACTGCTATAAATCATTTCAATCCCACCACTCTCCCAGATCAGAAATAAAATAAACAAACCGAACTGCCAGTATCGCTGCAGCCATTGAACTGTGTCCACAGAGTGACAGCAGCACTACCCATTCCTGCAGTTATTGCACAAATTTCTCCATCCGCTTTGGAATTCTGCAAGCTCAAATTTGTTTACATCCATCTATTTCACAGGAATAATATTTTTACACTATTTCTTGAAAGTCACCAATTTCCAACACAGTATATTCGTTGTCCTTCAGAACGCTTTTTAAGTTAGAGAACCCTCTGGTTCACTTACTGGTAAAACAAATATTATCTAAAAAGATAATACAGATAATATAGACTTCCCCACAAAGTTCCTGTAAACACCTCTGTATTAAGTACTAGAACAGGAAATCCAGCATCTCCAGTGACTTGACTTTACCTCACTTCTGCTCTACAAAAACATCAAAAAAACCCCAGAACACTTTATAATTAAAAAGGAAAGGAAATGGCACAATAAAGACAGTGAAACATTGTTACCCAAGCAGACATGTAAAATAATCCTCTGAAAATATGGCATTTGAAAAGCAATTATTTTAGTGGTTAAAGTGTGCAAAAGACTAAATATGCCACCTGTTCCAGAGATAACTGAATACTGTAGCCATCAATGATTACTATTCAAGTCCAGCACTCAGCAGTTGTGCTTCATTTCTTGCTGTTTTGGACACTACATATTACCACTTTCTCTTCATTTTTCATGTCTTTTTGTTTTGTTTTGGTTTTTTTTTAACAGATCCCAGCAGCATGACTTTACAGTGGTATAGGAAAGATGGGAACTTTTTCTTTTTAAAAGGTTTCCTGTCCATCCTAAGTCTGAATATTATGTGAAACTAGAAATAATGTTTTAGGCAGGAACATCAAACACTATTTCAAGTTTTGTCTGTCTTTCAAAATCACCTCAAAAGGATTCAAAATCTCAGTTTTTGTGAAACAAATATGATGAATATAGGAAAATACCGTGCAAGGAAAGTGTAGCTAGTCTATTGATGTGAAGTACAAAACCTTAGAAACAGAAAAACACCCGCTTCAGCCCGAGACTGAAAAAAAAACACCACAGATTTTTCAAAACCAGAGTCCATACAGTGTCACACAGCCCTGCCTTGTCATGTTTGTTAATACCCTCGCTTAGAAGTCAGACAGCATTTTGTTTAACTTGTGTTGCTCTGTATCATTACACTAAACCATAATTAACTCCTCTTTTGTGCCGGCCTCATTCCAACACAATTGTACCCACTGTATACCAGCAGCAGTTCTCAGGTTTTGTTTTGCAGCTCAGCTGTATTTTTCTTGGATGTTCACAAGACTGGCATTTGACTGGATGCGCTTGGCTAGAAAGGGAAAAATTATATGAAAATTAAACACTAAGAATTCCACAAAACTCGTCTCTCCACTCCCTCTATTTATCTGACACAGACTTGCAAACAGCTTTCTGTTCACGTCCAGAAACTTTAATGAAAAGATACGGCTGAAGCTCTTTACTACCCTTCTTCAGGGCACAGCAGCAGACTAATAGTTGCTATTAGCACTGTCAGCACAGCTGCAGGCAGATCTGGCTGGGCCCCTCTCCCACAGGAGCCAAGCGAATCCCTGGCACCACCCAGCTCTTACAGTGAAATGCCAACACCACCACTTACGCAAAATGAGTATCCGTTTCTTCTGCTTTGAGTGAAGGAAGCTACTAAGATAAAAAACAACAGGTAGGAAGAGAATAAAGGACGAAACTGCAATCACTGGGACTGTATCACTGCAGGGAAGAGAACAGTTGAAAGTCCTGCTCCAAAGCTTCCGAGTGATGTTCATCTAAAAGGAAAACATTAGCAAACCATGAAAGCAAGCACAGGCATTTTTTTCTGTGCAGCATGGCAGGGCAAACACCGTCAAGACATTCAAGTGTTCAAATATCACCTCAGAAAACAGCATTTTAACAGATATCCCCCCAAAAGCACACAAATCCCTGGAAATGTAGAAACAGACAATTTAGACAAGGCCAAGATTTCATATCAAAACTTTTACAAGTTTCAAAAACACAACTATACTCAGATACATGTAGACATCGGGAAACAGGCATGTGGCAAAGAGCTCACTGACAGCTTGTGGGGACAGGACTAATCCCATACTTTTGACGAGCACTCCTTTAGCCCACCCACTTAAACCCCCACAATATACGGAAGCTTTTTCCAAACATATGTCATCAGTGCTGAGGACCTCTAGAAACAACTGCTGCAATAAGGAATCAATTAATACACCAGCTAGAACAATAGCAGCAAAGCTTCATATTAAAAGCCAGAAGATTAAGAGATTTTTTTTTTTTTTAAATCCATCCCTTTCACAGTACCAAGAAATGAAAGTGCAGCTACTCAAACTGGAACGCGCTTGCGAGATCAGGAGCTTCAGTCACGCTCCTGCAGCCCCGACTGAGGACAGGACCCAGCAAGGCAGCCCCACCAAACTAAATTCCCACTGCGGGACATCAGCCTGCCAAAGGCACTGCTGCCCATACTGCCCCACACCCAAAGGGAAAAGGCAATCCCTAGCAAGACAAGCACAAATGGCTGAGATTAATAAAGACCCTCACGCCTCCGTGCTGAGTCTTAATAAACACTTACTGCATCTTCCACGTCGATACACAAGTGTGCAGAGTGCCCAGACTCTCCACCTTGCCTGTTCATCCTCTGCAAGTTGTTATACAGGTCATTCAACTTTGTGTAGGTTTCATTGCAGTTCTTACAGACTTCTGTGTAGTTATTTGGTGACAGATAAACGGTTTGCCCCTAGGGTTATAAAACTCTGCATTAATGCTGGTTTAAGGCACTACAAAAAAAATTGGTTTGATTTGTTAGGTTGCTACCACTGAGCTATATTGACAGGGACAGACATTGCCATATGAAGCAACCCTTTTCATTTGTGGCCTTCAGCAACTCTTTTCATTTGTGGCCTTCATGCACTCAAAAATAAAACTACAATCTCTGAAGATATTTCAACACAGTAATGGCTGTATCAGCTACCCACTGACCACGGGGTTAAGTTCTAGTTTAGACACTTGAAGTGATCCATAGGCCGAACAAGGCCTATAAAATGAACACGGCCTAAAAAAGGCACATTTCCTAGAAAGCATTAATAATAAAAATGCAGTTCCCTCAGAGATTGTCCCATACCCATCATTTTCCATTTCTATTACTGAATGATCCCATTACTTGGCTAGTTTCTCACTGAAACAGAATATGCACTGTTTCTTAGGGCATTTTCTCTTAGGGTAATTACCACATTTATTTCACTAAGGAAGCTATATTGCTTTTGCAATATGGCCAAACTTTACTTGTAATTTTAAGAGTCAGAAGAAATGTTACAACAATTTAAGGTATCTGGCCTTTCTGAACTAGTCCATATTATCAAAAGGATATTTAAAGACTGAATTTCTATGCCAAAACACAATTCTACAAAAAGAAAGCAAAAGAGACTTACAGCATGCAGACATGATATTTTTTACTGTACAATTATCAACTACAGTGAATTCAGATATTCTGATGCGAAGTAGCATTGCAATTACATACAAAATGAAGTCAAGGTGAGTATCAATTAGAATTAATTTTAGGCTCTCAATCTATAAACTGCATTTTACAGAACATTGCTTTATCTGCCTACAATTCACAGACTCAGCAGCAATTTATTTGTCTGGTCTGTGTCTGCGGTTTATTCAACATCAGTAAGATTTTGGTAGCAATTAGAGGATTTAGAGCTTCTTTTAAATACACAGCATAAATACCTGAAGGTTATGTTCAAAACATGTCAGAGATTTATTGAATAAATCCAGGAATTCTTCGGTAGAATTTGATAATCCCTCACTGTTATTCTTTAAACAATCTGTCAAAGAGAAAGAAAAACATCAGGATATTCTAATTCCTAACATTTCCACAGCTGGCAAGCCCCAGACACTCCACTCCTGTAAAAAGAGCTCTCGACTATAAAAGACAGGTCTAGTCAACACTGTGGTTCCTCATCTGCCTGCCATTGATGTCTCAGACCCGCTGACCTAACTCTTCATCGAGAACACTTTTCAGAATTAATTGGCCTTGATTAAGTGAAAGATGAAGACTATCATCAAGAGCTTTCTGAAGAGGGGGACTGAATTATCTTTGGACTTTGAGATAAAACAAGACATTACTTTTATTTTCCAGCCCACAAATCTGGCTTTGCCCAGCAACAGTAGCAGCCATTTTGTGCACCAGCAGTGGAGATGAAACTGAGAGCACCCAGGAAACAGCTAGACCACAAACACAATAGTAGAAATCAGAGTGTAGATTATTATTCTTTAAGCTTTGAGGGGAGTTCTGGGGCTTTCCTCCCAGTCATAGGCTCAGTCCTACCATGTTACTGCTTCCATCCATCCTACCCTGCTTTAGGTGCTCTAACCAGCCAGACCTTTGAAAACAAGAGTATTTGGGAATTTAGGTGTTCAGCAACAGCATTGTGAGAGCAAGCCAACATCCTAGAAAATTCTCCTGAAAGAAGCAAGCATCAGCAGCAGTGAGGGCAAGCATTCAACTGGGCACTGGGTAGGCAACACACAGGTCACAAGCTAAGCATGGCAGGATAGCACAATCCACAGAGCTGCTCCTGTTCTGCCTTTCCAGCCCTCACACAGCCCAGACTCACAAACGAAAACAAACTCTTCTGGGCTCTCAAGGGATTCTGCAGCAAATCCAGCATCTTTAACACTCAACTTCATAGTGCTATTCCCACTCTTTCCTAGTGCACCTGTTAGTGCAGGGTCCCACCTGGCACACCAGGGGAATGGCAAGCAGCCACAGTTTAGCTGTTAGCATGGCACAGCAGCATCAGCATTGGGCCGTGAGGTGTGGGTATACACTTGGACACCCTCCACCCATAAAATGAAATCAAAAGCATGGCTGACTATATTCAAACAAATAAGTACAATTCTGACCTGCGCAAATTCTGGGGCTAAGTCATAACAGCAGCACAAAAGCTACAGAATGAGTCACGTACTTGCACAGTTGGCTGCCTCCCAGGTTTCGTTAAAGAACTCTGAAAGGGTCACAACTATCTGCAGCCTGTCTGAGGTCAAGATGCTTTTGGCACAATTGTGGCTCTCAGAAGAATTCTAGAAACAAAAGGAAACAACAAAAGAAGCAAAAAAAAGTGTTAAAAATACAAAGGGAAAAATCTGAAACATGTTTTGCACAAGCACGCCTAAACAATCACGCAACACATTGCATCGATATTTCCAGAAAAGGCAGAGCAGGACTGACAGAACAAAAATCTTTTGATCCTCCAACTCATACTATGAGTGACACAGCTCACTGCACACGGTCTCTGAAGACCTACTAGGAAATGCACACAAGTCAGTCAAAAATATACAACAAAATAAAAAGAAAAAACGAGCACAGAGACAGGGCCTTCTCTGCCAGGTGGCTCATATTCATCCGCTCCTGGGCCACTACCACAGGAGCCAGTTCAAGGCATGTGCAGCTAGAGAAAAGAACAGGGTTGTTCTCCTTAGACAGAAGAAACAGTTGAAGGAGCTGAAGCAATGGAGTGGCCTCAAACAAACCAAACCCAAACAGCAGAAACAGCCTCCAAAACCACTGTACTAACAGCAAACTTCCCCCCAGTGCAGCAATACCAGGAACAGTCCTCTGAGGAGCAGCGCCTGCACTCACTCCCCCAGGCCTGTGGCCAGGCCGGGCTCTCATCCTCCCCACACACAGGCACCAAGCTCATCTCTCTCAGCGAGTCACCCAACACCTCACAGCAGGCTCTGGCACAACTCATACAGCAACTTATTCTCTGGACCAAGCTTTAAAAAAGTGGACATCAACTATAAAAGCAGTTACAGAATAAACAGGAAGTCTCCTGATCAGAATTCAGATACGGAATCATGACCTCCCGTCAGCTGACTGCCGTGCTCTAGCTCCTGGTTTCTGGCTGCTAAATTGACTTAAGCACTTCTCAAAATTGCCAAAGCTGCCAAAAGCCTCTTTGATAAGTGACGTGGGACATAGAAAAAAAATAATCTCTTTAATGAGAAACTTGTTCCTTACAGAGCTTTACAAGAGATCCACTTTCTGCCTCTCTTTGTTAAAATGGGGTGGGGGGTGGGTTAAACAAGAACTTTCCTTTGGAGGCTCAACCCCAGAAGTCAAATATTGCCACATCTGGTAACTCCTATGTTCACTGACTTTCATTTCTACTAAGTTACAGATATGCAAGAATGTTGCTTATCTGGGAAACTCCGGTTGCTTCACAAAGGCCTCTAACTGTGAAATTTCCTCACCACCTGGGCTCATGAGTAGGAAAAAACGCTTTACCAAAACTGAATCAAGCAGACCTAAATAATTCCTTAAGTATGTTTGCCTAATTGATTCTTTAATTAGCCTAGTGAGGAGGAATTTACATTTCAGAGATGTCCAAAACTTAAGCTGGCTGCCCTTGTCACATTGCACTCTAACTATTGTTAAAATAAAAACATCAGATACCTTATAACATCAGATACTTGTAATTGCGGACTGAGGTTGCAAGAGGTCACCTCCTTTATTTACTTGGTTAGTTAATCCAGACACAGAAGGAAAGACAAATGCTCTCTCACGCAGATGTGTCTTCCAGACCACAGAGTGGACCAGTCCTCCCAGGCTGCCAGTGCTCAAGCACAGCAGCTACAGTGTGCACATACATATTCAAAGTACTGGAATATGTTTGGCAGCCTATTCCTAGCCAATATATCATGCTAAAAGTACCCAAGAGAATTGCACACTAAATTTTTCCCTTTCACACTACCTAGTCACTGGTATAAACAGCTTCCATAAGAGAAACAGATAAAACAGACTACATGTTTGCAAACTAAAACAAGAGCCCAGTGGCTACACATTTGCCCTGGAAAGGGCAATTACCAAGTGAACATCCATGCACTTTTCCAATATAAGCACTGGGGTGGTGAGGAGAACCAGGCAAACAACCCAACACCACCTGAAAGCAACACTCTTCCAACAGCAGGTAACTAAGCTGTGAAAGGCTTTGCAGCTGGACACTGGAGGACCTGAAGTCTCCCTGGGTTTAAAAAGCAACAGATTTTTCTCATCAATGGCAATTCTAAACTTTGGGATTCAGAAATCCCAAGACTGGAAGCACAGTCAAGGGTACACACTGCTATAAATGTGCTCTCTTAACAGGGCACCCACTTCATCACAGATCAAAGATCCTCTGATCCACTAATGTCATCCTCACATCATCCCAGGAACTAACTTTTACAAATGGATAAACTGGGTGAGAGCAAACAAAACAAGCCATAAACCACATCCAACGCTAAGAAATGAAAGAAAAAAGAAAAAAAAAAACCAAACCAAACCAAACCAAAAAAAAATCAAAGTAAGTCTTCAGACTTTGATCAACGACAAAAGCTTCACTCAAGGTTCTCCCACCAGGAGAGTGCATTGACTCCAGCCAGTGCTCAAGACTTCTAGTTTGCTGCCACACACTCCCATCACCTTTGGAGCCAAGAAAACCGTGACATGGCTCCTCACAGATGATGTGCAGCACTGGCCACAGCTCCAGAGACCATCCATTTTCCAGGAAGTGTCAGGCAAGTAAGCTCTGGCAGTGTTCCCCATTAGTGCTATACGACATGTAAGCCAGAGCACTGCTTTCAGTCGCTGCTATATCAGCAAGAACAACTCAGGTTTTTCCACTTGCAAAGCTTTTTTCTGCAGGTGGAGCTACCTGCCCCTGGCCACGCCAGGAGCCGGCTACACGAACCACGCCACCCCACGGAGCAGGAGGCGGCCGTCACTGGCAGCAGCGATTCCCACACACTCCCAGCCTCTGCCAAACTGCCCCGCGCGCCCCGGTGAGGCTTCCAGACTGCCTTCCCGAGGATCCGACCTCCACCCGACGCGCTCCGGCACCGAACTCCCAGGGCTGGAAGCCTCAAGGGAAGGGCCCAGGCCCCCAGCCGCGCCCCGGCAGCCTCGCACCCCCCTCACCCCGGACGCACCCCTACGGCGCGGGCGATGCTGCCGTACAGCGCGAGCAGGCGGCGGTAGTGCCCGTGGCAGCCCTGGCACAGCCGCACCGGGCGGGCGCGCCGGCCCAGGCAGTCCGTCAGCGCCGCGCTGCCCTCCGCGAAGGCGGCCAGCAGGCTGCGGCACTCGGGCTCCAGCTCGGGCAGGTCGCCGGGCAGCCCCGCGCCCCACAGCTCCCCCGCCAGCCCCTCTGCCGCCTCCAGCGCCGGGGCCCAGCGCGGCCCCTCGGCGGCGGCGGCGGGGCCGAGCAGGGCGAGCGCCAGGAGCAGCGGCGGCACCCGCGGGAAGCACCGCGGCGGCGCCATGGCGGCCGCGCCGGGGAACCGGAAGTGCCGCGCCGGGAGAGGACCCACCCCCGCCGCTGGGCGCCGCCGCTGATTGGCCGAGGCGGGAAAAGGGGCGGGGCCAAAGGGCGAGGCGGGGAGCGGAGCGGCAGGAGCTGATTCCGGCATCCCGTCCCAGGGTCTGATCCCGGCATCCCGCCCCACGGTCTGATCCCGGCATCCCGCCCCACGGTCTGATCCCGGCATCCCGTCCCACGGTCTGATCCCGGCATCCCGCCCCACGGTCTGATCCCGGCATCCCGTCCCACGGTCTGATCCTGGCATCCCGTCCCACGATCTGATCCCGGGACACGGCCGGGGGGGCGTCCCCAGGGCCCGGAGCGAGTAGAGGCTGTACCTGTGCCTCTGGGATGTACCTGCCTCGGCTGCGTCCTGCTCCTGCTCCGTGTCTGTGCCGTGCGTTTCATCCATTTAACGCTCTCTCCAACCGAAAAGGGAATCGACGGGTTTCTGCGGTATGGAAAGTGACTTTAAAATAGGCTGAAATACAGCAACAATTAAAAAAAAAAATCCTCAAAACAGAGAAAGAATTGATGATAGAGAAATAAACTGCAACCTTCTGCTGGCAACGTATTTCCCGCATCTTATCTGAAGCTGGACACCTTTGTTCAGGTACCACCTTTGTTGGTACCTAGCTCCAAACTTCCCCGTGGCTGATTCTGAGTAAAACTGCAGCCACCAAAGGAAAAACTCTTCTGCTCAGCTCAGGAGAAGAGAGTAGAGCAGTAGGTAACCCCTCGCTGGGAGTTGAAGTGCCAGGCTATCCGGCAGCATCTTGACCCCGTTCCTGTCCCATCTGACTAAAACTCTTTTCAGCCATTTCCATGAGCTTCTGACTGAGTCTGGGGTTTATAGTGCTCTGGTCACACACACCAGAGAGACAAAACAGAGCCCTGCAATTCCATAGCATGGTGCCTTCAGGAATAACAGAGCCAAGCAGAAATAGCCCCATCCATTTATTGTGGCCGATTCAGTACTGCCCACATGGCACCGGCGACAGGAGACAGTGCTGGCTGATGGTGCCACAACAGTGGTAGCTGCTGGGAGTTCGGGTTTGTTTGAAACTCCCCATACACCCACTCGTACCCAGCTCCACCAGCTCCATGTCACCTGGCCCACCCAGTGCTGGCTTGTGCCAGTCATGTAGAAAATGTCACAGCATGTAAATATCCAGGATAGATTTGTGAAAACACAACAGCAAAGGCAATAAAGATGCCATCAGGCAGCTGAAGAGCACCCAACAGAGACCATCTGGCTTCTCTGAGTGGGCTGAATGCCTCAGCTCTGAAGAACCGGCTTCCAAAGCAATGAATGAAAACAAATTAAAACCACATCATGAGTTTGACACAGAGAAATGTGAGAGTTGATCAAAAAAGTACCACATTGCCTGTTCTTGCAAATTATCAGGGCGAGGGCCCTGGGTTGGGTCCTGGACCTTCCCAGAGCCCCGCTGCCCAGTCTCCGAGCAGGTCCCACCGAGGCTTTGCTGGACGTCAGACAATACCCTCCTGCACGGGGACTGCTGTTTTGGGAACCATGTCTAGCAAGGCTACTACGTGTGAAAGCCTGAAGCTGCTTAGCAGGACGCGTGTGGCCGGGTGGGCGCGGGGCCAGAAGTTGGTCACCTTTCCTTAGCTCACTAGCAGGGGTGCAGCCTCAGCACCGAGAAAGCCCGGGGTGGCGGTGCTGCCTGCAATAAGCCGGCGCCCGTAGCAAGGAGACGGGAACAGGGGCCGGTTGCCGCCCGTAAGCCGCCCTCGGCCCAGGCGGCGACCAAAGACCCTCGTTGTCCTGCCACAGGGAGCGGGGTGTCCCCGCAGTGCAGCCCCCGGGCACGGCCGGGCTGCCCGCATCCCCCCGGGAGAGGGCAGCAGCACTCCCGCGCATCGCCCACCGAGGGGCGGCGGGGGGCTAAAAAGGGCCCTCGGCGTGTCCCACATAGCCCCGACAGCAGCTGCATCCCGAGGAAGCGATGAAAAACCCACCCGGACCGGTCGCTTACCATCCTCACCGGAGGTATCCGTCGCGTGGGTCTGCACGGGCATCGGGAAAGACCGGCTGGAGAGGGTAAAGCTGCATCTTCGTCTTCGCGGGTCAAGGAGGATGCGTTTCCCCACGTCTTGAGAAACTTAAATATTCTTCTGCGAGAGAACGTGTTCTTGCTTCGGGTGGAAACTGGTCTCGAGGGGTGGGGAGAGGGAAAAAAGAAAGAGGAAAAAGATAAATTAAAAATAGAAAAAAGAAAAGAGGGAGTGAGGAGAATTTAAAAAAAAAAACCTGACAGCCAGGCTCAAGACTTTTAGATGAAATCTCCGCGGCATAACTGGAGTATAAACATTTCTGGCATTAATAAATGCATTGCAGCAGACCTGTAAGATTTCTGGTCATTAAATACTTCTCCTTTTTTTCAGTAATAAACATGATATTACAAAGCAAAAATAACAAGTCACTAACTTTTTCAGCTGTAGTTCAGAACCAGGGCTTAAAGAAAGCATGGACCCCTTCTCTGATAATAGATAAATTTTGGTACCGGGCAGAAGTGGTGACATTGCCTTTCTGCTCGGCCCCATCAAAGGAATTGTACTCACAACTAAAGCAAGCAGAATTTGGCCTTGGCCAGCAGAACTCAGAAATATCTAAGAATATCCAAAACTTCTGAGGTTATAGAGTCCCAGTTATTCTTGAAAACACATCCAAGTGTTTCAATACCTGCCCTGACTACAAGAAAGTATGTCATTTGACAGGAGGAAGAGTCTTACCTTAACAGTGCAGAAATTAAACATAGCAAATGAGTATTGATTTCCTATGCCATCTTGTTGGATCTGTGGAGGCGGCAGTGTGAACCAGGGAGAACTAACAATCTGTGAACCTGGGTCTCCCTTCTGATTGTGTCTCTGTTACCCTCAGTATTCTTTCTCCTGATTTATGCCACTGTGAGCTGAGAACCAAACTCTTTTTTCAAGTTTTCTTTTTATCTTTGAAGGATCATGGCTTGGATAAAGCCTTTTCATCAAAGGGCTGGGAAAAGAGGATCAGACCACAAATATCAAGATAGTAACAGAAAATTAAGTGATGGCTAAGACAGAAAGGAGTCAGGCATGACTGGAAGACTAAGTGCTTGGGGAGTGGTATTGCCCCAGAAAGGGAGACCGGGCAAGCAGCCCCAGAGGGCAGGAAGAAGGAGGAGAAAGGGCTCTGCTTCCGAAGTCAAAACTGCAGCACAAGAGACAGACTACTCTTCATCTGAAATAGGGGCTGGCAAGAACACGAAGGTGTGAGGTTTGTCCACAGAGAGCTGTTTCTGGCATTGTGGAAATGGAAATCTCTTGACCAATTTCATTGCAAAGATGACAAAGCTTAACATGAACAAAGGATCAGTGTATTATATCTTCTTTGTGCAACTATTCCATGCCAATATAAAGCTTTTCTTCCCCATCTCCATTACAGTTCTGCATGTACCTATTAATTCACAGGGCCAGTGCTGGCTCCCTCATGTGCTGGTTGTGACTGATGTCAAAGCCTAACAGCAGGTAACCCCATTAAAATGACTTTTTTCCAGATTCCACAGAGCATCAGAAAGTGGTCCAGAAAACAGTACCACACATGTAATTAATAAAGGGCACACACACATCATCATCACACCCATGACAATGAACTTGAGAGGAAGTAAATATGTTAAATAAACTGTCAGCATGTTGAGACATTTTTGGTTAGTTGGAAGTCAAACTCATCCTGGCAATACTGTACAATGGTCTGAGCCAACTCTTATTTTCAAAGGTTGTGTAATCTTAGTTCAAAAGCAGTTGACAAACACTTGTCTAGCTGCCTGAGCCACTGTGCCTGCTAGCACTGTCTCATTGGAGCATTATTCTTCTACGTGCATAGCAAAGAATATGAAAGGCTTCTCACTCGGGGCAAGAAGACAGAGTCACATCTGCACTAATCTATGAAGAACGAGCAAAAGAACTCAAAAGTCTAGAAAGAAAAAAAAAAAGAAAATTGATTTACAATAATTTCAGTCTTTAATTTAGAAAACCCCAGAATTTATCAGTGGTTTTGCAAATCAGGTGCCAAACCCCACCTTGAGCACTCGGGAGCAATAGTGTTGCATTGGCTGCTAGGGAATCAGGGAAGGCCAGACACTTGAAATCACAGAATCACAGAATCATTTAAGTTGGAAAAGACCTCTGAGATCATCGAGTCCAACCTATGACCCATCATCACCATGCCAACTAAACCAAGTGCCACATCCAGTCTTTCCTTAAACATGTCCAGGGACAGTGATTCCACCACCTTTCTTGGCAGTCCATTCCAAAAGTGAGGACACACGCAGGAACCTCATTCTCTGGGTGAGTACAAGAAACTGCTATCACCAACTAAAACTTCAGCAATGTTAGACTTATGGAAAATGTGTGTCAGTGACTCATACAGAATGCTCTTTTAAGAATGTTCTGCAAAAATCATTTTATTCCCAGAATTGCCAGATGAAACAAGGAAAGACTAATGCCATTACTGTTTTCTAAAGAGGTGTGACTACATCTACTGTGCCTGGCTGTCCAACTCAACCAGGATCTGCAATGTGTTTGTCTTGGGCAATTATATGGCAAATTGTGAAGCAGACTATTTGCTCACTTAAGCCAAATCACCACATTCTCATTTTGGAGAATCACGAACCTCCACCCAACATCCTCTAGAGACTGTCCACAGAGACCTGCCCAGGACCCATTTGCCATATCCACCTGCTCCTGAAGCCCATGTTTTTTGTAGCCTCTTGTGAATACTCAGGCCACATTCAGCTGGGACAAGCTCAGCGTAGGAGTCCTGGACACTGTCCCGACCCTGTGGCCAAGGTATCAGAAGGTATCAGAAGGCACTGGCTGTGATGGTGAGCCAGAAAACCATCAATAGGTTTCCCATTTCCAAAGCGGTAGAGAAAACTGAGACAGACATCAGCTAACCCTCTTCCTATTTCACACCAGCACACTTCTGAAGAGGGAAAATAACCCCTCATCTTTGTAAGAAGGCTCTTATTTTCTGTAAGTGTATAACAGCATCATAGCTTCAGAAATTATATATGGTGCTGTATGATCTTTGCCTAGACCTTAAATGTTTGTGTATTATCCTCTCTATGAATCCATTGTACAGAGAAATATCATTTCCATGCATCTGTCAGAGGTTTTTGCTGTGGAAAGGAAAAAAAGTACATTATATTTTTAGAATCATGACTAGAAAAACAATAATTGAAAGTAGACAATCATTCCAGTCTGTAAAGATATAGTTAGAAATAAGATGATGGGATTTTTTGTTTGGCTTTTTTTTTCTTTTCAGGATGCTGCACTTCAGCAATTGAATGATATCACATTTAAGGTCCTGGGTGTCATGCCATTTCCTTGCTAATATTAAGTCTAATTAAGACTTAATTGTGCTGTTTGTTATGAAATAAAAGAAGAGCTGTAAGACTGCATATTTTTCATGACAGTAAAATAGGATGATACTGATGAAATAACCAAGGTATAGGGGAAAAAATGATGCAGGAATGAAAAAAGACATTTGAAGATAATGTTTAAAACATAGCAGAAACATTAGAAGCACCATAATAGTGAAATCACCACAAATAACTTCTTGATTGACACAAATAATATGAAAGGTATATTCTTTTCATAGTGTGGATGACTGTCCATGTTCAAAAATACCCAGTGAACCAAATTCTGCTTTTAGTAACCTTGGAGTCGGTGTGGTATCATCCCAGTCTCCTCTCCAGTAGGAAGCAATCCAAAATTGTTCTTCCCTTTTGCCCAGATTGTTTCTTGCTGGTCATATATCTCCACTGAATTTTACCAAGTTCCCCAAAGCACAGGCCTAAAACATGGCTTACAAGAGAAAAGAATGGCTGGGCTTCTGCAGACGTTGGATCTGCTTGTGCAGCCATCGTTTCACTCCTTGTGTTACAGCCCCCCAGGGATGAGCAGTGGAGGACGTGCTCCAGAAGCAGGAGTCCTTTCCTCCTGCATATACATGGCCAGGATTGAAGCAATGGTGCAGGAGCTGAGGTGAACATCTGAATTAATCAGCTAAGGGAAAAAGAATATTTTGACAGGTGTCTCCAAGTCTGTCTTGGCGAGTTCTTTGCTTTACATCTCTTCTTTGCACTGTACCTCGGTACTTCCTTTCATCCATAATAGGAGAAAATTATCTATTTACTAATATAATTTCCTAAAAAAAAGTTTTTTCTTTCTTCTCTGGATAAAAGATCACAGCAAGATGATCCCTAACAGAAGATAGCATAAACATGACAGGTTATTTCAGTAAAGGTATTGAAATTTAAGCATTGCTTATCCTAATCTATGTTGCTTCTGGGAAAATTAAAAAAAAAAAAAAATAGAAATACTCAGCACAATTTTAGGTTATTGTAACAACAAGGTGCCTGCTGGTGAAGGATTGGCAGAGACAGCTCTGGAGGAGAAGTCTAGTGTCCCACCAGGCCTCGGTCAGCTGTAGCCTCTGCACTGTTGTGAGCTGTGAGGAACCTGAGAAGAGCCAAGCGTTGTTCCTGCACTGGGGTATGTCACCAGCATTGGGCCATTGTGGCTTCCACAAAGGGCCAAAGTCTCTCATCTGTGACTTTGCAAATCTGCTCAACTGAGTTCACCGAGGTTGCGTGCGTGCAAGAAAGGGAGTGTGCTCTGGTCAAGAGGTTATAAACATAATGCTGAGTACCAGATGGCTCACAGGAACGAACGGGCGCTTCCAAAAGGCTACAGGCAGCTGAAGACTGGATGAAATTTTGTAAACAGTTGCCTTCACACCTCACAGTGTTCATTGCCATGTTTCAGTCTCAGCCTGCTGCTGTGACCTGAAAGCTACTCACCCTCTTCCAAGAGTTCACATGGAATTTATATTAAAAAATCAAACAGCAAATACTGCCTCAGTTGTAAACATCACATGTAGTGAATGTAACTCACAGTGTTGAGATTCTATTTATGGATGTTTATGTGTAATAGCTTCTTTTTTAAATTATTTTTTTTCCACTTAGAGTGTTTTTATTAAAGAAAAAAAAAAAAGCTAGTTCCATCACCTCTCAAAAAAAAAACCCCAAACCAACTGACTAACAGCAGCAGATGAAAAACCCACAACTCATTTCCAGTCTCAAAACTGATCTAATACTGCATACTCAATCTTTGTCTGCTGGGCGGAACTGTACAGATCTACCTGCATGGCCAGTGCAGGTAACTTGGCCATCCTGCCCACACCACGCCCCTGAAATCTCTGTCTGGCAGGATTTAGCTCTAATCCACATTTAAGGTGACAGTTGCACTGACTCCTTCCAGGGGCAAAGGACCCCAAGCAAATTTTCAAGAAGAGGTTCCAGAGACAGAGAAGAGGTCAGGCTGTGAGGCTTTATAAAAGAATAAGATTTGATTTCCCTTACACTTTCTACACTGTATTAACTGAAGTGTTTGAAAGAGAGGAGTTACTTATTCAACACGAACCTGTCAATTCTTCATCATGTTGGGCAAGGCTTTGTCAGCAGCACGAGTTTGTGGATGTCTGAGACTGCCTTACATGCACTGATGTCTCACTGTCTTCCAGCTATTCAAAGCCTGGGTACCTTTGTCGACAAATGATTAAAAAAAATAAGGAACAGTTGATCCCGGAAATTTCCCACGGGATTTTCAACATCTTCGCTCGCGGTGAAAGCCGACACACACACACACACACACACACACACACACACACACACACACACTGGCCAGTCCCAGCATCGACTGCGGCCAGCTCCCGCTTTCTGTGAGCTCCGTCCAACAGCCGGACACCCGCCGTAGGAATTCTCCCTCCATGGTTCCTTATTGCAAGGTGCGTGGCCCCGGCGTCGCGCGTGGAGCCCCCCGCTCGTGGGAGCACAGGCGCTCTCCCCCCACATCCCTCCCGCGCACCTCGGGGGGCGTCAAGCAGTGGGGGAGGCGGGGGTGGTGAGGATAGATGGGACGTCCATCTAGACGGACGGACAGATAGATGGACAGACTTCAGGTGCACCCTTCCCCTCTTCACGGCTCTGTCTCGACGAGGACAGTGCTAGGGCAGCCTACTGGGACTCACTCCCACGCAGACCTCTGGAGAACTGCTGTGACTTTTTTCTCTCAGAGCGCGGGTATCAGGAGCCCAGATTTAGGGTTTGGGGTTTTTTTCCAAGTCAGGTATTCCCTTCCTCACAATAACCCCTGAACTTGTCACAGGGGAGGCTTAAACAGCTCGCGAAAGGAAAGGATAAGAGCCGATGAAACCCGGCACGCACACAGGGGTACACGGGCTCCCCCTCCCCACGGGCACGCTGCCCCTGTCACAGATGAAGTGGGCTCCGAGGGCTGTGGGGCTGAGCGGCAGCAGCAACCTGTTGACACCGGCGACCGCACAGGCAGCCTTCCCGGAGCTGGAGGCGGCTTCCCATTCCTCCCGAGCCCTCCACCCGTTTCTCCTTGGCAGGGTAGGGCCGCAGGCAGAGGCTGCGGAGAGCTCGCTCGGTGCCGCGTCAGGGATCTGGAATATGCCCAGGCTGTCCTGCGCCCCTCGAGGTCGGGGCTTGGGGAGGCGGGGGTCCGAGAGCCCGATACTAGCCGGGCCTTTTTGGCATGGGGTGGGGGTTGTTTTGAGGAGCGGCCGTGGCAGCAGCTCCGGCGGTGGCTTTGGGAGCAATGCCGCCCTCCGGCCCCGCTCCCCGGGCCCCCCGGGCCCACCGCCCCCAGCCCCCGGCCCGCCCCGCCGCCGCCGCCGCCAGGGTCGCCTCCCCTGCCCGGAGCCGCTCTGGGACTCGGCTTTTTGTTATTTTCACGGAGCAGATATTAATTAAAAGAAATACATGATTAAAAAGTAATGAGTTGAATAAAAATTATCTCCGCTCATTTTCTGATTATGTTAATTGTTAAAAACCCTTCAATCACGCTGTTGCAGTCAATGGGTTTTAATGTGAAATTAGTGGGCTCTTGATAACTTACAGTCCAGAATAATCCTGGAGGTTTAGTCATCATTCCTAATAACGAGATGTTACTGAGAACGGAGATTTTACATGATTTTGCCACATTCAGCCCTTCCCCCATGGAAGGGTCTGCCTTTGTGGCACACAACTTCAATTTTCATGCGTACGACTACTTTGTTAGTCTTCCCCTGTGTACTGCTCCATTATACGCCAATTACATATTTTATGTGCCCCTGTGTCGTCTGAACATTTAGAAAAAAACCCACCGTGTGTCCGATATAAGGAAAGAAAAACAATTTTGTCCCTCATGAATTTCTAATTTTATTTTATCCGTCCAACTCATCTTGGATATTGTGACTCTTTCTTTGCTCTGGTTAATTTTCTCCCTAAGAGATAAGAACAGGTTTATACTGAAAATATTAAAGTAATTAAACTCTAAAGGGGAAAAAAAAAAAGCTGCAGGCGCTGGTATTCTACAGGCTTAAGGACTAGGGGTGGAAATAAATATGTAGAGTCTCTCCTGTGGGTAATCGCAAAGAGCCGGGGATTTGAGAACTTCAGCCCCGCGTTCGGAAATGCCCTGAAATTCGCCCATCAGAGAGGGACGAAATGACGGCCCTCGGACCACTGTTATTAGAGTCAACATGTTTCTGCCCTAGAAATTCGTTTTAGAGAGGTTTCCTTTTCATGCAGATAACTAAATGTATCCTTTTCTGTTCGACAGACTTAAAAATTTTCACCTAAATCCGCTCCTCGTATTCACCTAACAATTTAGCTGAAATCTCGAGCACTGACAGCAAACTGACTCCTCGCTGGAAGGAGGAAAGGAGCGGAGCGGAAGAGAGGAGCTGGTGCGGAGCACCGATCCGTGCTGCCAGCCCGGGATGTGCCCGAATTCCTTCGCAGGGGCTGTCCCAGCCGCGGGCGAGAAGCCGCCCGGGCCGTCGGGGAGCGGGCGCTGGGAGCCCTCGGGACCCACGGGCAGCCGCCGGACCCGCTCAGTGTCACTTCTAGAGGCTAAAAAAAAGGAGGGGGAAAGAAAAAAAAAAAAGGAGGGAAAAAAAGGCAGCAGCAAAATTGGCGCTCTCTGTTTGTGTATGAGCGAGCATATCCACGTATTCCTTTCCCTCGAGACAAAGTGCTGGTGCCGTGCATCCCTCTGTCACCACAAGGATATCTAATTACTGCTGACAGATAAGAAAAGATGTTTTCGGGCGGACCGATGGGCCTGACGAGGGGGCGGCAGATTGCGGGGCGCATTCCCGGCCAGCCCTGCACCGATCAGTCTGGGGAAAGGTCTGAGGCACGGCGACTTGGGGTGGTGCTGGTTTAATATTGATCCCCTATTACCGTTGGCGAGGAGCGGATGTTTGCTGGTCTTGCGGGAAGCAGCGGGGTCAGGCCGGGTCCTGCACTCCTGCCTCTGGCTCCTTTGAGGTGGGGGGAGGCCGGCCAGGATCGGGCCCTGCGTGTGCTGCCCCCACGGGAAGAGGCCACCCAGTGGCAGCATCCCCGTTTCCCACCCACACCTGCCCCCCCCCTGCCCCCTTCCCGGGCAGCTCCCGTGGGCGTCGGGCCTCGGCGAGCAGGGAGAACTTTATGTCCTAATTTGTTGTGAAGGGGAGCTCTTGGGGGCTGTGGTTTGGTTTGTTGTTGTTTTGGTTTGGGATTTTTTGTAGGGTTTTTTCTTCACTCGCGCTTCTGCTAAAAAAAGAGCCATTTGTTTACAAAGCCCTTCTGCCCCCATCTGAGCCCACCCGACGGGGCTCCCTAAAGGAGCGGGAGGGGGATCCCTCCGTGCCAGGCCCCCTCGCCGGTTCATTTCTCTATTTGCATCCGCAGTTAGCTGAAGATCATTTTAATAAATAACAATGAAAGAGGAGCGCATCTAGAGGGCTTGTCGGCAACATTCAAAAGCCAATAGAGTTTATAATTTTACTCTATCATTTCTTATTGATTAGAGTAATCAAGATAAAAAGCTAGCTGGGCTCCGAGAAGTTCAGCGGCATATCATTAAAGATAAGAGTCAGTTAATTCTGGCGCAGTAGTAATGGTGACGGCGATGAAGAGTTCATTTGCATGAGATGCTGAGCCCCGTAACAAGAGGACAAAAATCACTAATTAGGACTGCAGAGTGTCTCGAGTTCTTCAAGCACCCTTTCGAGATGAGGGATGATGCAAAGAGGCTGCACTTTTATGTAAATCCAGGCCAGGACACCACGACCGGGGTGCTGCTCCCCGGCAGGGATTGCCCAACGGGGACGGGCCGGATTGCCGGGACCTCTCCGGGCTCCGGTGTGTACGGCCGCCTCCGCACGGAGCTTGCGGGACGCCGGCTGCCCAGAGCAGCCCGGGCAACACGGGGGAAAACACGGCTGCAGCGGGTGCCGGGATTGCCCTGAAAACTGCGAGGTGGGGGAAAAGGACAAGAAGAAAAAAAAAAAAAAGGAGGGAAAAAATGAAACAGAAATAAAACCCGTAGCCTTGCTTAAAAGTTTATTCGTCAGTTCTATTAAAAAAAAAAAAAAAGCGAAAACAAATAAACCTCACACCAATGAAAAATAAAATCTGCACTAACTAAGGTACCCGTGAGCCTGCAGATTGTTAAAAACTAGGGAGAGCACTTCGCCGCGACCTGCGAGCGGAGTCCCCATCTGCGAAGAACGGGGAGCGCTCCCAGGACCCCACAGTCCCGGGGATCGCGCAGAGGCGATCCGCCAGTCCCTCCTGCTGCCTGCGGGCTCCCGGGCACCTCCTTCCCCACGGAGCACGAGTGGGGCCATCGCCCCCTCCTTTCATCGTGGTTACTGTCTTCCCCCTTTTCCCCCGTCTCGTCTCGCCCCCTCTCTGCTCGCACAGACAGACACAAACCCGAGCAAAACCACTGAGCTTCAGTCAGCCCTCCGGGAAGGAAGAACACCCGTGGGGCTTTGGAGAAGCTCCTCTCAAAAGCCGGGGGGCCAGCAGTGGGCTGATGGCTATCGACTTGTTTACTTGCTCGAAAGGTATCAGCCGCGGGAGGCTTGGCAGCTGGCTGTCAGCGCTAACTTTGCCCTTCTCTTGGCCGGGGAGTAAAGGATTCACGGCCTTCTTTGGGCTAATTGTAGGTGTCAGCGTGGAAAGCGGCAATGTTTGCCGCCTCTCAAAAGTCTCACTGTCTCTCTCGCCCCCCAGCAGCTTCCCGGCCAGCCTCGCTACCCCGCCGCACACAGCCCTGCATACACACGCAGGACCAGGTGCCCCGGCTACACCCACCCCTCACAGCCTCCTCTCACTTTCACCCATGTTCACACCTTTCTCTCTCCACACGTGTCCCTCCTCACCCGCCCCCCGCGGCGCACACATCTCCCGATCACGAACAGGATCCGCGCCCGTGTGTCCACCCGCGGAGATCCCTCTCCCCCTCCGTTCCTTGCACACTCGCTGGCAAGAGTGCACACCAGCGTGTCGCCGTCTCGGGTGCACGGATTCCTCACATTTCCAAAGCCCCTTCCCGCCCACGTGCACCTCCTGGCACCCTCTTGCACGCCCCAGCACACTCACATGCACATAAGCCCCACCTTCCCTGCAAGCTCACCTGCTCACACGCCCTCAGACAGACAGACAATCACCCCGCTTCAGAAACCTCCTCCCGCCCCCGACACCCCCCGTACCCTCGCACACCCCCTGAGCCGGGGCCCGGGGCCCGTGCAGAGGAGGGTAGCCGCTATCCTCCCGCCTCGCCTCCCCGGTCCCCGGCTCTTTGGACTTTTGTCTGGCTATGTGGCTGAAGGCTCCTTTCCCCTTGTTCTTCCCATAGAGAATAAAGTCAGTCTGTATTTAATGGTTATGGCGGATGTGAGGAGGATTTGGCAAATGAAGAGGCCTTTTGCTCTAAAATATTGTTCCTTACGTCGTGTGAGTCTACCAACCCACCACGACCCCATATTCTTCTCCGGGTGTCTGACTCGAATGACAAACGAGCTGATTTTTTCAGTACATCGCTGGGAAATGTAGTGAGTGATAATAGAGATTTCTCTTTCATTTTTTACGCTTGACTTGGTTATTGTTGCTTTTCTTTTCCCGTGATTCCTTCTGAGGATTAGCTCTGACTTCCCCACTATTGGCGGTCAAAGTGGCCCAAACTCTGGATGACAATTGATGGGGATCAGGGGATTGCCCATTCTGTGCCTGTAAGAACTGATTTGTGCCAGAGAAACTCATCAAGTATAGGCAAAGAATAAAAAGCATTTGGGGGTAAATGTATTCATTGAGAAGGGTTCTTCCAAATTGCTTCTAAGTTTTCTTAATGAAAAGTAACGCTTGCAGCAATCAACGGCTTTTTGACGGATTACAAACCTGGGTAGGACTATGGGACTGCATTTAAAAGTGCCTCAGCCTTAGCATGGGGGCAACTTGCTCACAAAAGTGTAGGAACGAGGGTCAGGCCGCAAAATACAAAGCTGAGGTTTGATGCGTGTAAGAGTAATGAAAGGTGCATTAATTTATTAACATGGTGCGCGCAGGAGAAGTGAAAGAACAGCCCGGTGTAAGAAGAATCATTAACTCTCTACCCCAGGGACCCACCCAAGGCTCGCCATTTACATCAAAATAGTTATTGTATCTTTAGAGAGATTAAAAAAATCCCGCGGCAGCAACGGTCCGTGTAAGAGGTGGAGGAGAGGAGAAGGGAAAAGAAAAAGAAAAGGAAAGGAGAAGGACTCAGCAGAGATACAGGGCCAGAGAGAAGGTGTAGGGGGCGGCGGCCCTGCCCCGGCCCCATCCCGGCCCCCGCCGAGCCCCTTTGCCTCCGCCTGTCTCCCCGGGGCGTCGGGCAGCAGCGGTGGAGCCCTGGGGCCCGGCACCCTGAGTCCCCCTCCCCCTGAAGTGTGGCTTCGGGCGCTTAAACATCGATTTTGTTAATTAGTCTAATCATTAGGGGCCGGGGAGAGCGGGCCTGGGAGGGAACCGGGCGGGAGGCGGCATTCTGCGGGGAGAGCGGGCTTTGTCCCGGGCTGGGTTAGCGCTCCGCCGGCCCGGCCCGGCCCGGCCTGGGCTGCGTTTCTCGTCTCGTGGGGCTCTTTTCTTTCTTTTTTTCTCTCGTATTTTTCTTAAACAGTCGAAGGACACATTGAGAACGGCCCCGAAGTGAAAAGGGTTAGGCCGGGAAGGAGAGCGGGGAGGAATGTCCAGACCTTCCCTGCGTTCCCTTCGAACCCGAAAGGCCGGAATATTAACTTTTTTCCCCCTGCATCTTGTCAATGCTATCATGGCTTTGATGGGAGGGTCTTCAAGGTGGCACATTTCTGAACTTAACCCCTTTTCAAACTAACTCTCTACCTCCCTTGTTAGTGCCCAGCTCTGAACTTCTGAAGAGTATTTTTGTGTGAGTCAGGGTTCATTCACTCGGGGGCTTTTGTAGGACTTTCTTCCTTTCAGCCCTCAGTGTGTTACACCAATTAAAGGACGACGTGCTGTAAATGTAATGGGCCGAGCAGTGATTGTTTTTGACAAGCAACAAAACACATAGATCCACCCCTTAGATTAGGCCGTTGAAGGGAGGTTCATGCCGGTCAGTTTACTGAATAGTTCATGAACTGTAATTCTGAGGGCTTGTGTGAAAGAAAATGTCTCTCTCCCTTTCTTTCTTTCTTTTTTTTTTTTTTCTTTCTTTTCCCCTCTAAGAGAAGAAACACGAAGCATCTAGGGGCAAGGGGATGGCTTGGGAGGGTGAGGGGAGTTGGAGGAGAGCAGAGGTGGCTTTGTCTTGTCATTTAGAAAGGAAAAAAAAAAGAAGCTAACAGTCAAGCCACTTTATGTCACTAAACATGTCAGCTGCCTTTGCAGAGGTGCTCCTCTCCGTACGTCTTTATAGGCAGCTTCGAGCTGATAACCTGCTACCTGCTCCCATCCACACAGAATTTTTATGTGGTTCAGACCTTCCTCGTAGCTGGACCAGAAGACTTGATAATTCTGACTTCATTTCACAAGAGGAAAAAAATGTGGATTAGAATTGAACCTTTAAGGAGCATAACACACAGGAGAAATTGTATCATATCATGGGCCTGATCCTGTTCTTCTTCAGCTCAGTTGTGGGGGGGAGGGAAGTAGGGAAAATCCTCTATAATCTGAACAGGACCTGAGTGTAAAAAAGGTTTGGGAAATGGAAAATGATCCTTTACCAAGTGTCCAAAGGCCAAGAGGGTGCTTGACTTGTTGTTTATTTAAGTCAAAACAACCTGGATATTCCCAGGGAAGGAGTAGACACAGTTACAGGCTGTGGAAAGAGTGGGAATAAAGAGATGAATGTTTCTTCTTTAAAAGAAGTGAGTTTCTTCAGCCTTTCCTATGAAAGATTACCCTGGGCACATCACATTCCCTTTAATCCCAGAGGCATCTGCGGTCCTGCAGCTGCATGGGTACCACGTGTGGGTTTCTGAAGGGAACCACAATAGTGTGCTCTGTGGAGACAGTTTGGGAGCTGATACAGCACAGAAATGCCTTCAGAGCCCTTTGGGAGAGGGATATGCCACTGCATGTGGCTCAAAAAGTCAGCATCTGGGGCAACCTCTGAAAAGTAAACCACCTAGGAACTCCTCCTGAAGAAACCCAACATGATCTGCTCTCCCCTTTTGCCTGGACATCATTTCACCACTGAACTGATAAGTTAGATGAATAATCTGTCTTGTATTCAGATGTGTTGTTTCTCTAGGCATTTTTTAGCAACTTCCACACTTCTTTGCTAAATCCCTGTTAATTCCTGCAGGGCCTCCGCAAACCCCAAAGACACTTGTGGAAACCATGGGGCCAGGCCTCACTCCAAGATCCAGAACTACTGCCACGCAATAACTAGATCACAGCCGTTCTGGGCTAGGTAGCAGTGCATAGCACATTTTTCTAACCCTTCTTCCTTTCACTTTCATACAATGGGACCTAATTCCTGCAACTCTTTTTTTGGATGCAGCAAGTTGTTTACACTGGTAATAAGCACACTGTATGTGCTGTAAAATTTGTACTTGTTACTGCAGGAGATTAATGAATATGTGAATCACAGCTGAGGAGTTTAACTCTCATTGACTTCATTATGCAGAAGGTATCAGGAAACAAAAAGACACGTGTGCTAACTCATAAACAGAAGTACATTTCTAATTCCAGTCTGCAGGCCCCATGAGAGCAGACTTTACATCTGCTCCCGCAAAAGAGCTGCGTGTTGCTCATGCTGGCACACAGACCACAGCCATTTGAGGCCACAAATGCCATAGGAGATGAGGATGCTGTGTGGATGATGGGCACATATCAGTGGGGAGATTGCTGACTTGGGATTGTGATATCTTCTCCTAAGGGAAGTGGATCAGAACAGGGTGGAGGTCAGTGAGTGCCCCCAGCAAAGGATAAGGTCACAATCTGATCTGTGTGTTTAATGATAGTGCAAAATGCTGCAAAATATTATGGTATACACAGAAATACGTGAAAAGGGCTCCACCTATATTTCCCACCCTTCTCATCAGTGGAGGAAGAAAGGTCCACCTGATAAAATGAAGTGGAGGTATTTCTGCAGACAGAGGGTTCCTGAAGAATTTATTCCTCTTTTTCCTTTTCAATTAGGTCTTTCAAAAGACTTAACTCAGGAAAGCCAAGGAAATTTTCTTTTTCAGGTTGGGAGAGAATATTCAAAGCAGCCAAGTAAAACAAGTTATAAATTTGTAAACATTTCTGTCACGCAAATGGCCTGTTCTGGTTGTAGTACGGCGATTCTCATTTGCTAGAGAAAGCATAACCTGCACAGGGGTTGCCAGTTGTACGTAATGTAGCTGTCCTAGGCCTGTGCCAAACAACCTTTCTGCTATGCCAAACCATCCCAGATTTTGTGTAAATTTATTACACCAAGCACACAGCAGCTGTTTAATTGCAGAGAATTTAGGACAGGAAGTGAAGAATAAATCTGCATCCAATTGAATCCACAGCATGTAATTATCTGGAGCACAAATGGGTAAATAACTAAAACTAATGTGTCTAGGAAAATAAAAGCACACATATAGACACATATTTGTGTGGGGAATGAAAGTGTGTTTCATTCAAGTAAAATGACTCACTTGCAGTGTTCCCTTGATCTGGCTCCAAGTGTTTGCAGTGTGCCTCACGATTCTCTCCTGAAGAGTGCTACATGACTTCAAAGCACAGTAACTTTTTTCCAGGTGTTACAGAGTACTTTACAGCAGCAGATCTCATGATCTGATGGCTCAGAATAGTAGGCAGGAGGAAATTAGCCTGCAAATTCATCACAGAAATTAACAGAGATTTGTGCCGTATGAGGCTGGCTGTACTCTCTTCCAAGGAATGAAGAGGAATGAGAAAGAGCACCTACTTTCACTAGTGAAGAAATGACTGTGTTTGTGCCTTCCACAGAACTGGAGAAAATGAGAACTGGGAGGGATTAATTTTTATTTATTTCCTCTCAGACAGAAGTACAGTATTTTTCACACTTTGCACAATTCTGAACTTTTCCCAAAAAGAACAAAGAAGAAGGAGTGTGGTTTTTTTCAAAAACAGATTTTAATTTCTGCTGATCGGTGTGAAAATTCATATTTGAAAACGAACCAGTAGAAAAGTATACATTCAATGAAGATGGACAGGCTGCAGTAAGCTGCCCTGAAAAAAATGTAGGGAAAGTTTCTGGCTTGTAGATAGATGATTGACAAGTAATGTAATCTCCTGGGGAGATGGTTTTCAGATCTCCTTCTCGAATAGATGTCGAAAGCACCATCCTGCCTATCCAAGGATATTATGGTGTGAATACAGTACTGGGTAGCTGCATGCAGCAGAAAGGTTGTAGTCTGAAAAATCTGTAACCCACATATACTTGTAAATGTGGTATCCAGAAAGAGTGCTTACTTGTCAGCTCCCTGCATTTTCCCTCTTCTCCTCTACATAATTTTCCATGGCTTGTATAACCATTTGGACACCAATGTTAACACTATATACACTTTCCCAAAGCTATGAGCCACTTTTGCAATCTTCTCAGCTCTCAGGATTTCTCAAATACCCACTGCAGGGGGGAAAAAAAAGGATCCACCAAACTAATCATACACATTCCTTTGGGTGGAAGAGTTTATTAAAGATTTTTTTTTTTTTTAATGGAGATATTTTTGTGAGAGGAAGCAAACGGAGAGGATCAAAGCAATTTGTCGTTACTGGGTGGCTGAATGATGGTTAGTGAGACTAGAGGAGATTGACTGTTTTGTAGAGAGATTAGCAGAATTCACATTGCCACTGAATGAAAGGTGGAGGAGGCAGAAACCCTAAACAAGTGAATTCAATTACTTCTGAAAGGAATAGGGTAAATGAGGATTCTCTTTTTGGGTTTGCTCCAGGAAATATTTCTGAAAAGTTTGTTGAAGAATACCAGTCATCCAAACCCTAATTTTGTTATTATGTAAAAACCCGTTGCTCCATGGCAGCTTGTGATTTGGAAACGCTTCCCTTGTTTTGTGTATGCAGTTGGCGTGTCACCTCTTCATTTAATTTCACTCTCAGATTACACCACCCAGTGCAACTTGTTTGCACATGTGGCAAGGGTTTCAAAAGAAATATAAACCTGATCCCTAGCCCACCGGAGTTAAAGAACAGATCTTCCTCAGCTTCTCTGGATAACAGCCCCTGCGGAGGGAGCAGTGAGCCACCTTCTTGGGCTGTGGGTGTTATTGCTGATTCTGGGAGGTTTGCTGTGCTCTGAGCTTTAGCTGTTGCCCTGGCACAGCCTGCAACAGCCTAGAGTTCACGACCTGGGAAGTTTGGAATTTCAGTTTATTTGATATGTGGCAATATTGTAAGCAATATGGCATGGTAGGAAGTAGCATTTGTTCTGCAGGCTATTAGACCAAGGTCTGTTGATTGAGAAGCAGCATGTTCTCAATGCAAGACTGTGTCTCTCTTGGGTCTCCTTGGAGCAGAACAGCCCCCCCAGGCGTGCAACACTCTCCCCTCTTCCCACTACATTTAAGGATGCTAAGCACAGAGGTCCTCCCCTAGGACCTCCAGGAATTGCCAGAGCAAGGACTAGGAGCTGAGGCAGCAACTCCTGCAGGGAGTAAGGAGGTTTCCCAGCAACACTCCTGCTCTCATCCTGAAGTACCACAAAACATTGCTCAACAGACTCAAATCGGAGAGACAGTGACTTGCAGATGTTCCTTCCAAGCAGAGATTTCTCCTTTCCACACCAGCTGGGACCCTGCCATCCCCAGAACTGTCTCAGTGCTGCAAAACAGACATACCCTCACTCCCTTCCTACTTGCCATCCTGCCTCAACCTGTACCTACCAACTTCTGTTCCCTCCTCTGTGGGTGCCTCTGCCCCTTCCAGATCCCCCCAGCTCAAGGGACGTGGTTCCTTATCTTTAGTCCTACCAAAACTCCCTCCACAGTTTTGGATGCCATAGAAAAGCTTCACACTCTCTTGGCAGTCAGAGTTATTGGCTGAGGTGGTGTACAGGATGCAGGAGACAAACTGGTCTCTGCCCTTCACTGTCTTCTACTCATGTTCTCAGTTTATCCTATCCCCTCCCAGTCTTCCCTCTCATCCATTCCCACAGCAGCAGGTGGGGTTACATTTTATTCACTCTATTCTTAACTATTTTGTCTGTGTGCTCTGGAGGGATAGATAGGGACTTGGATTGATCAGAACAAGGTAACTTTTGAGAATCCATCTCATTTTTTTTTCACTCTCTAAAAAAGTAAACGAAATTTTCTTCTTCCTGAAACTGAGATTAAGGTCTTAAACACATTGCAGAGCTGACAGGAGTCAGGAAGGCAGCTCCCTCTCTGCAGCAGAGTGTAAAAGAACTGCCCTAACCAAGCATGCTGTGTTGATCTCAGGTGAAGGAGAAGGCAGCAAAGGGTGGCTGAGTAAGGAGTTATCTTCCTATTTTCAAAGTCTGCTCTTGGAGGATGCATCCTGCTCTCCTCCCAATGCCCATAGCAAAAAAGCAACACCCAAAAACCAAGTTGCTGGGAAAGCCTGCTCACTATTGGAGCAAAAGAGCACAGAGGAATCAAATCTGCAGCTGGGGGGAGCGGGTGCTATTTCACTAAAGAAAATGAAGCTGTGCTGCTCTCTCCCAGCTGATGACATGACTTTAGCTGTATAATACATGCCATGTACAGCCATGTGACAGACTCTCTCTCTCATCAGGGATGTTCTTGTTTGCAGGGGGAGCCCAGGAGACTGAAATTCTTGAGCTTCCTTTCTAAATCCCTTCTCTAATAAACTCTTAGCCAGCTTCTTCCTTAGTCCATGTGTCTATTCTATTCCAATAGCCTAATTATTGCAAAGACCTTATTTATTGCCATTTTTTAATGCTTTTTACTGGTGTTTTACTCAGTACAAATTCTCTAATATTTTTCTAAGATTTTTTACATTCTCCAAATATCTGGCAGTTTCAAAACTCAGGACTGAGCTATGAGGTATTTAGGATCATCAGTTTGTACCGGAACTATTTCTAAATAAGTTTTCCCACCTTTTGCATAATTTTCTCCCACAATGACAGTTCTCTGGTACTCAGGGATGAGAACATTTGCCAATAGACTTTCTAGTTACTCAATGTGTTACATCCAAGGAAGAGATTCTGGGAAGTATTTACATTTCTCCAGCATATCTGATCCTGTAGTAGTTTTCAGGACAGGCATCAGAAAACTTTGAACTTCAGCATGCTATGAAAGTGGAGGGACAATCTTCTTTTCTCGAGTGCCTCTCTTAAGCAATCTGTATCAGGGCAACATTTGAAACTGACTTCCACTAGGCAGCTGGGACAAGTTGTCTGTAGCACTTTTCTTATTCCAGGGCAAGGGTGTGACTATATATTTCACTACTTCTCCCATATGTAGGCAACCTGCCTCTCTGAACTCCTCTGGATTACTTAGATCATTGTTGATATTGGATCTTTGACTTTATAAATTAAATATTAAATCTTCACATTTACATAGCCTATGTATTCTTTTTTCAGAGAAGCCTCCTGCTAGGTTCCCAACAGCCTCCCGTTTGCAGGGATCTGCATCTGGGCCCACAGGGGCTACAAACCCCCTAAGGGGTTTTCGAATTGGATCTGCCAAGACAAAACCACTAATTCTGAAGCGGTTAAATCTCACATGCCACTGCAGTTGGTGTTTCTTTCTTGCCCGGTTTAGGTAGTAAGTCTGCAATATTGGCAAATCCACAAACAAGGCCTTCGTAGTAAAGGCAGAGCCCCACAAAACTCTGCACATCTGTGACTGCCTGGGAAATTGCCCAGTCCTGTGCACGGCCATATTTTTCTTTTTGTAAAAGAGAACTCTCTGGCTGAGTTGTGTGTCCATGAGAAGTAGTCCCTTTTCAGAGCAACTCTCATTTCAGGAAGCTCGAGTTCAGTGGTAGCCTTGATCTGATCCCAGGCTAGTTGTAAATGCAGTCTTTCTTACCAGCAGTCTCTGAGTGTGCCCTGAGCCATCTCAGCAGAGCAGACAGGCTGAGAGGGACCTATTTTGCAGTGACCGTTTCCAAGATCACTCAGTGTCAGCCAGAAGCCGGCACTTTCAAGTGCTGCTTACTGACGCAGTAGAAATGCTGTCTCCTGCCCTTCACCCCTGCTCTTTGCTTCCACTGCCACTTGCCAATTCTTCTTAAAACCGAGCATGGAAACCAGACCGCAATATCCAAGGTGTTACCCTGCTGCACCTGCAGCGGTGTTATTTCTTTCAGCATGTTCTGCTTTGTACTGAGGCATGCACTATTGCCTCCCTTCACCAGACCTGTGGACGACATCCAAGTTACTGCTGAAGGCACCTTTAGGTCTTCAGTGGTCTGTACAATGCCTTCTCCCCAGACAGTGTGGGGCAGTTTAATGGGTCAGTGCCTCTAAAGATGAGCCTTGAGTCTTCATTATGAAGTAGAACAAGTGACTTCAGGACTCACAGGAACTATCCTTGATCCCTTACCAGAGGCACAGTTTCATAGTCTTTTTCATTAACTAGAGTCATTAAAAGACATCCTGACCCAGTGCTGACCCTCTCTCTGTTTGCTGCCCATAATTCACAAATGCACAGTTACCATATGTCCTGGCTGTGTTGGTGTTAGCAAGAATTTTGGCTCAACAGAGGACTGAAACAATTACTGTCTTCCAAATCTACACTGCCTGCAACCTGGGAGGGTGGAGAGGTCCTTTATATAATATTTAGTCAGATTCTCTGGACCAAACACCCCACCACAAAAGTGGTACTGCCCAAGTCGTGTTCTCTGACAGGAGGCAAGCTTGTACTCACTAGGGCAGCTCTGTCACTGAGCTAGCCTGCAGCAAGCAGGGGTCATCGTGGGATTAGCTTTGAACCTGCACTGCTTCCCCAAAGCAACCTGCTTATGCAGGTGCCACCCCTGATACACAGCAGCATTCACTGCCAAGATTTCCCAGTTCTCAAGGCGCATCTTGGATCCTCCTCAGCTTTCTTTTCCTAGCAGAGTGCAGACTGTGTTCTGACACCTTCTTCTCCTATTAAGCAAGGTCATTCATGCCCTACAGATCAGATCTTTTAGCTCAACTACTTCATCCACGCAGTCTAGACCCCACTGTCGAGACACTGGCCTTTCACAACAAGCTGAGCAGTGGGCTGCGTGGTGCTGGTACCCACTGTCCTCACAACTGGTGAGCCCTCACACGTTTGGCCACAGTCAACATACCTGCCTGAGATGTTTAGATCAACAGCTCTGACCCCTGTAGTTCCTCATGCTTTCAATCAACAAGTTGCACCTCTTCCTCTTCAAAGGTGGGCGAGGGCTTTCACTGGGTGCCACCAGTTACTCCATTTTGGCCACACGCCAGGCTATGGTTGTTGTGGTATTTCTGTACCTGCCCCCCCTTAAGTGAACAGTTAACAGGGCTTAGCAACCATTTTCCCAGTCACACAAACCAACTGTACCATTCCTTCTAATCACTAAGAAATGCCATCAGGAAGATTCCTATCCTGTGTGTCCGACTCTTCCCCATACTCACCGTGTCTGCAGCACTGAGCATCTCTCCCACAGCAATGTCCCCTTTCAGTGTACAGCTGCAGCTGAGCCCCGTGACAAATTCCAGCACCTCTCAGAACGGCTCTGGCCTCCTTTCACTGGTCTTTGCAGGCCACGCCAAGTCCAGCTGAGTCCCTCTAAGCTGGTCCATTGCCAAGGCATCTTGGCAGTCTTTGCTGGAGGTGTGCCAGGAAAGAAGGCTCCTCAGGTTCTCCTCAGCTTAGGTAGATTCCCCTTCTCTTCTCCAAGATCCCCACTGAGCCCCAGTCAACTGGGATGGTTTATGGTTTCTGGCTTTAGAAAGTGTGACCCAATTTGGGAACTAAGTTGTGCCTTTTTTTTTTTTTTTTTTTTTTTTTCCCCTGCAGGTAATGTTTCAGACCTGTTTGGTTCCTGGGAAATATTGTTGCTGTCCATCTTCTCTGACATAAAGGTTCTGGTCATGCCTTCTCAGATCATTCACTGCAACTTTTTTAGCCAGTTTCTTGTGTATTGGTACAGTTTGTTCAACTTCTTCCCTTCCGGTCTCTGCAGTTGAAAGAGTGTTATAAGGCTAAGCAGCAGAAGTCCTCTGGTAGCCTTAATTCCACATCAGGTTTCTGACTTTTGCAGCTTTCTGATTTCCTTGTGCTGTTGGTATTTTTAGCTTTTTTAATCCTCACTGCTGTCCTGCTCAGTTAGTAACCTCCAAGCTTGCCAAAGATTCTTTGGCCTTCCCTGTCCCCGGAAAAGCTTCTGGTTCTCAGCCATCTGGTTACTGGTTCCTTATTCATTTATTTTGAACTTGTTCCAGCTTCTGCTGCCCCTAAAAAAATTTACCTCCAGTCTCAGGCCATCTCCCAAGCCTTTCAGCAAAGCCTTCAGATGTTGCTTTAATCCCTTCTGCAAGGTCTCATGCTCTTTTCTCGGGTCTTTAGACCTCATTTTAGTCACTTGTGATAGCCTCCATTTCTGCAGGTTTTGTTCATAGAATTCCACAGGAAGTCTCAGTGCATGGCAGAGCACAGCATTCCTGTTTTCCTTTCTCTACTGGAAACAGCTCATTTGATATAACTTAGAATTGCATTTGCCTACTTGGCAAGCCTGTAACATAGCATCTCATGGTCAGAGTGTGGTAAGTAACAGAAGGAGGTACTTTTTTTCCCCCTTTTTCTTTTCTATGTAATGAACTTCTGGCTTCAGGCAGGGATCCTTCCGACTCAACTTTAAGGACATTTTACATGATAACAAACTATCTTCATTCTATTTGTAAAGGCCAACATCTCTTCCTGCTGAATATTCCCATCCTTCTCTTTATAGCTGATGCTGCCATGTTTTGCACCCAGTTATTTATTAAAAATATAAATCTTCTTGAGAAAGTCCAGGAGTGAAATTCCATTTCAGCATAGCCAACTCTCTCTCCTCTTCTCTAGACAGCTCTTTTTCCACCTCATAGCTCTCCAGTGATCCTTCAGTCTCCCACGAGATGCTATGTGCTGGAGTCCCTTCACAAATGCTTTTGGTTTAGCTACAGCACTCAATTTCGAGTTTGAGCCTGACTCAGATGAAGCTGTTTTCCAGAGCTGCCTTATACTTCAAAGAGTAGGCATATTCAGGGCACAGTTCGTCTTGTCTTGGCATGAGAGTCTGAAACAGGTCAAAAGAGCAAGATCTGCAAGTGTTCCTCTGCCCCCTTTGAATAGAAGAAGACACTCAGAATGCTAAAACAGGAGCAGATGACTAAAGTTAAGTGGAATTGTCTACCTTCTAGAAACTCGTACTTCCTCTGAAATACCTTCCATGATGTTTTTAGGGAAGATGGCAGGGGAGAAACTGCACGAGCAGCTAAAACCAGCCTCCTGGACATCCAGAGAACTTCCTACAGTTTTGACTGGACTTCTTTTGACCTGCCTCCTGTACAGATTCCTCCCTGTGCCATTTAAGAAATTTGAGTGAATTAAAAAAACTCAAAGTCACTTTTTCCTTTCTCACTTAGAAGCACTGCTATATTAAATACAGTTAAAAAGTAATACTACTGTGCACCTTTTATCAGCTTTCCCAAAGCTGTATTAACTGTGATTTCACTGTAAAACTGTGTTTGCAGTTATTTGTGTTTGCTTTTCTCCCAGTCACAGCTGCCAAGGGGAAAAAAAAAATCACATGAAAAATCCGATGAAGTTCCATACCAAGGATACAAATTTGGACTGCAACTCTAGAATCATCAGCTGAGAAAAAAAAACATCTGTAAGTCATCATTTCTCATGCTTGGTATGCTTGGTAGCATTACAGCTATGGCTACATATCTGTAGAATTTTCTCACACACTTGAGATCTGATCCTGCCCATACTCCCAGCAACACCTCCATTAGTAATACACTGATTACCAGGGGCTTTGTACAAGTGCTGTTCAATATCGCCAGAAAAATCATTGCAGGAGTGCTGAAGTTAACACTAACACCATTAGTTAACATTAACACTAACACCAGGCATTTTTAATATGGAGTGATACATATGCAGTGACACAAAAATATATCTAAGCAACATAATTGCCCTGTCCAGAATCATTTCCAAAGGCTCCCAGAGACACCACCTTAAATTTAGGAACCTGCCTCTAGTCAGGAGCCCAAAGCTCTCAAAGCCACAGGACTGCTACTAGAAGACAAAAGGCAGTAGGAAAACATATAAAAATCCAATGTAACTCTTGAACAGCCTCTGCTGCTCTATAATAAGAGAATAATAGAGTGTGGCCCTCTTATAGCACTCTCTCTGGGGATCTCAGTGGCTACACAATGGATGAGTTAGTTTGTCTCTTAGCCTGAAATAGAAAAATGTCCAAAACAGAGCTGTGGGAACACAGTACCTCTCCAGTTCAAAGCACAAGTCTCTGGGAGCTCTTCAAGGCATGGAGAAAGCCTTACTCATGGAGTATTCCTTGTTCCATCTCCCTGTAAACCATCTCCATGGTTAACTCCAGCTGGCAAGTAGTATCATGTAGCCACTCACTCACACACACCCTGCTGTGGATGGGGAGAAGAGTAGGAAAAAAAGGCAAAACCTATGGGTTCAGATAAGAACAGTTTAATAATGGATATAAAATAATAATACTAATAAAATAATTATAATAATAATAGTAATGAAAAGAGAGATGACAAAAAAGAGAGATATAAACCCCAAGAGAGGCACATTATTCTCAACACAATTGCTCTCCGCTCACTGACCAATGCCCAGCCTGTCCCCGAAACATGATCAGACCCAGGCAACTCCCTTCAATTTATATACTGAGCATGATGGTCTATGGTATGGAATATTCTTTTGGCTAGTTTGGGTAGTTTACAGCATTCCTGGCTACACTCCCTCCTGGCTTCTTGTGTGCCTTCTCATTGGCAAAGCATGAGAAACTGAAAAGTCCTTGACTTTGAGTAAGCACTACTTAGCAACAACTAAAACATCAGCATGATATCAACATTGCTCTCATACTGAATCCAAACCACACCACTGTACCAGCTACCAGGAAGAAAACTAACTCTATCCCAGCTGAAACCTGGGCACTCTCTTTGGGCACCATAAGGATGCAGAAAAGCTGAGCATTGCATGGAGCATATCAGAAGCAGCTTGGCATTTCTTTGCTACTGTTTCTGTGCTGGTACTTGCTTTCAATGCTTGCAATTTTCCATACTTAAAAATACTAAGTAAACTTGAATTATTTTATAAGAGAGGTTGAATGATAGGCTATATATAAAGTACTATCTAATGCATTGAACAGAAAGATATAGGCAATAAGGCATACGTGTGCCCTCTGTATATTAAAACTTGCTTTTTCTTGGCATTTCACACTCAAATTCTGTTTGACAGAGAAATCCATGCTAACATGAAAAAGCTTTTCACCAGAATTTGAGGTGCAAGAATACGTACAAGATTTTTTTAGTAGCTCATTGTTTTTTAATGGCCTGGAATAGTGCATAATTTATCCTGAACACCAGTCAACTGAAGTATTACTCATCCAATAGTTTTATTTTTAAAATCTTTCTAAGACATTTTCTACCACATGCTGCATAGGATATAGTCCTCTAGACATCCAAAGAGCTCTTGATTGCATATTTTTAAAACCCTCAAACCAATGGCTCGAGGCAACAAGTTCCAGGACATTAGAGCTGGGACATTGTTTAAACATAAACATCTTAGATTGCAGTAGCCCTTGGCTTTGCCTTCCTCCCCTGGAAGGTGATGGCATCCTATGTTCAAACAAAACACTTCTGCAATGCTAGGTCACTTTCTTGGTAACAACACTGAACAGGCTGGCCTCGATGTAACCACTATCCTTGACACAGCTTGTTCAATGTGTAGGGAAAAATGTCAAAACTAAACCAGTAAAGGCCTCCAGCCAGCCAATTCTCCCAGTAGATTAAAAAATATACATGTTAAAATGCCAGGACTGTCTAACATTTCACTTGAAATCCTCAATAGCAACACTGCTTTGGTACTGTAGTGGGAAAAAAAGAGAATAAAAAAAATCTAAGATCTACCAAAAGGCCCTTCAACTTAAAAGTGAATGTATTCTTGGAGAAGTGAAGGGTCTGTTGTGCAGATGGCTGTTTGCTCTCAATGCTAGAAGCAGACACTCTTCAGTGAGGAGGAAAGGGGAGTCAGATAGCATATTACCATGCAAAAGCAGCAAGCTCTGCCTATGATGACTGCAATATTAACTCCCAGGGCTTCCTGCGCCTGAGAGGCAGCAGCAGCAGCAGCAGCGAGTTTCACTTGCCCCCTGCCCCCCACCCCCAAGCTTCCAGGTTCAATAAAGATTACATCATGGAATAAGTATGCCATGTAAGCCTGAGAATCAAAGCCGTCACAATTGGCGGCTGTTTAACTGTAATGTCGCTGAAACACATACTCCCCCTATGTGCACATACAGTTTCCCCCTCACCCCTCCCAGCCCATCCCGAGCCCTCCGTGGCTCCTACGATTAAGGGTAGTATTATCGGGGAGAGGAAAATCTGATCAAAACTGTCGACTGCAAACTGCCGATTTTCTATGGATTCAATGAAGGCCACCTTAACGATTTCCCTAATTAATGGATGACATCTTTGGCTGGAGGAGAGGCGCTGTATTCTACTCTGCCTTAGTCTTTGTTAACCTTCTAATTAACTTTCGTAGGTCACCCAGGTCTCCCAAACCTAAAAGTGAAGAGAGCCATTGTGCTAGAAGCAGTAAACTTACTTTTTCTGCCTGGGTACTTAAAAGGGAGAACGATTATAGGCAGGGAAAAATAACTCCATTTAAACTCTTTGTGACTGTGGAGAATGCATAGGTCCCTGCCTTAGAAAATAATTGAAACACCTTTTATACCAATATTTGCATGCATAATACGCCAAATTAGCAAATATACATCTAAATTCAGCTGCAGTTGCAAATTGATTAGGGATTTGGAGGGGTTTTTGGTGTCCTTTTTTTTTTTTTTTTTTTTTGAATGTCAACTTCAGTGGGTCAACAAAAGGAATTGGATTTCTTGAGCAAATTGCAACTGCAACAGCTATCAGCTTTTACATGGCATGATCTCCAGCAAAGAGTCTGGGCTAATAGTACACACACATGCATTCTAACACTATAATATTGGGCCAGATTAATCCCTGTGGTAAGACCATTGAAGTCAATGGAATTGTATCAGAGATGAATTTGGTTCACTGCCTTTTGTGGAATCTAATATGAATTGACCATTGAGCTGGAGGCATCAAAGATGATAAATGCAGCCCTCTTTCAAACAGTCTGATGCAACCCAAAAAAGGGCAGGCAGAAGGCATTTAGGATGGGTGGCCTTTTCTTCTGTCTACAGCTTTCTCAGGGAAATTCTGCCCTCATTCACGCCCATTGACTGAAGTCAATTAAATTATTTTAATAAATTGTAATTAAAATTCACAGTGTACAATGAAAGATTGAAACTTCATAGCACAACTTGACTAATAAACCTGAAGTTAATTGCTTCTTGAAAGTAAAGATTGAGAGTGCTTCTTTGGCTTACGGAAGAGACATGAAATTAATTGTTCCTAGTTTTCTCTACTCAGCAGAGAATAACAGAGCAGAGTAAAAGAGAGTAATAATTGTTCCCCAGTATGAACATACAGATGTACGTCCCTGCACAAATATCTGACTGTGCAACCCATATTCTTGGACAGGATGAACTGAGTTTAAAATTTATGTTGAAAAAAAAATAGAGCAGTGTGGTCTGGTGAAATTTTTGGATTAGCTGAGGAGGAAGCATGATATAGTGATTAAAAGAGACCTGAAAATCAGGCTGTCTCCAGTCTTATCCCTTACTGCCATTGGTTCACAGTGGAAAATGGAGGCTTTGACCTTGATTTAGTTTCTCCATCTTTAGGGAAGTTAAGAGTCACTGAAGTAGCATTAAAAAGAAGAGGCCTTGACTGATCAAGTATGAAAGTTGTAGTCATGAAAAATGCAACATGCCAAACCAAAAGTGTGAGTTTTTGAAATTCTTTTTTTGATGGTTTGATTCTGCCACCATGTACATATTTTCTAGTGGAATAATCGGCATGTAAGATGACATCTACTGCTTCTTTACACTCCGATCAAGTGGTGCGAAGTATATTAATCATCCTCCCAAGTGTCTCTTGATTGTGCTAGGAACATCTTGGCTGTGGATACATAACTTTGAGGATATATGAATCGTGTCACCTTTCAAAAATATCCTCAGTTTATACACACCTTTTACATTTCTGCCTGCGAGGTCCTGAAGGAGGTTTGGCATCATGTGGTACTGATTGACGAGGAAAGACAATCAAACTACATGTATGAGACCAAGACACAGAAAAGAAGCAGCTCGCCTTCCCTCCCTCTGGAAGCCTCTGCCACTGGATGGCTGGACAATTACTGGAGGCCCAGGGCTCTATCCTGCTCCTACTGAACACCACAACCAGGCAATGTTTTACGTGACCATACAGAGGAGAGATGAGTGATCCCACATCAATTGTAATGTATTGCCCTTTATAGCTTAATGACAGCTTTCAGGGACCCCAGTGTCAGGCTCTGCCTCAGAAGGAGTGTGCTAAAGCAAGAGGTCTTCAAGGAAGGGGATCACTGTTTAGGTTTGCTGAAAAACCAGGTTCATTCTCAGACACCAAAACAAAGCTCCTACATGACATGGAGCTGGGGGAATTCATCTCATCTGACTTTTAATATCTGTGTGAAGTTATCTGCATCAGTAGGGTTAGGGGGGACAATCAGAAAGGAGGTAAAACCCATGGGTTGCCATAAAAAGAGTTTAATAATTGAAATACAACATAATAATATTATGATAATAATAATTATTGTAATGAAAAGAGAGACAATAAAAAGAGAGAGAAAAATAAAACTCAAGAAAGAAAAGTGATGCGCAATACAATTGTTTACCACCCACTGACCAATATCCAACCTGTCCCCAAACTACAACCAGCCCCTCACAGACAACTCCACCCAGTTTATATATTAAGCATGACATTCTAAGGTATGAAATATCCTTCTGGCTAGTTCAAGTGCCCTGTCCTGGCCACACTCCCTCCCAGCTTCTAGTGCGCCTCCTCTTGGCAGAGAATGAGAAAATGAAAAGTCCTTGACTTAGAGTAAGCACTACTTAGCAATAACTAAAACACCCGTGTGTTATCAGCATTTTTCTCAAACTGAATCCAAACCACAGCACTAAGAAGAAAACTACTTCTATTGCAGCCAAAACTAGGACACTTAGTAATGAACATAACAGACAATTTAAAACTTGTTATTTCAAATGAAACAAATGATCTGTGATAATAATATTTCACAGCAACTGGTACATTCATTATCTGTCTTCTTGACACAACACACTGGATTGTATGTATCCAGAACTGGAATTGACTATCTGACTCTGACATTAAAGTCATATTTCACAGTCTGTGATAGATGCCTCCCTCCAGCTCAGCCCATCATTTTCCAGAGGAAATTAATTATTTTTACCAGATAACCTTGCTGTTTAATTAATTTATGCTCAGTTGTCATCTTGAAATAGCAATAATTTCATATGAATAGTAATAAAAAGGATTTACAGACAGAGAGTGTAAGCCAGGGCTCCTAAAATGCATTTAGTTTGTCTTCTTGCAATACAAACACAATTTTTTTAGGTCAAACTTGCAGTGAAGTCCTGGGCACATAGCTCATTGAATCCACTGCCTTGGCAAGACTGGAGTTGGACCTGAGGTACAGAAAATGTTCCAACTCCGTTGCCTGGACTAGAAATTCCACCTTGCCACCTTCTCAGCCCTGAGGGGTGTGATGAGCTGCTTTCCCAGACCAGCAGCCTCATATGGGCTTTCTCCATCCTCTGAACTTTTCTGTGGGGGAGAAGCCTGTGGACTCAACACAGAGATGTCATCCTTCGAAATTTTAGAGTGAGCTCAAATCTTAAAAGTGACCTTATACAAAGCAGAGCAAGGCTGCACATTTACTGTGTCTTGGTGGCTTTCACACCAAATATGTTTAATTTACGCAAAAAAAAATAGTGTTTCTTTCCCTGCTTGGCGCTCTGGCAAAAGCAGAAGTCTTGATCATCTCTGATGACCTCAGTCCTCTGCAGCAATTTTGTCTTCACACTCAGCTGTCCCCACAGGGATGTTACATGTTTACCGGATGGGGCTGAGCAGATGACCCTTCTTGAGGTGAGCACAGTGCAGCCAAATGCAGCTGGCATTCTCGTACATACCAAACTGAGACAACTGGGCTTATTTAGCCTGCAGGAAAGGAGGCTCAGAGGAGCTTCTTATCGCTCTCTACAACTACCCGAAAGAAGGCTGTAAGGAGGTGGGGCTTGGTGTCTTCTCCCAAGTAAAAAGCGATTAGACAAGTAAAAATGGCCTCAAGTTGTGCCAGAGGAGGTTTAGATTGGATATTAGGAAAAAATTCTTCACTGAAAGGGTTGTCAAGCATTGGAACAGGCTTCCCAGGGAAGTGCAGGAGTCACCATCTCTGGAGGTCCTGAAGACATGTAGATGTGGCACATGGGCACGTGGTTTAAGGGTGGACTTGGCAGTGTCGGGTAATGGTTGAACTCAATGCTCTTTAAGGTCTTTTCCAACCTAAACAATTCCATGATTCTATAGCATCTGCATGTCTGTCAGATATGAAAAATGAACTCTACCTTGTTGCCTAACTAGTGCCAGCAAACACAGTGCCCAATGCATGGATCACCTTCGTAAAGTTTCAGTGCAATAGGTTTGCTTCTCTTGGAATCCAAGAGCCATCTATACAGCTCTTGTGATAGAAAAAAGCACAACTCTCATTCTTGTTTCTCCACAGGCCCCTGTACAGTGTCAGAGCTTTTTGGATGACCTGGACTAGACTTACAAAGAAGTCTGAGACACAGCAAGGGGCTGCTGGTCAGCACTGTCCGGTATCAGAGATGTAATTAAAGTAAAGGCTTTATCCCCAAAATATGGCATTTTAAGAAAATTTGGAGAGAAAGGAAAGCACTTTGCTCAGCCCTAGTACAACAGCCCATTGCTGAACACCAGACTATCTAAGTAGGGAGCAACAGAGACAGGCTCTGAAGGCAGGTCCATCTGTCCAAGATGAAAATCTGGATATCTGAGAAGTTCTGAGGATTCCAAGGGGTTTATATGGATGAAAAAGAAAACAAGAGAATCCATAGATTCTTCCCTATCTGTTGTTGTTTTGTTTAAAGAGTGTCCTTTATACTTCCCAACTACACCAACAGAGCAGGGCCATGGGCTTTGGAAACCCTTACGGCTGTGTCTGAAACTAGATTGATATGTCAAAGTGTGTACATAATGGCACTGTTGTCTCCCCAGTTCTCTTTGACTCATCATGAACTCCACTAGGTCTGCCAGCTGTGGTGCCAGTCCCTTTCTCCCATTTTCTTATCTGCTGCCTAACAGTGTGTTCCTGGTAACCATTTCTTTTCCTCCTCATTGTTGCTGATTTGGTTTCTCTTGCTGATTTTTGCAGCTCATCTCCTATATTAAGAGCTTCCGGTTTCAGCTGCCATCTCAAAAGAGAGTTACTGACTCATTGCACAGCTGTTTCTGCCTTTTACACCTTGTGCATTCTCTAGTAAGCTTTTGGCCACTCTGATTTTTTTGTCTTTTTTGTCCCTCCTTTAGCCCCTAAGTCTGGTGATACTTATCCCCAACTCTCGTCTCCACTTCCCTTGTTGCACTTCCCCACCCTCTAAGTGTTAAATCTTCCAGCCTCTAGACTGCCTTATTTCATCCAGGCACGTGGTCTGGTGAATGTCTCTAGACCCTTGTGTTCATCCTCTGCATCTTTGCATTTATCCTTGGAAAAGAAACCTTTCTTCATCCACTCCCCGCTAGGGTCCCTTCAACCTCCCCCATCCCTACTCATTCTTTGATTAGCACTTTCCTTCTTCAGACTCACCAGTAGACTCTTTCTATGGATCACCCTCTTCGTCTGTTTTCAAATAAGCCTCTGAAGTCTCTGCAAAAACAACCCTCCTTTACATACCATTATGCCTTTCTCATCTCCTTTACCTCTTATCCTTTCAAATTACTAGTTTACTCCCATTCTCTTGAACTCACCTCTCTGACACTCAGCAGTCTGGTTTCCAGCCACTTCACTCTGCAGGAATTGCTCTCTCTAAAATCACTAATGATGTCCTTCTAGTCGATTCTAACCACCTCTTCTCCAGCCTCTTTTCCTTTGATTTTTCCAACACCTATGACATATCAGACCATTCTTTCCCTTGGAGTTTCCTACAACTCAGCTGCTGTGCTGAAAATTGCCACCTTAATTTTAGATCTTGGTAGTTGACAGCCAGAAGCGCTAAGAATGGGGGCACAATGAAAAGGATAATTCTTTGTATTGTCTTCTGCACACTAATGAAGCTCCTTTTAAGTAACCCCAAAAATTTTAAGGGCATACCCAACAGCAAGGAAAACTACAGCACAGGGTCTTTTTACTTCCTATAGACCTCTACGCCACATCTAATGTATAACACGAGAAATTTCATTTTTGTATCTTCATAGTTTTCCTGATGGATTCTTGATGATGAAACTAATAATTTCACCTTCCTACAGACTGTTTTTTTGTGGATCTCTCTGTTCACTGATGAAGTCAGAGATGGATTAATTCAGAACTATATACAGATATATAATATATACAAAAAGAGGATCAGCCTGTGAAGATAGAAGAGTCTTTCCAGTGTCAGGTTAGCCAAAAGTCAAAGAACATTAGAGGGTAAAAGCAAATGCAGTGGCGTAGCGAAGGTCACAGTCAAAGGTTTAGGGGAGGGGTGTGTGTGGTGTGGTGTTAAATCCTCCAGCTCAGTAATGAAGCCAGAGGCTCTTTTCAAGTTAAGCTATACTTGCAGAGCTACATGGATAACACAAACAGATGTTCCTACTCTTTGGCTCTTGCTGCACCCATTTTTACGAAGATAGTACTACTTGAGAAGTGGACTAAATAAAATCTGTAATGTGGACCTTAAAATATCAAAAGTTCATATGCAGAGTGCACAGAGATAAAACACACAAGAATTACTATTGACTTCAAATCAAACTGCTGCACTCTGTACTCTTCTACTCTAAGCTCTGTTTGCCTGCCTTATAATCTGCAGCAAAGATGTGCATGATAAATCACACTATGTTTCCCATTAAAGTAAGAGTAAGTTGCAGAAAATGATGGTTAAAAAAATCAGAGGAATTAAATTTAACTGTTGGGATGCCCCACTCCCTCCCCCGTGTGTCAAAGCAATTAGTGAGAGTTAGATCAAAGGACCCACTGTGCAGAAAAGGGAGAAATAGAATCTAGTGTGAAATATCCCCCTGCAAAGACAGAATATATGCAAATAAATTGCAGGTAACTAGGAGATCTGATACTATACCACCGCCAGGAGGAGAGGGTCAGCAGTTACATCTGATAATAGCCTGTCTCTTTTATTTGGGGATCACTATTTTCCAAAAGAAAAGCTAAATATTGATTAAGTGATACCTTAAATACCACAAGATTATCAAAGCAATTACAGGGATTAACTTCCCAAAATGCTCCAGTATAACCTCAGCTGCAGAAACTGTGCCAACTTGGTAATGGCTATTAACATCTGTATGCACAAGAGTAATCCCCAGTTTTCTTTCTTTTTCCTCTCTCTTTGATTGCTCCTACGTATATTATAGTTTTTCTAAGTGCTTGGGATGTACCTCCTGGTAACCTCATTCTACATTCTCTGTTTTGACCTGATTAGAGTCAGAGGAAGTCAAAGTTTATTCAAGGAGGACACAAGACACTTAGTTGTGTTGCCCACTTCCACATGAAAAAACCTTCCCTGTTAGAAGAGGGCAGGAGACTTGCCAGTCATGAAGCCCCATATGGATATGCTGACCTCAATCACGCTAGCTCAGTCTCATTCCCTGACGGTGCTGTCTACCTGAGGATCAAATGTGCTGTGGGCACCTTTGAGAACAGCATCAGATGGCTGAGGAAGTTTAACTTGACTAAATAAGAGCTTCAGCTTGGTCCCCAGCATGGTGGCAGAGCCCAGGCTCCTTGTTAACTTTCTACTCCCAGAGCCCACTCTCACGCTTATGTTGATGGGGATGGCTCATTTTTGCTTCCATTTTCCCCCCTTCACTCTTCTCTTAGTGGGAGAAGCAACTTTAAAGCATGGGAGAGACAGACAGAGAGAGCATGACGCCCTATAATCCAACAAGTCAACTTCCCGAGCTCAAACATGAACTGATTTTTTTTTCTTCCCTCGCCTTATAAAAAAGAAATTGACTTTTGTTTGGAGTTTGTGAAAAGTGGGACTCGGGGCCCAGTCAATGGGGCTCCCTGCAGCGCGGGCTGAGTGGAGCCATCTCGAACCAGTCAGCCGCGGCACCAATTAATCCGCTCTTTGTCACAGCCCCGGCCTCAGCAGCAGCGGCAGCAGTAGCAGCAACACATTTGGCCATTGTTCAGACCTTCATGCAACGGGATTTACCCTTTCAAAGAGGCAGTTTTGTCCCAAAGAGTTCGAGCGGAAGTTTCTCACTGACAATTTGCCCCAAATAGATAGATTTGTCAGCAGCAACCTTTAAAAGCAAAAAGCCATGGAGGGAAAAGGGGAGAAAAAGAAGTGTAGGAGGAAGAGCAAGTGCATCCTTGTCCGTCTGTCTGTCTGTCTGTCTGGGAGGCTGTCCTGAGCAGGTGGGATGAGTGCAGGGCCTGAGGTACAGAAAGGCAAAATAGCATTGATGGGGGCTCTTGTTCATCTCAAGGCAGATGTAGCAAGGGAGCTAACAAGCTCCCAGGCAGTTGTATAGCTGCTCTGACTTCTGAAAGCCTTTCAGGGAACTTCTTTTACATGGCATTGTCATGCCTGCTACACAGCAATGTGCTAGGCTGGCCAGGGTTTCCCAGCCTTAAACACCCCAACAGCAGCTCAGACCTGAGAGCAGCAGGCCTCATTCTTTATGGTCTTGCCACCAAAATCTGCATTTAAACGCATACAAGCCTTTTTTTTTTTTTGTATCAACAGGTTGGTGTTAGCTCTTCTTATGCACAGTGCAGTAGGGCTCATATTCCAGGCAGGAAAAGGGTAAACAAACCCACAGGTATTTCTTGCCCTGCACTGATGCTGTAATGCTCCTTACAGGCACACCCTCCTCTGGACTTCACAGTCTTTTTGCATGAACAGAGAGACAAACCTGCTCTGTGGCAAACTGCAGCTCTTCACATGCACTGCTGTTGCTCCCACCCTCAGAGTATAGCACTACCCAGTATCCCTGGCTCACATATAGGACCTGCCCTTCCCCACAACACTTCCCCACGTACTCCAAAAGCAGAATGGGAAAATGCACAGGAAACTCTCTCCACAGCTTGGACTCCAGCAGATCAGCATCCATATATACACAGCCTCTCACAGCAGCATGGAGACAGCTTTACTCTCACATTGCAGGGCAGCAACTGAGAAGTTCCCAACCCTGTCAGACTAATCTCTCTTACTAGCTCAAATTTTGGGAAAAATAGAAAAAATAAACTTAATCTCACCTTGACTCCACCTTGACCCTGAGATTAGCTCAATTAGTTAGAGCCTGGTGCTAATAATACCAAAGTTGTGAGTTTGATTCTTTTATGGGCCATTCACTTAAGAGTTGGACTCAATGATCCTTGGGGGTCCCTTCCAACTGAGAATATTCTGTGATTCTATTACACCCACTGGGTGGGTGGCGAGATGGGAGCTAGCAGATTCTTTTGAGCATTATGGTGCTGAAAACTAGAGCTCTGTTTTTTCCTGGGAAAGGCTGAAAGAGGTGACAGCTGGTCCAGCTCTTCCGTCAGACTAGTTGGTCCTGCTGTATCTAAAATGGGGTTTATCTACATTACTGAAAGAATCTCATTGTTTGAGTATTGCCCAACCCACTGGTGTTTATTTGATGGCCTTCCCAAGGCTTTTCCTGAAAGACACGAGAAAAATGAAGACCAAGTTCAAACTGACATAAAAAATGTCACCAGTCCGCTTTATACCCACCAAGTTCCGCTAAGCCTGCTTACACCTGCTCTTGGAAAGCAAAAAGGGCTGCAACCTAACTATAAATCAGCTAGAAGCACGGGTCATTTAGTACTATGTTAGACCTATTCCAAGTGAATTAGTTTAGAAAAACTAGAACACATTGAATTAAAACCGAGACCAAGTTAAAGCTCTGATTTAAAACTGAAACATCAGGCTCCACACTTGAAGACACCAGTGGATATCACATAGTCTAGGTGCCCTTCAGCACAGAGGACAAAGAGTTCAACGAAGAGTTGCAGAGCAGCAGTGTCCTCAGTCCCATGAGACAGTTGTAGGACCTAAGACCTTCCCCATCTGCAGAGGAGTTTTAAGAGATCATAAGGGCAGGTGAGTAAGCATGGACACGCCTTGCAATGGTGCAATACATTGAGATGGGCTAAAATTCCAACAGTACAATTGCAAATATATTCAAACACAACTTTCTCCGTATGGCATCTCTCTGGTGGGAGCCTCACTCTTTCAACTCTCCTAGAAATGCACAAATAAATTAACATTTATTCTTCCCTGGCACGAGAGGAATACCAGTACCAGGGACAATGGTATCTATAAGGAAGCTTGGCTGTTTCACCTTCTGTTCCTTTAGCATGATTGGCCCTGGTCATTGATGGATCTTTCAAGACCAAACCTCCTCTTTTCTGAGTAGTCATTTTGCTTATGATTTCCAATAAAAGAAAAAAAAGCTACTGGATACAGAAAATGTTCTACTAGCTATAGTGTGCTTACCATGTGCACAGAAAATGGAACAGAAGAAAAACATACTTCCTCTGTTTGTCTGTCAGATGCTGAATCACATCAACCTCATGCCAGCAAAAAGGCTAGCTGGATTTGAGCAGAATCAGCCAACACTGACTGCAATGACAATATCTATAAAACATAAGTAATAATCAAACATACACTCCTGACAGTACAAAACTAGTTAATTGACCACACAGTGGGCTTTAAGCAACTTCCCACGCATATATGTAGCCAAACTACAGTATTTTGTTCACTCTTGAGGTTTCCTAAAGATCATGATTCAATACACAGTATTATCTCTTCACTTGTAATTGGAAAAAAACATTATTGAGCAATAATCTGCTCACTGGACTTCTACTGCTTTAGCTTAGTGATCTGCCACACAGCTTTGCTTATCAGTATCAGCACTGCCACAGAACTGAGTAATTATGAAAAGCAGTTAATGTAAGCATTACTAGTTGTTATTTTTACTCCACAAGCACCATTCCACACTGGATTGCAATCCATGTCAATCCTCAGTTTTTGATTCAGTGCTTCAGTACTTTTTGCTCTGTATTGTAGTGTGAAGAACTAAGTCACAAGATAAAGCTTTGTACTGGAATTCCCATAACACATTACCCTTATTTATATTTCTTTATAAAAGCCATGCTTCATGGAAAGAGGGACATACAGGTACTGGTACTGGATCACATCTCACAAGGGGGATATCCTCACCTATATCCAAGCACCAGTAATTCCCTAATATACATATGGGGATACAATGTTCTTGTGACAGTGCAGCAAAATTGCATTGGCAAAATCACATGAGGACATGAGAAAAATATCTGCAGGCTCTTTTAAAAGCACTTAAAGCTCGGAATCCCTGGGTTGGTAGCATGCAAGTGCCCCACGCTGCAGAAAGCACACCAGGCACCAGAGTTTATGAACCATCAAAATACATTGCAAGCTGAAGGATGTACATTGTATTTGAATGGTGAAATCTTATTTGAGTACTGATGGGACTCTTCCAGTCAGACAGGCTGCCTAAAACTTCATTGTTCACATAGAATTTTGCAGATCTCGTCCACACCAGCAACCCTCTCAAAGTCTGTTAAACTACTGCAATTTCATATTTACAGTGGAAGACTGCAGGATCAAAATCTGCCTCAGTGTATGTTCTCATTGGACTGCGCTTTCTGTTCAGGTGTGACAAGTGCAAATAGCGCAGGATTAATTCATTTTACAGAGGAGCACAGTAGACCTCTGCTTCCCACTTTTCTTAGGGATAAGTGTGTTAAATTTTGTTATATGGGCTCAGGCCACTGATGTCCAAAGCACACCATCCTGGTTTCATGTCTGAAATGTCAAAAGGCAGAAAACCCTAACCAGCCTCATAATACATATAGCTAGTTGCATAGCAAAGCATATTGTTCTCTCCTCTGTTTGGACTTGCCAGTAATTGCTCTACCTGCAAGGATATTTCTGTGACCCATATTTTATGAAGCAAGAGATAAAGCAAGCTTGCCTATAAACATTGCAGTCAGTAATAAAGCTATACATCTCTTCTTAAAAATCTATCTGCACCAAATGGCTCAATACTTTCAAGCAGCACTGAATGTGATATGCTGACTCAATGCTGCATCTGGAAGTATTTATTTTTGCTGGTTCTAAATTCATTTCCTGAAATAGATACAACAGATCTGGTCTCCAGCCAATATCAAGAGATATAGCTAAGTTGAAATCAATGGAGCTGAGCTACTACATTGCCAGCCAGAAATACAGCCCTTTCTAACAGCATTCTTTGCTGCCACTACACAGTATTTTGTGCAATTGCCTCAAAGGTCAGCTTGTTAATAGGCTTCTCCAGCAAAATTTGGGAGGCCAGTCTACCAAAGAAATGATTACATTCAAAGGACAATCAATCAGGGTCATAGCTAAGGCAACTCTTTCCTATGCACACACGAGTGCTTAGGATGTAACCAGAGCTATTTATTCAATACACTGATAAAATGATTTTTAAATGTCACAGCATAGCTCCAAGATGTATTTATTCCTTGCAGTCAGCATTGTTTTATTGACAATTTAGAACTAGTAAAGCATAGACCAATCTTATTTTAAGTTTTCTTCTATTGAGTTAATAATATGTTTGCTCTTGTATTTGGACCTTTCACTAGTTTTATATAGCTGTGTCTCCGCTGGCTTCAGTATTGATACTATCTTTTGTGTTCATGTCAGGAAAACTAAAATGAGGCTGTTTCTCTCTAAATTAGATTGCAGCTGCTGCTACATCATTGGTTTATTACGACACTTTGATTTATATCTAACTAGCAAACTAACAAATAAGTCAAGTTACTAACTACAGCTGCTTTGTTAAGCGCTTGTCTGGCATTGTCTAGATGAGATCAGGTACCAATGTAGGCGTATAAGCCAAGCCTGACATATCCCTTTCAAAGGCATACGTGATTAATGGGGCATTTCATTGCTGCAAGTGAACTCAGGCTTGTTCCACCCCTGAATACAAGTATTGAGAAGAAGTGCCATGACTTGCAGCAACACTCTTTTTTCAGTTATCTTTCTTAGGTATAACTTTCCCCTCTGTTCTGCACAAGATGCCTTTGCTCATGTACACTCATCAGATGCACAAATGGAAATAGAGCTATATGGTTGCTGTTGCATGTGGTCATTAACTTACTTAACCAAGCATGCACATGCACAAGGGTGAAACTCACCACTTTTTCACTGGCATTTGCAGGGAATGCAGGTCTTCCCCAAAGCTTTGCTGGATGGATTACTCAGGATGGAGGATGAGCTGATGGCTGCTCAAGCCCAGAAGCCACCAGAGGTAACTGGTACATTCACTGTGGGACACCTCAGCATATCAAGATGGAATGTAAGGTGCCACCAGCTCAGGGAAAATCATCCCCAGCTGCAGCAGGAAGGTGTTTTTGCTTTACACAGCACACATGAGCACGAGGAAATCCCTCTTGCACCAGGAGAGAGGGAGCAATTACAGGATTAGATTTTAACATTTTGGGGTAAAAGCCTTTTCTTGCCTCACCTGGGTAAAATTCACGGCACCAAGCTGTGGTGCTTTTTGGTTTGTTTATTTTAATCAGGGCTCTCAACATGGCCCTGCAGCCCTAGAAAGCACCTGGCCCCAGGGCATCCAGGGTGGCTGCCAGGGCAGCTGCCATGCAGCATCCTCATCCCACAGGGCCAGATATGTTGGGTGTATGGTGGGGTCTAACCCCAGCCAACAACTCAGCCCCACACAGGCACACACTCACTACACCTTAGTGGGGAACAGGGGAGAGAATACGAAGTATAAAAGTGAAAAAACTCATGGGTTGGGATGAAGACATTTTAACAGATAAAGGCACACACGTGTGCAAAGCAAAACAAGGAATTCATTCACCACTTCCCATTGGCAGGCAGGTGTTCAGCCATCCCCAGGAGAGCAGGGTTCCATCACATTTAACAGTGACTTGGCAAAACAAATGCCATCACTCTGAACATCCTCTCCCTTCTCCTTCTTCCCCCAGCTTTATATGCTGAGTATTAAGGTTTGTAGTATCCCTTCGGTTAGTTGGGGTCAGCTGTCCTGGCTATGCCCCCTCCCAGCTTGCACCCCGAGCTCCCTTGCTGATGGAATGAGAGGCAGAAAAGGCCTTTCACTCAGCAGTAGTGAAAACATCCCTGTGTTATCAACATTGTTTCCAGCACAAATCCAAAACACAGGCCCATGCCAGCTACCCTGAAGAAAATTACCTACCTCAGCCAAACCCAGCACAGCACGATGGCCCAGACAGGGCACAGGGAAGGCCGATGTCACGGTGCACAGTGCAGGGCCCTCCCAAGAAGGCGTGCATAGGGCAGGGGCTTGACAAGCAAGACTCAAAACTGCAAAAGAACGTGTTAGGTGCATTTCGGGGAGCAGCCTGAGCAGGGCACCAAGCACAGCCGTGTCACAAACCAGGAGTGTGGCGGGACAGCCAAGAAGCACTATGGTCCCTTCAGCAGCCTTCACAGTGCGGCTGCCCATCCATCTACTAGCAGGTGGATACAGAAAGGGATTTGGGTGGTGCTGCAAAACCACAGACTGTGACCTAAAGAGAAGTCACCTTGGATTTCAGGGCTGATTTGGCAACCCTAAAGAATTAAACCCTGTGGGTCTCTATGCTGTGAGGGTGCTGCTGTGCTCACCCCATTTGCTTGGGGCTGCCTAGGGACTTCCCTGGCTCTTACCTGGCACATACCACAAAGGAAGGGAATGGAGATAGTTTCTCAAGCTTTCCAAAGCAGGAGCAACTCCTCCTCCAAGGAGAAAATAGCTCTATCCTTTCCCTTCTTATCTCCTTTCCAAGAAAATGGGTATGTTAGATTTGCCTGATCTTACCCACCTGTTTCCCACTGAGAGAAAAAAGGAAAATACTACATCCATATATTCTGCTGCTACATCCATACACCTCTGGTAGCTTAAATTTTTCCTTTGCCTGACCTTCTCCTTTTCTTTTTTTATTGCTCACTGAGTATCTTTTGGCTCCCCATCCAAAGAGCAGAGAAGACATGCAAGATAAAGGCAGAAGTGCTAAACTTGAAGATGGGTTGCACATTGGATTTTTCTTGCTGCTAAGACTCCAAGAAAAGAAAAGATACCCAGCAAGAAACTGTGGCACAATGCTGAAAAATGTCACCATGTATATGTAATCAGAGTCCAGAGTCCTGAACGAGATACACTGAAAAGGCCACACATGCCAAGTCCTGTATCAGGATGGATAACTGTTTGTACTTCTAAGGCAGTAGAGAAGACAGTAAATTTCATTACTATATTAGATCTTCTGTATATGTAGGACTGTTTAATAAACAAAATACTAAATATAATTGTTGTGGTTTAACTCAACAGGCAGCTAAATACCATAAAGCCATTCACTCACTGTCCACTCAGTGGAACAAGGGAGAGAATCAGAAAAAACATAAAACTTGTGGGCTGAGATAAAGGTAGTTTAAAGGAACAGAAAAGGAAGGGGAAAGTAATAATAATGATAAAAGAATATACTAATAAAGTGATGGACAATTGTTCATCACCCACAGACTGATGCCTAGCCAGTCCTCCAGCCAGACCCCCCCCAGTTCTTTTGTTCAGCAATGATACCATATGGTATGGGATATACCTTCGTCCAGTTTGGGTCAGTTGTCCCAGCAGTGTCCCCTCCCAGCTTCTTGCATGCCCCCAGCTTACTTGCTGGCAGGGCAGTATGAGAAGCTGAAAAGTCCTTGACTTACTGTAAGCACTGCTCAGCAACAACTAAAACATCAGTGTGTTATCAACATTATTCTCCTCCTAAATCCCCAACACAAAACTATACCAGCTACTATGAAGAAAATTAACTCTACCCCATCTGAAACCAAGACAGTAGTGGTAAATGCTAAACGGTAATAATGGTAATAATTATAAATAAAACGTTAGCAATAATTTCCTGCCTTTTTGGAGCTGGACTACTTTTCCACCAAATGACCATGGAAACAGCTTTGACAGAAGCTGCAGTGAAAAACTGGAGTAGGGAGAGAGCTCTTCCCTGTACTCTTGGAAGATATATGCTGCCTTCACTTTCAGGGCTGAGATATACCAAACCACAGGAAAGAGGACAAACCCCAGCTGGTGCAGGTTTGCAAAGCAACACCAGGCACAGCCTGGGGAACAGGGAAAGGCTGATGATTTGCTCCCTCCTCAGCAACTCACAGCCCCAGCCCACCTCACATGCAGAGCCAGCTTTAGGTGTGTGCATTATGTTAGTGGAGTTTTGGGTGGAGGGCTGGGTTGTTTGAGCCCTTCTTTTTATTTAACCTTTGCAGAGCCTGATTTTGTACATGGGAGGGAAAGCCCTGCTCATATTCAGAGCAGCCTGTCTAAGGTGTGGCTGGAACCGGTGGACACAGTTTGATCAGACTTTGCAGTGTTTTTCAGAGTTTATAAGGCAAAGAACTGTAGCTTCTGTAGGGCCAGAGATCTGCCCCACTAGAGCAAGAGATGCCCAGGGACAGTTATGGGCCCTGCTGCCATTTAATCACCTTTGTTTTGGCCTCCAGACCCTGCTAATGTAGCATCTAATTTTCCTGTTGCTCTCCACGTTGCTCAAGGAGGTGAACTATTCTCTGCCTCCCTGGAAGCAGATTTGGAATGAATTTGTCTGCATTCCCTGATACACTAGTTTCTTTGCTTTCTGAGATCTCCCTGAGCAACTTCCCAGTCCTCTGGACAGTGTCTCTCAGTGTTAGGCAGGATCAGGCTTGTCCTGATTCAAGGCTTCCTTCTGTGCCATGGACCCATGGGGAGCAAAGAGCAAAAAGTCACTGGGATTCCATTGCTGTCCAGAGTCACGCAGCCTTGCAATACAGGTATGAAATAGGCACAAGAGGAGTCATCCATAACCTGGGGTAGAAGGATGGAAGGATGAAATAATGAAGTACAAAAGGACGGGGACAGTGTGTTTAGGGCTGGGCTGAGCACCGCTTTCCCTCAGCATTACTGCCAGCAAGGGGGAAGTCAGTTATGGTGCATTAACACCTCACACCAGTGACAGGGATGAGAAGAGAGAGACCGAGGGACACCCGAGGTTTTCACAAGTTCCTCAGCAACTGCTACCCCTGCTCCCTGGTGCCCTTGCCCACCCCAGTTTGCCTACGCAGGAGAGATAGTCTTTCCTTCCTCCCCAGATGCGGAAGGAAAGCACCTCTCACCATTCTTGGGCTGCTCTACCAAGGTCTCAACAGGTAAAGCGTTTCCAACAGGTGAAGCCGGAGAGGCCGAGTTAGGAAAGGGTCCCATCTCTGGCCCCCCGCCGCTCCCCCGCCCCCCGGCTCTGACAGCGCTGCTGGGCCACTCGAGGCACGGCGAGGTCGGCGTTGCCCGAGGGTCGCAGCGGCCCTACGGAGCAAGAGCGGGCTCCTTGCACGGCCGCCGTGCAACAAGTCCCGGCGCCGGGGAGCGGGAAGCGGCAGTCGCCCCCAGCTCGCCTTGCACACCGCACCGTGCGCCGGCCTTGCTCCCCCCGCGCCAGCCTCCGGCTCCCTCGGCAGCACGGAGGTTCGGCTGCCCGGCGGGAAGGCTGCAGGCTCGGCCCGGCCCGGCTTGCAGCCCCGGCCCGCTCCCCGCCCGGCCCCGCCGAGTGCCAGCGCAGCCGTGCCCGGGCCGGGGCAAGGGCAAGGGCAGGGGCGAGCCACAGGCGGGCCCCACCTCAGCACGAGAAAAGGCGAAAGAAACGGGATCTTGATCCGTTCTTTCTGCTTTCCCTTTTGTCTCCTCTTTTTTCCTTTCCTTTTCTTTCTTTTTTTTTTTTTTTTTTTCTGGGGGGTTGTCGTTTTTTATGACAGTGAGGGCACAAGGCAAATGAGGAGGTGGAATCGTCTCGGCAGCCGCTGCATTTTGTGTGGAAGCCGCTCGGGGGTTTATTAATATCATTAGCATTTAACCCCCTCCCTGCCCCCTCCCCTTCCCAGCGCGGGGTGACGTCACGCGGCGGCAGGAGTTGGGGGGAAAGCGAGGGAAGCTCAGTGGGCAAGGGGCGTCCCTCTCCCCTCCCCGCCGCTGCCTGTCACAGCCTCTCTGCCGATATTATAGGGGCTGAAGCCTGGAGCTCAAAGCGCGAAGTCAGCCAGTGTAATGAACTTCTGGAAACCTTTCCCTTTTTATACCATTCAGTTTCTGAGAGGCAGAGACTGCCTCCTCTGACGCCTTTTCCCCCCTTCCATTATTTTTCAAGGCTCTGATCTCCCTGCTCGTTGCACCGAGGCGCTCGGCGCAGAGCCCCGCTCCCCATCCTACCTTCTCTTTCGCCTCATTGTTGTCCTGGCTGCTGTGACTCTCGTTTGCCTTCCAGGAGCGCGGTGGCGAGCACAGTCGCACCCCCTGAACCCTCCCGGGGTCCCGAGAGCATCTGCTCGCAGGGGGGCAGCGAGCGGCCACCGACTTTGGGTCACTTCGTTGCTATTTTTCTTTGCCTTATTTTCGTCTTTCCTTTTTTTTTTTTTTTTTCATTTTGCCCCACTTTTTATTTTTTTTTTCCCCTTGCCGCGTCCCCGCAGCGTGTCCCCGTCCCTCGGGAGGACATTGCTGGGGAGCGGGGCCCCGGCGATGATGTGCCGGCCCCCGCGGCGGAGCCAGCAGTGAGCGCCCAAGGGAGGCACCTGCCCCGCTGAGGAGGGGGCGCTCTGGGGGGGCCGCACCGCCTCGCCCCGGCGCCGACACTTCACCCCGAGTTTAACGACTCCCGGGGGCTTCGAGCATGAGCAAGCCGGCGGGATCAACAAGTGGGTAATAACGCGGTGGAGACTTCGAGCAGCCTTTCCGAGCCCGGCTGCAGCCTGGCCTGGGGGGCGGGAGGTGGAGGGGAGGGAAAGGAAGGGGAGGGGGGGTTGTGGCTTGGGTTTGCATCCCCCCCCCTCCGCCACCCCCGCCCAATTGAAAAAGAAGTGTATATTTCCAACCGGAGTGGCAACGAATATATAGGCTCGGTGTTGCCCCGATGGAGTTTGGGCCCGGGGTTTTACGAAAAGTCGCTTTTCAGCTGCATGCTCTGGTCTTCCTCGCCGGGAACCGGGGCAGAAGCCGGTGGGCAGCGAGCCCCGGGGCAGGCGGCTCTGCCGGCGGCGGGGAGGGGGCTGGTCCCGCCGGGGCTCGGGCGGCTGTGTGCGGGTCTCCGGTACTGGGGCGGAAGAATGAAGGTTTGGGTTTAAATGGCATTACGGCGTTGAAACGTGCTGCTTTTCTCACGGACTTTATGCAACCTTCTGCGACATAATAATTTCTTTTTAAGAGTTTGAAACTCCGGTCACTCAATTACACGGAACCGCGTAAGCAACTCAGTTGAAGGAGGATTTAAATGCAATACTTTGCACACCATTCCCAGTTACAACAAATAATCCTGCAACGAGGAAAGCAGAAACAACTTAAAAGTCACATTTTCCTTAATCCTAAATCCATGCACCTCATAACTGGAGAATTTAAAGCATGACTAACCGCTCTTACAGAATGGCTCAATCCGTATAATCCCAATGGGACTTTCGGAGTTCGTAATATGGACGGAGTCAGTAACAAAGGGGGGGGAAAAATACCCAATCCAATTTAATGTCTGACAAGTGATGGATCGGACAGCTATTTCCTCTGCGCTCCGACGGGCTCCCGGGGTTGCGGACCACCGGAAAAAGGGAGTCAGAGCCGTGAGGAACCCGCCGCGGTACCTGCCATCGGCCGCCTCCCGCCAGCCCTGCGGCCTTCTCCTCGCCGCTGCCCTCCATTATTTTGACCCGGGTCCGCCCTTTGTCCGCGGGGGCCGGGAAGCCGGGAAGGAGGGAGGGGGGCGCGGCAGGCCCGGGGGACAGCCGGGGCCGCGGCGCGGAGGTCGCGCGTGGAGAAGGCGGGCGGCGCGGAGCCCCCGGCGCTGCGGCCGAGCTGCCGCGGCTTCGGCGTGGGCTGGTTTTATTTCTTCCTCCTTGAGTCTCAGTGCGGCACCTTTCCGAGCCAGCCGCCCGAGGGGAAAAAAAAAAATGTAGTCGAGGTGCTAAGGGGCTCACCGGGGGAGAAAAGGGGGACAGGGGCCAAAAATCTGCGGTGGCCGGGGGCTGGTTCTGCCGGCTGCACTGCCCAGGCTACTCGGGAAGTGCGAGGCAGTCGGAGCGGGATCGGGCCCGTGGGCAGCCGCGCTGGGACATTGTCGGGGCTCCTGGCAGCTTTCTGAGTGCTGGGGAAGGGGCAGGAAGGACCGGTGAGCCTCGTCCCCAAAAGACACCGGAGCTTCTGCCGGAGACATTTTGCGGAGGAGAAAACCCGCCAGGCTGGACCGCGCCTCCGGCCGCACGGCGCTGGGCGACCCTGGGCCACCGCCGCCGCTTTCACCGCTTGGTGACCCCCTGACCTCGGGGACCTCCTGAAAGGGACCCCCAGGCCCGACTCAGCCAAACCCCACGGAGACGGGCACACGCGTGGTCTTGCTCAGGGCCGGGACCCGAGCCTAGCCGCCCTCGGCAGAGCATGCAAGCCCGACCAGCTGTCCCGGGGCCTGGGCGCTTATCCTGGAGGTCCTGGGGAGCTCCCGGGCAAGGGGGTTGCGTCCTGGCTTTTCTGCCCGCCGGTGGGCGCCTGGCGATGTCAGCTGCGATGTCAGCCTGGGTGGTAACAAGACCCCATCCCGCCGTCCCCCGAGCCCAGACTAACTTCTTTCAACAGCCTCTGATGGTAATTACAGTAATCGGGGCTGCCATATATCCTTTAAGCAATTATGACACAAAAAAAAGCCCCCAAGGACCCCCTGTCGTGGGATGTTCAAAACGGTTTCCCTGCTGAACAGAAATCCCATTTTCTTAGCGCTAAAACTTCTGAGACGAAGCGGTACCTCGGGGAACCGGAGCGCTTTTAAACAGAGTTAATCAGTTATCGCATGACCCCGTGTCAAGCCTACATTTTTCTCCTCCCACCCCCCGCCCTGCCTCTTACCCGTCTACTTATTTCATATTTTGCCCTGCACGAAAGTTTTCTCATAACAGCCCCTGCGGGGCAGAGATGGGGGTTTGGGGGGGTGGAGGGGAACAGAGCGCGGCCGGGACTGCGGGCGGGCTGTGGGACGGAGCGGCCCCGCAGATTAGCGAAGCTGGGGGGCCCCAGCCGCTCCCTCCGCCATGTCCCCTCTCCCCGTCCTCCACCAAGGTCCAGGGAGCTCAGCGGACCGGCCGCGCCGCTCCGGCGGCTGTAAACGTGTTTATGTGGGTTTGGCGAGGTGCTCCAGGCGCTCGGGTTTTATAGACCGAGTACGTGGGCGTGAAAAGGATATATGGAAAATACGTTTACATGCATGATGTGGATATGTACCTAGATAGTAAATAGGATTTTTTCGAAACGGCTCCCAAACATAAAATCCGTCTGGGGAAAACTATTTTTTAAAAGTAACCCAAGTTTCTTGCCTCTCCACCGCACCACTTTAGCGCCGGCAGAGCCGAGCTGGCTGCCCCGCACCGCAGGCCGGCCGGGAAAGCGGGGACCCCCCTGGCTGTCCTGTGCCCCGTGGGGGGCGGCGGTCCCACGGCGGGCCCGGGTGCGCGGCCGAGGCTGAGAACGGCTGGCAAGGGAAGAGGAGCGGAGCGGTGTCCCGGCGCCGGGAGCGGGGTGGACCGAGTTGCGCGGGAGCAGCGCGGCAGTGCCGGGCTCCGCACCGGGATGCACCAACGCTGCACGTATTGCTCCAGTGTCTCTCCCCCCACCCCCAGCCTGCCCCTCCTCCTCCTCCTTTGTGTGCGTGCGTGTGGACCCTCTCTCTCCCCGTGGATGCTAAGGACTGGAGAGGGAAGTCGAGCGCTTTCCCCCCCTTGGCATTGTGCGATATCCGAATTCCCATGCTACACTTTTTGACGGGTCACTGGTGCCCCAATAGGCAGGTGGCAAGGAGGGCTTGTAATTACACACTCCCAGAAACGGTGCCTTGGCCTCAGCCCTCCTCACGGGCGCCTACCTGCAGCTCCAAAGCCGCAGTTTGCTCGCAGGCAGTGGGTCGGGGGGGCATCCTTCAGCTGCGCTGCTTATTAATTGCGTAAAAGTTTTCTATTCTTTAACCTCTCTCCCTCCCTCCCACCTTCCCTCCCTCCGCCACCCCTCCCTCTCGCAGTCCCTAACCTAATCCCCGTCCCTCTCACCGTGTTGTGTATAGCAGCTGTCGGGTTTCATTTAGGGGAGAAGCTGGCAGCTTGTGCTCATTGGAGGCAGTCAAACGAGTTTCAATGGGCAAAATCATTAAGTTAACACTTTATCTAATGTCCCTATTGTCTGCCAGCAGGCATTGTCTTAGAGCCTTAGCATAGACATGTCTGAAAGTATCTCGGACTCCTAAATTCTCTAGGGAGCGAGAGGAGCCCTGCGGCCTGTTTCCACTGCCCCCTCCCGCCCCCCAGCAGCGCTCCGAACGGCTCCGCACGCTGCCGCTTTTCCCCCCCTCCAGCCTTCATCCTCAACCGCCATAGCCAGGGCTCTCCCTGAAACTACTTCCAAACAAAGATAGTGGTCTCGAGAGCTCTTCATTAGAGTTTGGAGACCAAGGTTTGAGAGGACTGAATTTCCAGCTTAAGTTCTGGTAGGAGAGAAGAAGACTGAGGCAGAGGAAAAAAGAGGAAGAGAAGAGAAGAGAATAGAAGAGAAGAGAAGAGAAGAGAAGAGAAGAGAAGAGAAGAGAAGAGA
>JAWWLV010000121.1:69726185-69742770 GCA_035041135.1 Platyrinchus mystaceus | reverse complement strand
GAAGAGAAGAGAAGAGAAGAGAAGAGAAGAGAAGAGAAGAGAAGAGAAGAGAAGAGAAGAGAAGAGAAGAGAAGAAGGAAAAATAAAAGACTAAGGAAAAAGAAAAGAATAAAGAAAAAGAAAAAGGCAAAAAAAAATTTAAAGCAAAAGAAAAAGAGAAAACAGAAGAGAGAAGAAATAACCCACAGAAAAGGCAGAAGCCGAGCGGGGTTTTGGCGGGTTTCTTGAACCGGGCTGCAATAGTCTCTCTAAGAGTTTTTACATCCCCCTCAGAGCATTTGCAATTCTAGTCAAAGCCGGTGCGAAAGCAGCGCCCGGCGGAGCGGGGGCTGCGGGAGAGGCGGAGCGGGGCGGAGGGGCGCTGCCCGCCCTGCAGACTCGCACCCAAGCTAGCCCGCAGACTCCTCCGCTCACAAAAACGAGACGGAAAGTTTTGGTACAGGTTTTGAGGTGAAGAAAATGGCACGCCTTCTCTGCGGCAGAAACCAACCCTCTTTCGCCGGGGTTGCTAGGGGGGAGAGGAGATTACTTGGCTTCCCTGTCATTTTATTTTGTTTTGGTTTAATTCTGTGCCTCGGTCTCCTGACTGCTCTCCTGCTCAGGAAAAGTGCCGGCCTCTGTTTGCCGAGCGCCAGAAAGCGAGGGAAACACTCCCCCAAAACCCCCGCAATTCCCTCCCCGCCCCCCTCATCCTCACTTCTAGCGGGCAAGTCTGCTGCTCCCGCTGCCGTAATCTTCCCTTCCAAAATGGGTCTTGGCGATTATAGAAGATCCAAATAAACGTAGCGGGGCATGAATAATGCTCATTGTAGAAAACTGACACTTGCTCAAGGAAAAGAAAGTTGGCTATAAAATCACTCCGTTATTTGCTTGTACTGCGGCTCTGGGGCTAATCCCTCCGGAGGTCAGATTGCTGAGCGCTCTCTCTTTCCCTCTTTCCCTTCTCTGCTTTCAGGTCGCATCTTAGACATCCCTTGCAAAGTGTGTGGGGACCGCAGCTCCGGGAAGCACTATGGGGTGTATGCCTGCGATGGGTGCTCGGGATTTTTCAAGCGGAGCATCAGGAGGAATAGAACCTATGTTTGCAAATCAGGAAATCAGGTACCAGCCGCAGAGCATCTCCCTCACCGCCTGCACCCCTTACCCTGCATTTCCCCAGGGGTCCGTATTGCCCTCCCCTTGCCAACAGAGACACCCGCCAGCAGCAAGGTGCAGCAGCCACGCAGCCTCACCCTCCCTTCCCAGGGGGTGCCGGGCCGAGGCCGGGCTCTGCATGTCCCAGCCCGCCTGTCCCTGGCACGCCCACCCCGACCCAGCCCACCGGAGAGGCCGGGGGGATGCGCAGGGAGGCGGAGGGATGCGGGCGGGGGGAGGACGCAGCCAGCACACCGTGTCATTATGAGGGGACAGAGAGGGGCAGCCTTCCATAAGCCTCAATACGAGGCCGAGAGATGGACAACCATCGGTTTACATGCCGGCGTGTCGCGACCGCGCCTGGCCAGAGGCAGCCCCGCTTTTCACCTTCCCGCTCCGGCCGCGCTCCTTTCCACCCACGGACCGTCCCCACGGGGACGTGGGGCTGGGAACGCGGAGTGGGGCTCGGGGCGCCCCGTGGGGGCGGCACCGCCGTCGCTGTCTCGGGTGCTGAAGGCGGTCCGGCCCGCCCTATCCCGGGGCAGAGCGCCCGGTCCGGCCCGGCCCGGCCCGACGCACCCAGGGGCGGCCCCTCCGTGCCCCCTGCCGCCGCGGGGAGGGTGTCGGGGGCCGGCGGGGTGGGCGCGCTGCTGCCCCCGGCCCGACGGCTGGCTGTGTTGCAGGGAGGCTGTCCGGTGGACAAGACGCACAGGAACCAGTGCCGAGCCTGCCGGCTGAAGAAGTGCTTGGAGGTCAACATGAACAAAGATGGTACCTGCTCCCCCTCTCCCGGGGCCGGGGTGGCAGGGCAGCAGGACGGAGCTGCTCTGAACCATGGAGCATTGTGTCATTCTGGTGTCTCCTTGCCCTGGCCTCTAATAACCCCCCCATTCTGTGGCAGCCTTGGACATTTCTCCCCGGACATCTCTTGGGCAGGGGGCACGAGAAAATTGCAGGGAGGGAGGGAAGCCCAGCCAAGCAATGCAGGGTACCCAGTGTGGAACCCGCTGGTGACTCCCTCGTCTCTCCTTGGTGCCCTACAGCAGTGCAGCATGAGCGGGGCCCCCGGACATCGACAATACGGAAGCAGGTGGCCCTCTACTTCCGTGGGCACAAGGAAGAGAGTGGCGGCACCCCACACTTCCCCACCGCTGCCCTGCCAGCACCCGCCTTCTTCACCGCCGTCTCTCAGCTGGAGCCCCATGGCCTGGAGCTGGCCACCGTCACTGGCACCCCGGAGAGACAGGCTCTGGTGGGCCTGGCACAGCCCACCCCAAAGGTCAGCCACTGCCTCGGCCCCCAGCGGGCCTGCAGACCAGGGTGCCTGCAACCTGTCAGCTCCTTCCTGCCTCTGGGATGGACATGGCAAAGAGAAAGGCTTGAGGCTTTGAGGGTTGTGGTGGGGACTTTTGTTATATCCCTAAGAGCGCTGAAGATATGAGGTGCACGGGATGAGAGGCCCTCAGCAGAAGCGGTGAGGAGCAGCACTAACTGATAACCTACTCCATACAAACCCTATCTCTCCTACATTCTTATACCTTCATGGCTGCAGAAGTGCTACTCCTGCCTGGAGCTCATCCACAAGTCAGTTTTAAACAAATTGTTTCACAAGGCATGCAATCATTGAGTTTTCTTCAGCAAAATTCCCAGCTCCATTGTGGTATAGTCCTGAAAGTACTATGTGTACTGACCAAAGCCTGTAGCTTGTCCACATAGACACAAAAAACAAACTTAGCTAAGCTGGCTCTGTACTTCTTAGTTGTGACATTTCCTAAGCAGACCAGTGGAAGCACTGCTGTGGACTCAACTGCACAGGAATTAGCTGTGAGGTGATGTTTTTCATTAGCCCATTTGCAATGGTATTTTGCATATTCACTGCATCTAGAAAATCACAGAAGAGACTGATTAAATAGTTCTGCATTTTCAGAGTTGGTAGCTTGGCAGAGCCCATCATGATTGTGGTCACAATATACAGTTTTACATGGTAATTTTGGAAAATGCAGAATCAGATATTATTTGGCAAGAAAATGTAGCACACATTTGAAAACATAACTCCATTCCAACCTGACACAGCCTTTAAATAGTTATGTTTAGCTCTACTCATTTACTTACAACCTGTTGCAGTCAGGGAGCAAGTTGAAGGCTAAGGCTAAGTGAGTGCTTACTGCTTTGTTCAGCAGGGTTGGAATGCTAAATCAGCTTCTGAAGCAAGGTTACAAACCACAAATTTTTAGTCAAATTTGTATTCTTCTAACTCTGCTATCAGAGATGTGCAATTGTGTAACAGAGTAAAGGATGACACTTCATTTTGATACTTCCCCCTCCCCTCCCCAATGTAATAATTTCATTCTCCCTTCAGTCTTTTCCTCTGAACTGTTTCTGTAGTACAGCTCATCCACGCAGATAAGCAGCAGGGAGCAGTTTGGAGTGAGCCCACTGCAAGCAATGCCCTCTGCTTGCGGAACAGGAGAGTGCACACTCTGTATCGGGCATGAGCATGATGCACAGAATGGCAGCTGTAGGGGAGAGGAAGATGAGGCTGTGTTGGTGATGCTGTATGAAGTTGCTTTATTTTCTTTTTGACATTAGTACCCACATGAAGTCAACGGTACCCCTATGTACCTCTACGAAGTGGCCACCGAATCCGTCTGCGAGTCAGCAGCCAGGCTCCTGTTCATGAGCATCAAGTGGGCCAAGAGTGTCCCAGCCTTCTCCACCTTGTCCTTACAAGACCAGGTAAGGCACCTGCAGTGGGAGTGGCATCAGCCTGGTCTACCTGTTAAAGGCTCAGGCCTCAGATAGGGTCCTGAACTTCCAGCCCTAGACCTCAAAATCCGTAATGGACTTCAGCAGTTCTGAAGTTCACAGCAGAATTTAGGTCTGCCCCTGAAAACCAGGCAGTGATTTAGAAACTGCTTTCCTCCAACTTTTATTTCATGAAGCAAGTGAAAATCAAACAAACAAAAATAAAAATCTAATATAAAGTGACTGTTATGGAAGGACAAGCTCTAGAAGAGAAATCACCAGGCTGCAGACCAAGCTTAGCATGCCAAAACTCTTTCTCTACTTGTGGGACAACTCTTCCCTCCATAAAATAAGAAACAGCATTTTGCTATTTTGGGATGAGAAATGCTTATTTAAGTATACAGCCTCAGGATATGACTGAGGGGTTTCTGAAGACCATTTCTCCTCCTCTACCACCTCCTCTACCACTTCCTCTACCTCCTCCTATCTTTGTCTTCTCCTCCTCCTCTCCTCTCAACTGTTTACACAGCCAACATTTTTTCCTTATTCACCTTGGCTTCACTGAACTTAAAATTGCATCAATATGGTGGAAGCAGTATTTGGCCAACCCCCAGTATTTTCCCCGATTAATTAAAATCTTCCCTAATGTGTTTTGTTTTCCTCTATGACAATTTGCCTTTGCCTCGAGTAAATCATACGTGCACCATACAAGCTGAAGCAATTTCTTAATGACTTGATTCTTGATGAGGACTCAGTGTGCTTCGTATAATGCACCAATTTTTAAAAAAGTAATCACACAATTATAAAATGGAAGGGTGGAAAACTATGCAAAGCCCCAATCATAAAAGACATCTCATACTTTGATATGATTGAGCTAATTTACCAAAATGGTTACTAGAAAAATTGTGCCTTAGATGTTGCACAGCAGTCTAGATGTTACATAGCAGTCATCGGGGAACTAGTTTCTTTCCACAAATGCACATTGCAAATGTTGCATATGATATGTAAATATGTATTTTGAACTAAAAAAATAATGTCTTAGGAAACCAATAGTGTTTTCTACCTAAAGGCAAGTCATGGTGGTCACAGTGTGATATAAGGCTAAGGTATATAAAGATGTTTCTTTTCTAGCACCAAACCCATGTTTTGAAATCCTTGTCTGGAAATTACACAAAGGGGAATGCTGCTCAGCTCCACTGCTATGCAGTGAGGATGAGGGGAGCGATGACACAGGGCCCAGGAGATCCCACACACTGTTAGGAAGATAACAATCCCAGTGTGGAATGCCGCTCTCTAATCTCATCTTCTGCTGGCATTACTCCTGTGGAGCACCGGGTCTGTCACACCAAGCAACCAAAGAAACAGGCTCAAATATCAGGAACAAGAAGCAGATGTGCTGCTCCAGCCCCAGCCACAGCACACAGGTGGAGACTGGATCCATCTCTAGACCAGTGGTGTCCACAGCAGGCTCCCTAGGCAAAGGCTTTATTTGACATAATAGGGATGCATTTCCCTATGCATCTCTGTTAGTGTGCAGAGGAGGGGGCAGCAGGATTTGGGAGCAAGGGAAGTCTCCAGTGCACATGAACAAGCATGCCTCAAACAGCAAGGCCTGCTTATCTACCATAGACACCATAGTGCTCCCGTTAAATAACTCAGTACCTCTCACTATCATATCAGGGACTAACATTAGTTAAAAACTCAGCTTTTCCTTAACATTACCTTGACTTGCTGTACCTCATTGTAAGCCAGCTGCCTCAAAACTCAGAGCTGCTCAGCATTAATGCTTTGACTTGGGCTTCTTTCTGAATGATTCCCCTGACATATTTAGGAGAGCTGGAGAAGCAATAACTGATTTTAATCACTTTATTTCATAAATAATCATACTGTTGATTTTTATAACAGTGCTATTGCATTATTTAATTTGACAATGGCCCAGCTGTAAATGTCTGAATTTCTCTTTTTGTATCCCTGACATGTGCCTGAAGAGACTCTAAAACCTTTTCTTGAATTTTGGGGGTTTTTTGTGCTCTTCTAAAAAGGCAAGTGCACTGTGATTTCTGAGACTGTTTCATCTTGAAGGCAAGGAAAAAGATAGAAATGAATTTGCTGATAAAACACAAGTCTGAGGATTGCTGAGTCACTTACCCTTGGTAAAACAGAGGGTGCATCCCTTCCTTAGATCCATACAGATAAATCCATCATGAACTGGAAGCCACACAAAGAAAAAAAACACCATACTTCTAGTTCTGCTAGCCTACACACCTGCCCATTTTGTCTGTGAGACAGGTTGGCCCAATGCACGTCACCAACAAAATGTCGCTCTAAGGATGGGGCTGATTAAGAAGCAAAACCTAGTCCTTCAGAAAGCCCAGTATTTGTTGTTTCTTTGAAGAAGGAGGGCTGAGTATGACTTCAGCATGAATTATTTTAATTGGTGGTTTTACAGACTTATGCATAGGCATGAAGAAAGCTTTAGCTATTCAAATAGTCTCTTATTTCTGAAGTCTTCTGACTTTAAAGACTTAGTGGGAAAGAACATATGAAATTGATATCTTCCAGGAACCACCATTCATTACCATTGTATCTGCATGAATGAATGACAAAAAAAGTTTTACAAATGCAAATGAAAGGTTGGCGAATCATTTCCTATGTCATACAGAAACCTGCCCATCCGTCACACAGGATTATCCAGAGGAGGGGCTGGGTTCACAGGTTGCAGTGGTTAGGAGAGACTTAAGAGCAGGTTCATCTGCTCTCAGAACAGAGCAGAGATGGGCACTACATTCTAGACAAAACACCCCCTCCCCCACATTTCATAAAACAATCTGGGTAGTTTTCCATACCGTGAAATACAATGTAAGTATTTTAAACAGTAACTGTGTGCAAACAGTGACAGAAATACCTTCCTGTCACAATTTCCTTAGGTTATGTAGTTCTGCAAAGCACATAGCACAAAAAGGCACAAAATGGACATAACCCTACAGTGACAATTGAGAGCAGAGATTCTGAGAGCTCTGCATCCCATTCAGATCAGAACAGGGGGGGTTAAAACTTGTAATCTCAGAATCACAGAATGGGTCAGGCTGCGAGGTACCACAGTGCATCACCTGGTCCAACCTTCCTGCTCAAGCAGGGACAACATGGCACAGGATTGGGTCCAGGCGGTTCTTGAGTATCTCCAGTGAGGGCGACTCCACAGGCTCTCTGAGCAACCTGCTCAATGCTCGGTCATCCACACAGTAAAGTTCTTCCTCATAGTCAGGTGAAACCTCCTGTGCATTGGTTTCTGCCCATTGCCTCTTGTCCTATTGGTTGGCAACAAATAACACTGCCCTGAACAGCAATACTGTTAAGAATTTGCACCCTGATGAAGGATTCATTTTTATTGATGCTTTCTGTATCAGCTGTTACTGTCATATATCGGATTCCAAGGAAATAATCATTAATTTGGTACAACATCTTTTTTTTACTTTGTTCTTCCTTACAGACTCTTTATAGACTTAAAATACCCTCCTTCCTATTTTCCTAAAAAGCTAAGCGCAGAAACTTTCAGGGACTATAGCAACATTAATTTTTGTAAGTTTTGGGGGGTTGTTTTGGTTTGGGGTTTTTTTGCTGCATGAGTTTTGGAAAATCTGTTTTCACTGCATGGAGCTGCTAATAGATACCTCCCTAGTCCACTCCAGTTCTCACCCCTCCAAGTCTCTCCCACCCTATTGTGGGGCACAAGGTCCCAGCAATGTGTATGCACCACAACATGCCCTTTAGGCCATGAACTTCAGCTGAACTGAGGGTCCTCCAAATGTCTCTTAAGAGTTAGTCTGGGCTAACAATCCTAGATGCCCTCAAGATTAAAAACATCTGGCTTTGCCAGTCTGCATTTCCAGAAGTCTTTTCTCCTCTTCAGATGCACCACTGACTCTTCACGGAAATCAAAAGCATTGCCTTCAAACAGAGAAAAACACATCCTCCATACAGCCACACAACATGCAAAAATGGCAGAGAACCAGCAATGCTGTCAGTGTAGGTGCCTGGATATTCACACCCCTGAAAGGCAACAGTTCTTAGTGCCTGGAATTTCTGAGTGATTTTAAGCAAAAAAAGCAGGAAAACAGGTGGCACTGAGAAACAATATGTGTGCCCAGATGCTGTGCCTGACAGAGCTAAAGACTCGCTTAGTAAGGAAGGGGCTATAAGATACATATGTGCTTTAAAGCAGTGCTCCCTACACTGATGCAGGATGTTGTCCAGGCTTTTCTTCACAAATTCTGCCTTCCCAGGGGAAAGGAGTGTAATCCCTAGAGAGCAAGAGGAAAGCACTCATCCAACCTGTCCTTGAACAGCTATATGTGTGAGGGAGAGGAGCAGGGAGCCCGTACCATGCTGAGAAACAAAGGCAAGTGTGGTCATGTTGTGAGCAAACTCTTGGGAAAGGAATTCTCACTCTCCTTTCTCCTCCTCCCTTTTGGTCCACAACATGGTGCACAGTGAGCCAACACTTAATGTTTTTCCACAATGCATAGACTTATTTCTAGACACCTTCTCAAAAAACTAAGAGAAGGGCTAATGAATGCTGTGGGGAAAATACCATGACAGGCATTTAAAGTAGTTTTTAAAATAACAGAAATTTACATATTTAAATTGTTTATAAATCTATAAATTATACACTATGTTATATTGTACATCTATTGTATGACAGCTGATGCTTTTGGAAGATGCTTGGAGAGAACTGTTTGTTCTAGGAATAGCACAATGGGCCATTCCAGTTGATGCTAACACTCTACTGGCTGTATCTGGTAAGAATTGCACAATTTAATGACTTTGTTACAAAAATTACCATAAAAATACATTACTGAAAAAAGAACAACATGTAAAGAATAACAAATTCCTACTGAACAATAGAGCATACCTGTCATTTATAAATCTATATTTAAATGCAAATAATGTTGTTTTGTTGTATTCATGACCACTTGCATTGTCATTTAAATGCAAATTACTGTGTTTGTTATCATCCAAGAGAAGATTTTATATTAACTTTCATACAATATAGTCAGTTTACATGGAACCAGATAGACAAGTGTGACAATAGAGTGGATATTGATACAGAGGATTTTGTCAGAAATCAATATAAAATAAAGGAAATGCCTTTAATATTATTTATTTCATCTGTTTCTGTTTCAGGCATGAACGGTGACAATACAGATTCTCAGAAGCTGAATAAAATTATTTCAGAAATACAGGCTTTACAAGAGGTTGTGGCTAGATTTAGACAACTTCGGCTAGATGCTACTGAATTTGCCTGTCTTAAATGCATCGTCACTTTCAAAGCTGGTAAGCAGAAAGAATCTCTTGCTCGTCTGGTCTGATAACTATGAGGTTGCCACTTTAAAGAAAAAAAATTATGTTTTAAACCACATATGGCCTTGTATCACCCAACAGGTTTCCCAGTACTGAATTCCAGTAGTCAGTGCTGCATTTTGAAAGACTGACAGCGGAGTGCTAGGAAACTAATAGGAACATTTAATTTCTGTTGATAGCAGTAGCTGAACTGTTTTGACCCACCCAAGAGTCAAGCTGAACTAGTAACTGATCTACTTTCCAGTGCCCACGCACAGCGGTTCTGAACTGAGGAGTTTCCGAAATGCTGCTGCCATAGCAGCCCTTCAAGATGAAGCCCAGCTCACTCTGAACAGCTACATTCATACCAGGTGAGTGGTGTCTTCTCCCAATACTTCTGGCAGGTGCAGGGGTAAAATCCTACTCTCACTGTACTGAAGGTGGCATTTGCACTGACTGAAATGGGGACTGGGCTGCTATAGCAAGTACTCATTGGCTGTCAGCCTGCTGGCATTTGGCATTTCCTGATGGAAGAGAACTATAGAAAACGTCAGCAAAGACCACTCAAATCATCGAGTTCAACCATTAACTTAACACTGCCAAGTCCACCACTAAACCATGCCCCCAAGTGCCAGATTTATGTGTCTTAAATACCTTCGGGGATGGTGACTCCACCACTTCCCTGGACAGTCTATTCCAATACTTGACAACCCTTTTGGGGAAGAAATTTTTCCTAATATTCAATCTAAACTTTCCCTGCTGCAACGTGAGGCTGTTTCCTCTGCTTGCTATTTGGGAGAAGAGACCAAAACCCAACTCACTACAACTTCCTTTCAGGTAGAGAGTGGTAAGATCTCCCCTGAACCTTCTTTTCTTCAGACTGAACAACCCCAGCCCTCTCAGCTGTTGCTCAGAGGACTTGTGCTCTAGACCCTTCACCGTTTTTGTTGCCCTTCTTGGGTATGCTCCAGCACTTCAATGTATTTAAACAAATGGAAAAGTGCTAATAGGAAGAGATCTTCCCCTAGGAAGTGAAACCTGCTGTGGAAAACTTTGCAGTTCAGAAGGCTACATTCTCCTCTACACTTTATCCAATTTTAATACCTCTAAAAGTGATGCTCAAAACTTCACATGTCAGACCAGCATGAGTGCTTTTTACCCACGATCTCCAATTCCCGTATGATTTCCCCCATATTGCAGACACAGAAATCAGGACACGAGTGGCTCTTCCGAGATGCTACCCTGTGTCTGCGCTCAGGTTGAAACGAAAAACCCAGAACTTGTCAATCCCACTGTGGTGCTGCAGCAGAGTGATGAGAATCATTGTCTGGGAAGAAAATATTCCCCCTTGTCTCATTCAGGACAAGTTCCACAGGATAAAGAAATCTTAAAACCTGCTGTAAAAGCTGTAACTGTCATTCCACAAAGTGTACGGAGGTGAGCCCAGAAAATGTGCAAAGTACAACCCCACACTCTAGAACAGCTGGCTGGGAACAGATCCACAGCCTCCCACTACGGACCACTTCAGAGTGGTATGACAGGGGAGAAGCCTGAAGATGTTACTGAACACGCTCTGCAACGCTGCCCCGGTTGTTTCAGGACTGCCAAGGAGAGCCGTCACAGGGCTTGTAAAGTCCACGTCCATGTCCTTTAGCTGCAGTGAAGGCCCATGAAACTACAGCAGTGGGAGATGGAGCCCTGAAAGAGAAACTTCTATACTATCTTTTCCTTCTGAAACTTTGATTTGCTGTCATAACAGCTCTGTCAGGCAGAAGGCTACACCATATCAGAGATCAGATGGCAGCAGTCTCTGAAGCACTTTAGTCTAAAGGGAATGGCCAGACTGGGGATGGGAGTAAATATGCAAATTCTATCCAGTTATGGCTGCTTCAGAGCAAAAAGAATAACCACTGCATAGCAACCTCTTCCTGCTCTTAGGGAAGGCCTTTTCCAGGAAGATTGCTCCCTAGAGACTGAGACAGGGCCTGTTGGAGAGAGAAGCCATGGAGGAATACATAGCCACTGTTTCCATTCCAGGCATGGCAATTTTTCTGCTGTATTTCTGTGTTGCTGGAATTATCTAGCTACTGGGCTAAACAATATCTGTGGTAAAAGATAGCCTTTTACAAGGGAAAATCTGCAGTCCACTTATAGGAGTGTCACTTTGACTTCATTGGGAAAGAGCTTTCAGCTTGCATTTCATCCTCAGGCTTGAATTTACCTTCCTGCCAGTGTTACAGCAGTAACACTTTGATCTCAGTGGAGTCAACAGGATGCAAGGGAGGGCAGTCTGGAGAAACAGTACATTTCTCCAAATAACCTACCCCTCTTTTTAGGGAAACCACTGTAAGCAGAAGTTTGAGAATCGCTGGTGTAAAGTCAGCGTAAGCACAGCTAGAATGCACATCCTATGTTGTGTTGGCTTCAAAACCTGGGAGAAAGGATGGAAAATATCCTGTACACAAACACATTACCTGGGGATAAACATAGCTTCTTTAAGTAAAATTTTCTTTTAAAATGCCAATTGGCATTCAATACATATGTCAGCCAAAAAGGGGCAAAGTGATTACCAATGACAATCCGGCTAGGTTCAAACTGCACTTTAAATGAGAGGGCAGTCATTACAGGTCAAGCTCTTCCCTGAACTGCATTGAGAACATAGTTGTTGTATGAGGGACACATCAGATCCACTCTTTATATTGCTACTGCTCTAGGGGAATAAACAAAGGAGCTAAACAAAACTCAGACATCTTGCTCTATATTCTGCTAACTGCTATATAGAGGAATTTCCTTGGAGTCAATCTTCTTGCTCACATGAGCACACAACACAAGGCTTTAGCACAGGTAGCACCATCTGTACAGTTTATTGAATGTTGTCCCTTTTCTATGAAGTAAAATAGTTACTCTGAAAAAATACTTGAAAACTTCAATAACATTCTTTGTCTCTCCATCTCCCAGGTATCCCACACAACCCTGTCGTTTTGGGAAACTTTTATTGCTTTTACCAGCTTTACGTTCAATTAGTCCATCTACAATAGAAGAAGTGTTTTTCAAAAAGACCATTGGGAATGTACCAATTACAAGACTGCTTTCAGATATGTACAAATCCAGTGACATATAAATTACCTTAAAATAAACAATCAGGATGGACAGTTTGAGAAGAACTTTTATCTATGGAGAATAAGCCTCAACTAACAAAATCTACAGGAAGCATAAGCCTGGGAATGTTTAGCCCTTAAACTCATTGACAAAAACCACCCCAGTAGATATGATTCTGCTGCTCTGAACAGAGTGATTTAGATCATGGAGAGAATGCTTTGTTCTACAGAAAAAGTGAAAGTCGTTGGAATTTGGCTGCTATTCCTGTTACTACAGGATGGAGGCAATTCAGATGCCAGTCATAGTTAACAAAGACTCTGCTATTCTCTCATTTAACTGGCAGATCTGAGACAAAATGTGAAAGAAGGTACTTTAGTTTGTTCAGTATTTGGAACTGAGTGACCAAACTTGGCTTCTGTTGTAACACAAGATGCAGTGGCCTTCAGAATTGTTTTAAAAGTAGCCTATGTTGGGAAAATGTTTTTAATACGATAGGCAACATTTAAGACCAGGTTACCAAAACATTGCTTCTGCTATAATACATCATGAAGTGGCCTTCAGAACTGATTAAAAAGTAGCTTACGATGGCAGCTCCATTCTTCCTACAAAATGAACTGGTGATCTTTGACACGGATGTCACAATTCGTTCGGTTAACATCTCAAAGACACAAGAGCTTTACACACTTCCTTCCCGAACTTCCCTCCTTCTTCTTCCACACACACAGACACACATTCACACACACACACCCCCCACCCACCTAGACACACCTGAAAAGACACAAGTCAAGAAAGGAAGACTAAAACAGCAAAACCAAATACAATGGAGATGATCGCTTCAGTGACCTGCTGGCTGTCCCGTTGGCACAGTGCTGAAACCAAAGGCAATGGTGGCCAAACTCTTTGTCGATGAGATGTGAGGAGAAATGAAATGACTATTAAAAAAAAATCAATGGAAGGAATTTTATTTCAAAGAGATAAAGGTTGTTGACTGATACAATGCTAACAATTTCCAAAAGTCTCCAATGCCTTTTTAGAATACTCCAGGTTCTAATTTTGAAGCCTTGTTCACCTATACCCTCTCACACACAAAAACGTTATAAGCTGCTTATTTGATGTATGAAAAATGTAGAAAAAAAACCATTTAAAGATAGCTGCTGTACTTTTCAAAATTTGTTATTAGGAACTAGCACTGAGAAAGATCAGCACTTGGACTATCATAGAATGAGTAAAACTTTTCCTGTACAAAGTGGATTAACCGATTTGTGAAGTTAAAAAGTTGTACTCATTGTATTTACAAAGAATAAAAATATATTGAATTTAAATTACTTTCCAGTGTTCTTTTAACGCTTGTTCTTAATTAGCTTCTTCCACTGTATCCCACTTACCAGGAAACAGAAATATTCTCTACTAAAATGGATTGCCTTAGATGCTATGGACTCTCCATCAACAGAGGTTTGAAAAACAGGTTAGACAAACATCAAAGGAGTAGCTTAGGTGATCCTGACTTTTGAGATTCTGCATAGAACTGTTCCCTGTAATCTAAATATACACTGGCTGCAACATTCTTTTCTCAAGGAGGTGACATATGCCTTTTCTAGGACACAAGTAAGTGCATTGGAGCTCTAACCCAGTACGTGCTTTCTGTTTCATGTTATTACAATTTTTAATACTGGTGAATTGCGCAGCTAACAAGGGATGATGAGAACAAAAGCACTGCTTCAGTTAAAAAGACTGAGGTTTTATTAAGGTGCCCAATCGTGTAATCACACCAAAGAAAGAGGTAAGCAACTCCCAGTCAACAGAAAAAGTTGGCAGTAGGAGAAGGGAAATATACTGTTCATATGGCAATGAGTGACTGAAGTCATGCATGCTAAAATGACAGGTAGAAATATACAGTGTATATTGATGGCTCATTGATTTGCAGTGTCAAGGAATAGAGGTCATGAGTGCAATCCTAGCTCTGCTGACTTTCAAGCTCAACATTCTCACATGTTTCAGTGGTCAAAGTTTTCCCTCCAGCTCTCTTCCATTTGCACTCTGCTAAGTCTCACATTCTATCCTGTCCAGGACAACCAGATCATAAAGTACACAAGATAAGTCTTTGGATGAGTCCAGTGAGACAAAGCACAGACTACAGGACCTCAAAACATCTTCTATACAAACTAGCATGGAGCACTTGAGAATGTATTTACCACAGGGCACAGCACTTAGAAAGAAACCAACAAACACTTTATAAACCATTCTGCCTGCACCTGTAAATAACCTTATACCATTTTCTGCTCTCTACAATAAAAATAACCAGATAGGGCAGAAAAATCAACTGTGGTTCTCTACTCTGTGACAATTCAGTTTACGAACTATAGAGGTTGAACTCAGTGCTGCACAGAACCCATCACAGAACATTCATTCCAATAAGATTCATGCTGCTGTCCCAGAGCAGCAATAAATGTGAACTGCATCCCTGCTGCAAGGCAACCAGGCACCTATGCTCTGCAACGTGCTGTAGTCCCTACATCACCCAAACTAGAGGACAAAATAGAATGTACTGGCTCTCTTCCAGCTGCAAAACAGGCAGGACAATATCTCACCCTCTTACCTGCAGAACTTAGCCCAGCTGCAGAGCAAACTCACACGCTGGAAACATAGCCCAGATCCCTGTGGTTTAGGCACAGCTAATCTCAGACTATGTCTTGCTCCCACTACAGATTGCACAGAAGCAGAACCAATACACTACACTAGAATTAGGGTCTCTAGTTAGCTTTGAAGAACTTAAGGCCATATAAGATCCCAGACTCCTGTAATTCCCAGAGGCTTACACTCTATAAAGTCCTCACTTTGGTAATAGGAATACTTTGATATCAAGCATGCAGTTTTTCCCTCTTTGGCTTATTTTTTTTCTTTTTATGGCAAATGATACAGACTATGTCATCATATTTTAGGTATAAGATGGGGCACTTACTTTGATTTCTGAGAGAAGCACCCCTCAGAAAAGAACATTTGAGAAGAGAAAAAGAACACCTTACTTTGTATATAAACCTACCTAATGAAACTTCATAAACATTTAACCCTTCTTTCCCCTTTTTCAAGAGTAATTCAACTTTTAAGTGCGATTCAACAAGCACAGAGAGTTTTAGAAATCATTTTACATTATCACAAACATCTTGAAAAGCTGGACATCCCTGGGCTGCAAGCGGACCTCTGTCAGTTTTGGTCCCTGGTTTAATGAACAGGGCCATTAGAGAGGATCAGCACAGAATTAGTTAAGTACAAGGTAGAAAGAGCAATTATTCAAACACCTATTCATTCAGTGTAGCTAATCACCAGCACTATACGTCATCCAGTCGGCCACCACTGCTTTGTCAGTTAAGTCTTTGACATTCAGATTTCCAAAAAGGAGGTTAGTGGCCTCAGTAAAAAGAAGCTATTAACTTTTGTCAGCAAGTTTGTAGGATGCTCTGGACAGTGATAAGTATTGCAAGAAGGAAAAAAGCAGCAGAGCCGAGTCTAAGCCAACATGTAGCTACCAAGCAGCACAAAACACTAGAGCAGATTGCTACCAGAATATTCTTGAATCTATTTTCAAGAGCATCTGAATAAGTCAATTCCGTGTCACATGTGGAAGACTAAGAAAGCTTCTCTAGCTCATTTCTTTCTCATGAAAAAGACAACCTCAGAAGTGCTGCTTGTGAACTGCAATTCAGCCACCGACCATCTGCACTGCACCAGTGGTCACACAAGCACAGTGCTACAGCTTACCCCTCCTTTTGGGAAGTGGGTTATGATCACATCTTACAGCAGACTTATTCACGACCCTAACTGTAATTGTAGAGCAGAGCTACTTTAATCTAGGAATGAAGTTATGTCAACATTCCTTTCTGGATAGGATGGTATAGTTTTCACCAGCTAGCCAAAGCTAGACTGATGCTTCTCATGTCAAGTAAAAGGCATTCTTTCCCCAAAGTTATTAAAGTCACTGATCTGTTGACTGCCTACCATGAATGGAATTCCAGCTTTGGCTCCACACCACAGCAACAGCCTTCACTACCTTTATATGTTCTTTAACACTTGCAGAGTGAGTGCCATCATCTCAGGGTTCTTAGTGCTGGTTGTTAGTAACACAAAATTACATTGTGCAAGAGCATCACAGCAAGGCTGTGACACCAGTTCACTTACTGTATTCAAATCCCTGCTTCTCAGAAAGCATGAGATACCCCACACTCAAGGTCAAGAGTGACAAAACATTTGAAGTGCATTTTCACTTTTATTT
>JAWWLV010000121.1:69715826-69726085 GCA_035041135.1 Platyrinchus mystaceus | reverse complement strand
CAACATTCCTTTCTGGATAGGATGGTATAGTTTTCACCAGCTAGCCAAAGCTAGACTGATGCTTCTCATGTCAAGTAGAAAGGCACTCTTTCCCCAAAGTTATTAAAGTCACTGATCTGTTCACTGCCTACCATGAATGGAATTCCAGCTTTGGCTCCACACCACAGGAACAGCCTTCAATACCTTTATATGTTCTTTAACACTTGCAGAGTGAGTGCCATCGTCTCAGGGTTCTTAGTGCTGGCTGTTAGTAACACAAAATTACATTGTGAAAGAGCATCACAGCAAGGCTGTAACACCAGTTCACTTACTGTATTCAAATCCCTGGTTCTCAGAAAGCATGAGATACCCCACACTCAAGGTCAAGAGTGACAAAACATTTGAAGTGCATTTTCACTTTTATTTCAAAACTTTAGACAAGTTACTTTAGTATATAAATTTGATTTTTTCCTTTTACAGAATATAAAGATAATTCCCTCATTACTTCAGTATAAAGTGTTTTACAAGCTTGAAGACAATTGCATAAGTGTTTCTCACACAGGATATCAGAAATAAAGCAGTTTTTCTACAGACATTCAGACAGGTGACTACCTCAGAAACAGCATAGCAGTTTAGTCAAATACAAGTGAACATGTGACACTACAATTGTGAAAGTTCAAGTAAGGCCAAGTCAGTAAACATTGTTAAGTCATTGCAAATAATAGTGGAAAGGTTTGTGAGACTTTGCAAGGGGTGAATGGTCTCATAGTATAATACTTTTAAATGAAGGATTCAGAGGGATTTAGCTAGAAGACAAGTGAGTTCTTAAATGCTATAAAGCATATGCAAAGACCAAGCAGTGTACTGGTGTTAGTGGAGACTTCGTGCCTGTTCATCCTCAGCATGCTAAGACAAACTATAACCTCTTAAAACCAAGCCTAAGAACCACTAATGTTTAAGAAGACAGTTTTAGAATTCAAGTATGTCTTATTTTGGATGGTGTGTAGTTTTTGTCTATTACTTCATCTTGTAAGAACATGTGAAGACAGCGCTCATTCTGTGCCAGTGGGTGGCCTGCAACCCTGGAGAGAAAAAAAACAAGCATTAGTGTGAACCAATGGAGCCTACTTGCAGCTAGCCAGCAGACTGAGGTTTTGTACCACTAACCTATTGTTCTACACTTAGGCATGAATCCCACTTTCAGTTCACTGCTGGCAACTAGGATGATGTCTAGCAGCAAGATTCGTCATGCTCCCCCAGATGAAGTTAGTCCATAGGAACTCTGAGCTACCTCTGATCATTTGGAAGCATGTTATGTCATCATCTATCACCTGCAATTGATGAGACTATCCAAGTGCCATCCTAACATTAGGAAATCTAGAGTTAAGGAAGGCAAATGGATTTTTTTTTTACAGGTCTTGACACCTGTGCCACAGGACCCCTTTCTAAAGGCTGCTTATCCACTCAGTTCTCATCTCACTGAGCAGTAGTTCGCCCCGGCAGAGATGAAGCCTCGCTCCACCAGGGGGTGTGAAGGCCTTCCAAAGGCTCCAGCACTGGTCCAGGCAGTGACTCCCCTTGGTCAGTGCTCCTCGACCACAGGGAAGTCAGAGGGTTCTGCTCATTGCACATGTCTGAGCCATCACACACAGGAGACAGACCTTGTCTGCTCTAGGAGAGACCAGTATCTCTACTGTAGGTTTAGTTTTGTTTCACACATAAACTGAGACACCATCCTTTTAACAGGAAAGGGGCTGAAATTGAATTAGGAGACACTATCAAACTTGGAAGAAAACCATAAGGTATTGCATTCAAACTCTTAAAATACCATGCAGACTCTTGTGCTGGTAAAAACCAAGGGAATCAGATACCCGAAAGCTGATCGCTTATGAACATGAAAACGTAAAGCAGTTTGGTTTAAAAAAGCTACATCCAGTTTGGTCAATCAAGACAGACTTCTGCCTTTAAGAGAAAAAGCCCCCCATCCTCCCTAGGGCAGCTTGTGTCAGCCTTATGTCCTCCATATCTGTCAGAACATTTCTACTCTTAATGGAAGTGATCTAATTGAACATGTGTAATACACAGTAAGCTCCAGTGGCTCACCACCAGTACTTCCAAGAACTTCTGTGCATCTTCTCCAAATTTATCTATCACTGTTTATTTCACCACAGGACATATTCACTTGTCATTGAAGGTGACCCGTAATGAGGAAGCTAAGCTCTCCTATTCAGTATTGATGATTATTTCAAGTGCAGTTATAAAACTTATCAATCTTGTTGGTTCTAGTAAATGGCCAGCAGTCTTAAGCACTAGTTCACAAGGATGATAGTCTAGAATAACTAGTTTGAGTGTCTTACCCTAATTAGATTGACATTGCTGGCCTTGAACTTCAGGGAAAAGATATATAGGAGATGATGAGGAAGAAGCATATTCCTTCTCCCTTTCAGGAAGGCTTGGAAATTGGTGGCTGAATTGCAAGACTAGATTTGATCCCAGATTCAACTGGAATAACTTGCTTTGCATTGGCTTTCCCTGAATATTTTTCACAAAGGTGACCCTTACAAATAGCAGCTGCTGCTTCAAGAATTTTCATGTATCTCAAAGTCAGGTTCAGGCAGACAAGAATGTTGAGACACAGCCATCCCTTGTATGTCACCGTAGTATTGATGGCAGTGCCAGCAAGCTGGCCCAAGAGAGATGACTCAAATAAAGTGTACTGTCTTGATTTAGATTTTACATCTAGAGAGGCAAAGTTTCTCAATAACATCTATCTCATCACTCCTGGATATCAAGAACTGGCACTGGTGCACTAAGATTTTTTTTGTTACGGTGATATAATTTATCAGAGGGACTCTAGTTCTAGCAGCAAAGACTGGCATTGAGAGTGCAATAATGTGAATGTACTATGCAAATTACCTTCAGGTCTAATTCACTAGTACCCAGAGTACTTGGTAGAAGCCTTAAGGCTTCTATGTTGTTCAAATCTTCAGTAGTATTTGCTTACTGAGTTGGTCCTGCCATTAGAATAAATTGATGAGGTTGAACAGTTATGAGTTGTGTCTGAAAAGTCTTATTCCGGCTGTACTCAAGTCTGCCACTATGTCAACAGCTACATTAACAATCTGCTTTTATGTTTCAAAGGAGGAAAAATTAACCAAGAAGTTGTACACTTCCACACAATCAATGTATTATTTGCTGTAGGACTGAACAAGCGATGCCCATAAACTGACCACTTCATTTCTGTCAGCTATACTGAGTTTTTCAGAGAGTCAAGGTAAGATTGCTGTTTCAGCTGCTTCAGAACACAAACAGCCCTCTTGTGTACATATTGCTAGACTCGGCATACAAAAGTTTGCACTTCTTCCCCATTCAAGATAGAGTCCAAAGCCTGCATGGACAAAAGTTGTACTTTACAGTCACAACTGCCTTGATTTTACAGCATTAAAGAAACCAAACACGTTCCATCATACTATTGGATGCCTTGGAAGTTCATTCCACTTGTCTCTGAACAGCACAAAGAAGCAGCCTGAAGCATTTTACCTGCTCAGAATCCTTAGCGATACCTCTAAATTGAGCTGACATGCAAGTATGTGAAGAAAAACCAAAGAGATTTCAAATGGTCACACTTACTTGCACAAAACAGACAGTTTTAGTAAACTAGTCATTTGCAACTCCAAGACACTGAACTGACTAACAGTAAATGACAAGTACATTCTCTTAAGTTCTTGCGTAACTCACAGGCATCTTCTGTTAAACAGCATAACTACTGAACAAGATTAGAATGCTAGTGGAACTGACAAGCTTGAACTTTTAAAGCGAGCAGTCCCAAATCCAGTTGGTCTGAACAGCGCTGACTCTAGAGACCAGAAGAGCTGGTTAACTGACAGCACTCCTCCTTACCCACGGCTTGGATCCACATTGGTAAAGAGACTAAACCAGAGACTCCGGTCCATGTACAGACAGCTGTTAGTAGTGTCAGATGGCAGAAACAGAATCATAATACTTTGCTTCTGTAATTTCTGCTCACCTTTTGAAAGGCAGTGACAAAACCCAAAGTGTCTATTTCGAACTATGTATGCCTACCTAGAGCAGTGTTTTTACATCTTTGGAAAGATTCTCATGACGATTAGAGAAAATATGCATCATTAGACAAGCTGATAATACCTCACATCTGCTATCAAAGTAAACTGCTGTAAGCCCATTGTAAGCTCCATTGTTCACACAGTGGAGGATACCCTTTCAGAAATTATAAAGTAGAACTATTTTGAACGTTATAATTTTAGTAGCAATTTGCATAAATTAACAACACCACTAACAGTCATTTCAGCTGTTCAGGTAAGCATTAAGATATCCAAACTAAACACTGGATGAGCAATGTTAGTATGTCCTATTGCAAGATTATGTGAAAGTTAATATTCTGAACCTAGTGCAGTTACCTCCGTTAGAGGATTAATGGCTTTAATGCAATTTTCCAGAGTGGACCTCTGGGTTTGTCTCTTGATAACTAGACCCAACACTTACTTGTTTATGAATTGTTCAAGAGCCTGCTTCCTTTCCTCTATAAAGGAATCATCAAATATACCATCATCTCCTCGGAAGGGAAGCTGACGGAGAAGTGCTTTTCCTGGTAGAGGTGGTACCACAACCTGAAAGATTTACAGAAGTGTCCTTAAGTGCAGCCCGTAAGCAAGTTCATACACTTGTTCCACCTCTTCCTCCTAGAGGACCCAACTCGTCAATCACATTACTAGTGAAGTAATAAAACATGAGCAGAGAAGACCAGTATCTGCCCACAGAGATAAGATGAATTCCAGTAGTTTAACTCTGAATTAACTCACAACCATTAAAACAGCCTCTGGCATTGTAGAACTGAGGCTTGATAAAAAGACTGACACATTGGTTTATTACTGGACATTTTCAACCACAGTATCTGCTCCATATGATATATGCTTTACAACATGGTGATAACATTTCAGCATCATTACTCTTTGTATGAAGACTTGTATTTACCTTTCACTTTACTCACCTTGCTTTCTCTTTCTAGTTCATTCCTTAGCCATTCAAAGTCACTATATCTTCTTCTGACTGTAGATTCTTTCAATTTGAATATAGGTAGATTTGTCTGAAAACAAGAACACAAGCTGTTGATTAGACAGATTAGAAGTTTTGATAACCAGAAGAACCAAGATGTTAAGTTACACATTACTTCCATTTAGGCAACAACAACTGTACTGAGAAACACTCAAGACACAGAAATATAAATAAAGCTCTAAGCTACATCAGTAAGCTGTACCTCAAACTGCATAACTGTGAGCCTTGTTTATATGGCATCCTTATCACTGGTATTTTGTCATCTATCACCTAACAGAATATCTGATTTGCTGGTCACTTGAGATAGTTCTAAGGTTGCACAAGCAACTCTTTCAGGAGCTGGATCCCCAATATGTACAAAATTGGAGGTGGGAAGGGAAGGGGGAAAAAAAGTCTTCTTAATTCACACAGGCTTCTCTTATTGCATTGAAGGGAGTGTTTCAGATACCATCACAGGACATGAACCAAGCATCCTATACCTTTCTACTCCTTGATAAATCATGACCTCCAACATCTTTAGAAACAAAACTAGCAAGTCCTACAGTGAATCCATCTAGGACAGATGAAGATTTGATAGCACAATCCGCCAAGTTTGGGTAGCTCCAGAAAAGCCAACAAGGCCAAGATGTAATACAACATTCAGTGCTGAAGAGATCAGACTACCTGACTACAAAGTTAAACTAAGTAGAGCATGATTATGGACATCAGGGAGAGCTTTGCTGAACAAGGCTAGGAGCCAGCACCCAACTCTAACACCCTTGAAAGAGACATCAAATGAGCAAGGCTACAATGCTGCACAAGACCACGTTACATATACAAGCACCCGGACACAAGTCCTTACACTAACTTGTGCGAGAGTCTGTATTACTTCTGTTCATTCTTCGGTGCAGTGTAATCCCACTGTTGCAATCCAACTTGCATGTTAATTTTAAAGTAGACACTGGGAGAGTCCTCTCTTAATGACATCCTCAGAATGAAAAGTTCCAAGACCACATTCTGAAATTCAGTGTCATCAGCAAACTGGCTAAAACATTACAAAAATGTTCCTAGGAGTTATGACCTCCTAAAAGTAAGACCATGAGCCTGTAACTGCCATATACAACCAGAAGAAACAAAATAAAGCCTACTCTTGTCAGACTGCATATTCACTAATAGTCTTAGTCTGCCTTTAAAGAGTCTTGAGGAGTACCCTAGGAAGCTGATGTTCACATGGGACTACTGTAACGCCCCAGTCTTCCTGTTGACAGATGGACAGCAGTCATTCTCTGCTAGCGCCTTTTACCTTTTACTTTTTGTTGTTTTATTTTTTTATCTCGTAAGCCATCTCACTCAGGATCTGGTCACAGTTAGAGTGGATATCCCTACACAATAACTTTCATAGGATGTTATGCTTAAGCTATCACTGGGCAGTAATTCTGGCTGCTCAAAACAGGTTTAATTGCAGGTTTAATTCCTGCACTAGGCAGGCCTGGCACTGTGGGTTGTGGTATTGCTGCCAGCTAATAACAAGTTTCTGGCTGTCACAGTTCAAAAGTACTTGACAAATTGGTTGTGTACTTTCACATTATGCAAGTTAGTCCAAAATTTACAAGTGATAAAGTATAGAACAGTATTTTGTTATGCAATTTTATTGCTAAATGTTTAAAAGTATTCAAACTCTTTCCCAGGCAAAATATTGTTGATTGGGCTAGATACTAATAGTAAAATTGCACTTGAGACGAAGGTCAGAAGTCAGAATTTACAAATAAACATTCTTGTCCTGAGGGTAAGAATACTTTACTCAAGAGTGAATATAGGTCTCCCAGAGTACATGAAGGAGATTCCCTGGAGTTAAGTACTGGATTATTTTCCTCTGCTTTCAGCTATTGGCTTTTTAACCAAATTCACCCTTACACATTACATCAACTCTTTGTCAGTGTCTCAGGTAGAAAAAGTCCTTTACAATATTTAACTAATAGGTTCTCACCTGCAGAAAATATTCCTTTCTCCTCTCAAGTTACTTACAAGAGGGATTAGGACTGGATAAAAGCAACTAAAAAACAATGAGTTCCCAGGTCTTCAGGAACTCTTTTCATGCTTCTAGGCACGAAGTCTATAAAGTTAATCTCTAAACAACATATCAGGCTTACAGGTACAATGCGGTGGTAGAAGTGTCAATTGAGCTCACTTTACCTTCTACACTCCCTTTTCAACTTCTGACATGCTAGCCCAGCTAGCAAGTTGGAGGAAAGGACAGAGTCCTTTGTTTTCCTTTTGAGTTGAAAAATCTTCTCCAATCTTGATCATAAGCACTGGAAATGTTCACACTGAAAAGTATGTCAAAAGGCATCCACTAAATTAAGTGTCTTTCAAGTCACATTTTGACAACTATATGCTAAAGTACATGTTCCCAGTCCTCTGGTCTGGATATGAAATAGAGCTATCTGTTGATATCAATTTCTAAACCTCATGTTTCTTAAACCCCAGAAACTACAGCAATTCTCCTTCCTCTAGAAATCAGTACTGATACAGCAGTGTCTTTCAGGTAACCAGTTGTTAGGATCTATTTAAAAAAGCAACTTGAGAGTCCTGTTTTATACTGCTGTATTCACACCTGAAGTTACTACATGGGCCTTTCTCACTAAGGATTATTGCCCTTCAGTAGAAAGGGTTTCTGCATGTACTACTGCCTCCATCTACCATGGAGATATAGTTTTCATTAAGCAAAGACAGCTCCTGAAGTATGGGCTATCAATGGACAAGAATTTGGTAGAAGGAAACAATTCTGAAGTGTCAACAGTAACTTAAAGTGTCACTTTAAGACCATGCGAGATATCAAAAATGTTATTCTCTGCTTCACATTTTATGTTGAGAGCTATCCTTGTTAAGTCACTAAGGTGTCAATAGCTATTCAGAGCACTGCTAGTGCTTTGTTTTCCTGCTAAAACAGAGACAAGAGTAAGGCATAAAACTTGAAGTCAGGCTAATTTTATTTTTACAAGCATTTCTGCCCATGCCCATTCAGCATTATAGTGTTGGCTTTCCGGCCTGCTGACCTGCAAAGTCTACTATCATGAAACTCATGACCCAGTTTGGCACAGCCCCTGGAGCACAGCTCCTTCCTCTGATAAATTCAGCAGAATTACTGCAGCAGTTGCTTCTTCTGGAGTGTAATAATCATATCATTTGGGGTAAAAAAATTCAACAACTTCCTAGTCCAAAATCATGTCTCTTAGCAGTTTGAATGCAAGCCCTCAACCTGAAAGGATTATGCATCACCCAAGACATTATTAGACAACCAAAAGTCACTAGTAAGAACTGCAGATAAAGCACTACTGCAGAAGGACCAATAAACCAGCTCTGCAGAAATCCCACACAGCCCAAAATCCTAAGCCATAGAAAGATGCTAAGACGAGACAGATTTTGTGCAGCACTGTCTCTGTATTAGACTACATGTAGACACCATTAGGCTTTCTCTGACTACTGTCAAACCAACAGTCTGCATTCTGCTGGGGGAGTTACTGGCCAAGCCAGCACACTGCAACAAATATTGTCAAAACTGGTGCCAAGTTACATTACATAGTTAAACAACAGATGACAAAGCCAGACCCCTAAGTCACTCCTACATTTCTCCACTCAGATGCCAAACAAGTTTCTACAGCCATTTGGCTACTGCTCAACAAACTAGTAGTGGGAAGCAATGACTGGTTCACAGTGAGCATGTTTCTTCGGCTACATTTATGTTATTATAACATATTCAACATTGAGTCCAATTCCAAGCTCGGGAGGCTGCCATTTCACCTCAGAAGCAAATGACAGTCCTAGGACAGTAGCTTGGATAACCAGGCAACAGTCTTCTAGATGTTACTACAGCCAATCCCCACTCTATGGACAGTTAGAAGTCTACAAATTGTTTCTATATACAAGTGAGGAGACTTTCACAAACAATGCAAATAGTTTGAGTACTAGTCAATACTGTCTATTCAGCTTCAGAGACACAGCTCTCCAATGTAGCCATTCCAGTATAAAAGTTACCATAAACGCAGGAAGAAAACTAGACTATTTTAAATATATTTAAATTCTAAGTATTTTCAAGTGTTCTGTTATCTAGACTAGATTAATTAATTCGAGGAATAGACAAAGTCTTACAAATAGCTAGACTTGCTCCTATAAATTTGTTTCCAGACATAAATCAAATGCAAATAGCATTTGGATTTCTTCAAAGAGCATGCTGACACTCCACAAGACTGTCTCTGTGTGTCACTGCAGTCCAGTCCATCTCTAAATAGCAGAAACTCCATAGCTGTAGTTGTTAGTATAGTTTGAGGTAAATTTGATTAATGTCCTCATCTGCCAACATAACACTCACCAGCAGCACTGCATTGCCCGTGTCTCCCACTCCTAACAGACCAAGAATAAAGCTTCCCTGTTGCCACAGCACCTACTTTGATGTCATCTTTTCAAGTAGCTTATGGTAGCCTTGACAGAACTCTATTTCCATTAAAATAGAGCAAAAGAAAGCACACAGCTCACTTTTGATAGAAGCTTGTGGCTTTGACTCTCAGAAGCTAAATTCAAGCATCTTACTGTCTCTTCATACAAGCTGCAATCTTTGTCAAGAGACTACACCCTTTGACTACATTTACAGTCAGTCAAAGGAAGCTCTGGGGTATTACAGTTAGTAGCATTCAGGCTGGATAAAAAAGTATTATGATTTTCTTAACACAAGAGCCTGCTGTCCTTTAGTGCAAGAAACTGGCTTCAGCAGTCCACTGTTACTGCAGAAACCTTGCCAGTGGTTTGTTTGTTTCCTCACTCAACATAAGCAGCTACCTCTCTATTTCCTACAATTACGAAAAGCAAGAAAGAAGGAAAACATGCTCTAAACTTCAGTTTCTAGAAGTCTAGATTTTTGCTGGGTGCCTTACTGAAGGAAAGCTTCTTTCCCACTGCAAAATGTCAGACAAGACATTGTTATTTTTCTAAGTTTCAGTCCTTTTGCCTAAACCTTCCCTTTCCTCCACTTGGTGTCCAGACCCACTGAAGATGTATTATATTAAAAAAAAATAAAGTTAATAGAACACTGAAAAATCTGACCATATGTACACCTAAGTTTTAAACAATGCTGACTTAAAGTAAATGGCCAGTCTTCGCGAACGAAGATCTGGGAAAGGTGTTTTTACCTTTCAAGCCTGCGCAATGGATTTTTT
>JAWWLV010000121.1:69702172-69715726 GCA_035041135.1 Platyrinchus mystaceus | reverse complement strand
GTTTAGAGTGACCTTCTCTTAGATGGATGGCCTTAGGGGCTGACGAGCTCCATCTACCCGGGGGACCGGGATTAGAAGTATACCAAGAACTATAGAGCTTCCCACCATGCAGTACTGAGATATGGAGTTAGAATGTTTTCCACCTTAAAGATAAGGCAGTAAAATCCTAATAGCAACGTGAGAGAGACTATCAGTCTTTAGACAAGAGTTAACCTTTGCCAAGTCCAATGCCTTGAGCTCAGAGTTGCTCTCTAAAACGAGAATTGGGATGTCCAGGTTTTTGTCAAAAAGCATCTATCATCACCTGATCAAGTTCAAGGACATCAATTCAAACAACTGAATTATGGTGAGCCACGGTAAAAAGGCTCAAAGCAGAGTAAGTCAAGAAAAACAGATTATTTAGTGACTCTTTATTCTTCAGGTTGCATGCTCAGAAGCCAAAGGTAAAAACAGAAGCCAACTTTAAGATAGACTCGGGCAAAGACTTTTACAACACCCAAACAGAATTAGTAACTCTAAATAATTATTTCACAGGGTTAGCAAGCCAAAGCCTCTTTTGAAATATCAAATATTCATTTGAAAGAAAAGGGATTGCTACTTTTACACAACTGCAAGGTATAACTGCCATATGCTCTGATTTGGCCTACTGTAATGTTCCCATTCATTCATCACTTAGAATGACTGAAGAGGGACCACATTAGGTTGATACCATCATCATTAGCTGACATCTGCCAGCTACAGTCAAATGGGGATGAACAAATTTCAGTGAATTGCTGTAACTGATAATTTTTTATCAGGAATTAAAAAAAGCTTTACTGTGCTTTGTGAGCTAGAGACAGTCCAGTACCCCTATACTTCAAACATGCAAGAAAAAGGAGGTAACCAGTACAGAATAGATCTATTAAGTAGCAAAAATTTGATATTTCCAGTTTTACTGGAGCAGTAACATTCACATTCTTAAGTAGCTGCTAAAAGCTGCAGAAAGGCTTATAACTCCTGCTCATTAATTTGTAGCATATCCTAATGCTTAGAGGGTGCTGCAGCTTAGGCCCATGGAAATAATCTTGGAAGCTTTTTTCCCACGTATAGAGGTGGCTTTAAACCACTTAATATAGTTTCATTTTTTTCTGGATTTTAGGAGTAAAGCTGCTATACACAAGCTAATAGTTACATTTTCAATAGGTACCCTTTTACATTTGGCTTTGTGGCCAATATAAACTATACTGACACATGGGAAAACATTCTGGGGCATAACAGAAGTTTGGAACTGGATTCTCAAGAAATAGCCACAGAAGGAACACTTCATGGACCCGTTTTCAGTTGGTAAAACGCTTGTTTTAATACTCTGACTAGAAGGTTAGGGCTTCTTCATCTTTTTCACATTAGAAGTTACAGCAATAGTAGCAACTTCAGACCCCTCACTAAGTGCTATAGCCTCACAGGCCATTTGGATTATGTACTTGGCTAAACAGCCTCCAATAGTGCAACTGACATTGCGTTACCAAGTGAAAAAACTGTAAATAAAATACTTTCCTTACAGTTAGAAGACATAAATGATGCAGCACAGATTTATTACCCTAGATGAAAAGCATCAGAGACCTGACTGCTCTAAAGTTCAAGCTGACACTTTTTCAGCAAGTCATCTAAAAATAAACATGTATCAAAACTCTCTGCCATCACATGCTTACCTGGATCACAGCCATCTGTCCTACAAAGATTAGTCATTGTTCCATTTGCTTTAGTCTGTTCCACACTGTACTACAGTGCAATCTTAATACATGACAATCAAGATCCACAGTATGTGTGCTGAAATAAAAGGACTCCAAGTCACTAATAAGAAGCACTGTTCAGAGACTTGGTTATTTTATTTACACAGTAACACACAGCAATGCAAAACTAGTTCAGTACCTTTGGACCAGGCTCTTGAACCTAGTTTAATTACAAACCTCTACAGAAAAAATGGCTGCTCAAAGCAAATACAGCAATAGACTTGTAAATCAACTCTCCTTGCTTTGGAAGTTTCTTTCATCCAAGCCATTCCACTTATCTGTCTCCCTAGTCAGTGTCCTTGGAAGTTCTTAGCCTTCCAGCTATCCTTTTCTGAACTAATGCTTGAAGGAGGAGTTAATGTTTGTAAATGTGCAGTATCTGGGCTGTAGAACAGAAAAACAAAGTCACTTGAACCACTGCATTTTTATTCTTTGAAGAGGAGAAAATATCTAACTGGTAGCAGTGTCTAGCAAAGGGCATTAAAAGTATAATTTACTCCAGTGAGAAAAGACTTGCAGTGTTATGTAAGATTTCCAGTAGTAAAGAAATAAAAAATTACTGCGGATTATGCATCCCTAAACATCCACACTGAGTCAGTGTTTAGTCATTACTCCACCACAACCTTCAGCTGTGAAACCCTACAATGCTGAAGTCAACTACATCAAGGGCAGATTTGATTCTCCTCACGGTGGGGGAAGAATCTGCAGCTTCAAACCCTGCCAAACACAGGCAGGACAGGAGGTTTAGTACCGTTCAAGGATAGACCATTTCAAAGAGACATTCATCAGATCAAGAGCACCACTTTGCAAAACATGGCATAAGACAAGTGCTTTCTGAGCAAGTTATACTTTCAGTTCATTTGCTGTCTGACTTGATTTGATCACAGCAGTGAGACTCAAATCAGTCACTCAAGTCAGATTACTACAAATATGCTGAAATGCAAATATTGTATCCAAGCTAAGTCTTAAAAAAATGGGTTAAGAGGAGAACAGAATTTTAAAAGTGTCTCAAGTTCAGCAGTACTTGGATATACTTCCCCAATCCTTTGAAACCAGTACTATTCTTAACACTGCAGGCACTTCAGAGCCTGTGTGTTCATTTCCTTCCCCACACTGGACCTACAGAGTCAAGTAGCTCTAGTTCTACAGAAGTCTTTCTGCAGAAGTTGCAGGAAAGGTGACTGCTGCCTTAAAGAACATTGGTGCCACTCAAGTGATCCATTTCACAACATCTGAAAGCACAGCAGCAAGACAGTACCTTTCTACACCTCAAGACAAGCCACTGCACTAGAGAACCTCAAAAAGCTAAGGTATACCTTAGTGCTGAGTATAATAATACTGATCAGAGGCAACAGGCCATTGAACATTAAAGAACAGAACTAAGAAGACAAAGGCTTTTAGTTTGACTTCAGTTTGACCAAAAAAAATTCTTTAACTACTTGGACTAATAGTTCCTGTAACAGGTATTTTGTTTCAGTTCCGTCAGTTTGAATACCAACAACTTCCCTGCAAGTTTTCATTAACCATAAACAGATAATTTAATCTTTTAGTCTAGGTGACAAACCAAACCAAAATGGGCAGCACAGAAGCCACTTTTATTTCTACAGAAAAAATAACAGATGAAATAGTGTTAACAAAAAGATATTTCCCCACATGTACCAAGTTCCTGGATACCCCTATGCTCTGTTGACAGTATTCTAATCAATGTCTTTACCTCCTATGGCGCTGCCTTTACAGTGGGTGTATGGCTCTGACGTGTGTCACCAGTTGCTGGATCAGAGTTAGCTTGTAAAGCTTAAGTCCTGTCTCCTTAAAGGATTTAACAACTGAAGCTATTGCAGAGAATCTGTTTGAGCAAAGACCTTCCTTTTGACCCACTTATCAAGAAAACTATGTCTCAACTACAGTAGAAGAAAAATGATACCTGGTACTGGATTGAGGACTAAAGACATGCTGTAGGACGATAATATGACAACTGCCATTTGTTCTATGTTTGTTTCCTGGAATTCAGGGAGAGCACTGACTTACAGCCCATAAATAGTATCAGGTATTTGCATGCCCTCATTGAAGAGTGTTGATGTGCACAAGCCCACCCTGACAAGGTTTAACAAGTAGGAGGGAACAGCTATTAAAAGACTTATGAGAAACAGTATTCAAGAGTATTTACACTGAGAACTTACCTGTTGGTTCACACCTTTCCTCAAGAGGTAAGGGCAGTGGAGTAGTTTGCAGTATTACTTTATCAGGCAATCTAGCTGATTATGTTAGTTTTAAACACCGCATAGTCACCATACTGTGATCATTTGGACAACTTTAGATGAGATGAGTAATTTATCAAGTTTTTTTTGCTAGAAAAAGCACTTGGAACTTTACACCCTACTGCATTATCTCTGTTGTGGCTCACCTTAAGCCGTCACACACGAAGGACACCTAATGCTGCTGATGGAAAGCAAATTCTCAAGTACCCTATCAAAAACATGACCCACTCAAATTTGCCATTTCATCACTGCCACGATGGCAATTTCTATCACTTACCATTTCTGAGCAAGACATTTGACTTTTATTGCTAGGCTGCAATGTAGTGGCACACTGCCACATTGTATGCCTTACAGTGGTTGCTACAGTGGAAAGCTTTCTGTCATCACCTTGTTCTGCTTGCCAAGAACAGACTGTTATTTAATGTAAGTTCAGGCTCAGAAAGTCAATACTTTGGCCAAGTGTCCATCTGTGAAATAAGTTGCCCAGCTAGAAGTGCTGTATAGGGTCTACCTGCAGCAATCCTCTTAAGAGACCTTAAATCCTTGTCAAAGCACCATGCATTTACCACAATTCACATCAACCCTTCACAGAGACATTTGCTGTGAAAAACCTTCCAATTACCAAAATACTGTTGACTTGCTTATGCAGTAGTGTACTGTTGAGGAGTCCACCCAAAACTTTAAAGTTCCCCATTAGGCTTTCCAACTTCCACCAGAAGCTGACGAACACAGCAATAGAAGAACTGAAGCATGAGGTTGTTCCACTTGTTGCTTTCCATAAAACAGATATGCTTCAGCTGCACTACCAATAGAAAGCTTGCCAGTAAAAGCTTCGGGGAAACTGTGTATTTCACACATGTACTTTTTGCAAGATACTTGTTAACAGATATCAGTTCAAGAGTCTGCTAGCAAGCTCACTCTTTCAAACAAAAAGAAAAAAAAAAGTTAAGCTTTTAGATTCAGACAAAGGTAGAATTACGCTTGGACAGAGTTTGTAAACACCGTGATAATGGTACGAGTCTAATTGCCTCAACAAAAACTTGAATCTCAGTGTCCTCTCTCATAATATTTCTGGCTCAGCGTGATCTCCAGCCATAACATGAAGCTGCTTTCTCCAGAATCTGGCAGGAGTTAAGCCTTTCATTTCTGCACACTTAACATTTTAATGTTTGTGTTAGTTGAAGACACAGCTTTCCAGATATGACACAGGTAACTCACACCATCTTCCCAGGTTTGTTCTATTGCCACTACTAGCGCTGCTGGGGGAAACTGCCAGATGTCAGAGGCTACTTTTACTTTCTGTGATCACAGGCACTTGACAAAGACAGAGGCTAGCTGGTGGCTATTGTCTGCCACACTCCAAGAAGCAGCTTATAGTATTAGGCCTACCTTTTACAAATACAATACCACCCACAGCAATTCAAGTTCGAATTCTTCTTCCATGATGAAACTTGCATATTAGCAACATGGTCCGTGTTCTGCTGAGAAGCAGTTAATTGATACAAGTTTAGACAGTGAACATAATTCTGCATGTCTTGTATTAGCTGCTCTGTAGCCTTCCAGCACACAGAGACATAACATTCAATTTTACAGCTCATGATAGCTATGAACTGTGTGTACAGCACTGTGTGTACAGCAGAGCACAACTGGAAAGGGAATGATCATGTACTATAAAACAGTCCTGTACACAGGCATGCACAGATGCAAGCAAGGAGGGTGGAGGACACAATGTTTACATAGTAGTCAGACTGGGAGGAAGAACAGAGGAAGGTCACAGCACTATCACAGCGTATGTTTGTCTGAATCACTTCTTGGTCTTCATTACAACAGGAATCCAGAATTTTCTACCCAAACAGCAGATAGGCTAAAACTAATCTGTCTCAAAACCTGTTTTTCTGCTTTCCTTTCTGATGAAGAACGTCGGCTTAAGATTTTTAAAAAATTATTATTATTATTTTTTAATCACAGGAAATTTGTTCTCATTCCCAAGGCCATATCATGGCCTTTTATATCATCTTCCCTGGATCCAGCAATTCCAAATGCTCAGTCTCATGGAAAGAAACGTCATCAGGAACTTAACGTGCAAGTACTTTCCAGCAAGGTAGAATTACATCTTTCTGCTAAGTGGACTGCTAATGTTCTGATAAGGTCAGTGTAATGCAACACAGGTCTGCAAGTTCTAGTTTGTCCTCACACAGAGGCCAAACACAGGCTACAAGAGTGTTAGTTTATTCTCCCTACCCCACTGACACATTCTGAAACACAAGAACAGCTACTGAATGTGACAATTTATAAGCATCTGAAATAAAGAAGTATCCTACCTAGTAGCTTTAGATCTCAGCTGATTTTTTAACTTTTTTAAGTAAGGTTACATTAAGATGGGAACTTAAACCTTTAAAACCAGAAAATCCACACAAGGTTAAGTCTTGTCTAAAGAATTTTAATGACCAAGGCAGCAGCCCTCCACTGAAGCCTTCCCTGCTCTGAAGGCATATATAAAACCTCATATTTCAGAGAATGTGTACAGGGAGTCAGTGGAGCTTTCCCCTTTATTATTGACTGTAATAACTGACCAGGTTTAATCAGCTTTAACAGAGTAAAGCGATACAAGGTAGTAGACTCAACCACAAGCTACAAAAAAAAAATAAATTATAAGAGGTCATCTTTCTCAAACCAACTTATCCCTGGCAATGTAGACCAAAAATGGTTCCCTGACTCAAGTCCCTACCAGCCACAGGCAAGAACTATGCTGTAGATATTGCGTTTTGTTTGTCCATTGCTCTGGGCTCTGTTTATGAAAGACCAGGGAACATAGTAATGATTTCACATAGCTCTTCTCAAGCCATGACTTTGAGACTACTAGCCTTTGGGGCAAGTCAGTGCACACAGCCCTTCCAGCTAGGAAGGAGTCTAGTGCCATTAAGAAAAAAGTATTTGACAGCGGTACATAGCGAGAAACAGCCCAATTTATCAGGCACTAGAATTTTATTTCAGGTACAAAAGAAACCAGGAAGCCCTGCCCCATACACATGCACCTGATCACTTCAGCTGGCTTTGATCTAGCACATGTGCCCACTAAACTTATTTACACATTCTCTATATATCTTTTGAGGCCATTGGAATCCTGAATTTTACCTCCTTCTCAGGGTAGATCCACCCACATTACTCCACCTTAGACAGCTCAGAGTTTGCCCTCCTCTATTTACCTGAAGCTAGACAAGCAATCGCTCACAATGCACGGTATTTCAGTCTAAAGACAAGCTGTGCACAGCAGAGCCGAGAGCACTTGTCCTTTGGCTATCTGAACCGAGCTGCATCGCCTTAGCCCCCAGGAGCCCGTCACAGAGTTATGAGCCGCAGGCCGAGGATGGAGAGTCCACTGCGGCTCTGCCACCGCCCCCCCAGCACCGCTCCCGCAGCAGGCGCGACACGGGTCCTGAAGGACACGGCGGAGGGAGCCGTCACCGCCCTCGGCCAGCGCCGGGCGACGGAAGGGCCCGACACCGCCACCCCCGCGACTGGGCCGGGCCGGGTCGGGCCAGGACGGGCCGGGGCTGCCTCACCTTGACGCGGATCTCGTAGGTGGTGAAGCGGCCGCGGCCCACCCCTACCGTCTGCGGGTTGCCCACGTCGATCTCCAGGAAGTTGCTGGGCGGCCCGTAGGCGTCGTTCAGGTTCTGGGGCTTGCTGATCAGCCGCCGGGTGTCCGCGATCGTCTCGGCCATGGCGGAGCGGGCGCCTTTCCCCCCCTGAGCGACCGACCGAGCCCCGAGCGCCGCTCCGCCCGCCCGCCCCGCGCCCAGCTGACTGCCCGGCAACGCTCACCCGTACCCGCGGCCCTCGCGCAAGGCACGCTGGGCAGTGTAGTCCTCGGGGGCCGCGCCTCTCGCTGACGTCCGCCGCGATCTCCCGCCTTCTGAACTACAGGTCCCGGCGGGCGCTGGAGAGGAGGCGCCCTGACCGGGGGAGCTGGTTTGTCGGGCCCGCCCGCCCGCTCGTCGGGCGCGGGCCGTGGGGCTGAGGGGGGCGGGCGCTGCTTCCCCGCCTTGTGGGGGTGAGAAGGCTGCGTAGGAAATGCTGTAAGTGCTGTAAATGCTGTAAGTGCAAGTTGTTAGGCACAGGGAATCAGGTGGGTGCAAACGTAAGCTGCAGGAAATGCCCACCAAAAGCTGCGTGTTGAAAACAGTCTTAAGTTAGAGACCCGAGCTGCAGTCAAGGTGACAGCGTTGCCTGTAGTAGCCTTAAATCTTTTAGGACTTACTGCATTTTCACAAGGGATACACATTTAATAATATAACCGATGGGCACAGATTTTATATCCTCGTAGCTTACAAAGACTAAGAGTTTGTTCCCATTTCATTCATAAAGGGTAGGAAAGGAAAATTGCATTTACAGAATAATTAAAAACGTTTAAAAAGTATTTTAATAACTTGAGAGACAGGAAGAAAGAAAATGAGAGAAAGGCAGAAGCGGAGCTGATAGACTTATTCCCTTCTATGACATAAGGTCTTTATTTCTTCAGGATCTGATCAGGCAGGTGGTGTGCCACAGTAAAAGAAATGTTGCCCAAAGCAGTGGAATGTTTACCCTCTTGATGCACCCAGAACATCAAGTGGATAGAAATTGTGTTAATCTGCTAATATTTCAAATGACTCCACTGTCTTGGAGGGCTTCCAGAATTTTTTTCTGTCTGTTAACACTGACCTTCCAATGATTAAATACATATATAATTTTCCTTCCTTCCTTCCTTCCTGCCTGCCTTCTGAAAGGGTTCTAGTGATACTCATTACTATCCAGGTAGAATGAGACTGTAGTCTTCCTAAAAAAAATAACCCCAACAAAAAACTAGTGATATTTTCACCAAAAAATCTGTATAGGCAGCAGGTAAAATGGCAGGCTGCCCACAGATCACATCCGAGAGACTCAAAGTTAACGTGGCAAGTTTAGTTAGCAGTTGTGTATGTTAATAAAAAGATAATCAGAAAGCAGAGATGAACTCAAGATACAAAAATAGCCCATCACCATAACCAGTATACTGTAGGTGGTTTACTTGGGAATTTCCTTTCTCTTTCTGAGAATTTCCTTGTCATCACTCCTTCAGGATTACAATGCACCTTCCTTACTTCCTTTCTTTCCACTAATAGCTGCCAACTATTCACTTTATAAACAGAAATTAAGCTGACAAGAGTTTTACAAAGCAGAAGTGAAAGGGAGCCTTACCTGAATTATACTTTTTATTAAACTGGTCTTGCAGCAAGGCAAGAAAAAACTCATTAGTTTGAATGAGATCACATATACATGCATCTGGATAGGCTTTTGTTTGTTACACAACCTATCCTGCCACATCTGACAGAAAATGTGAAAATGCAGCAGAGCAGTGGTGTTGTCTTACCTATAATTTATTGTCTGCGTCCTGGCCAGGCCTGGTTTCATTATCTGTTCCAAAGCAACAAAAAGATATCCAGTACCGTACATTTGGGAAGTTGCTGAGTCTGTGATGAATCCGTAATTTGTTCTCATGCTGGGTAAATACTAAGAGTGAGGCCTAAGTTGAATGCTTTTTTCGCAGCACACCGTCTGAGCACCACTCTTCTGTCTGCTTTTCCTAACAGGGATAACTGGCGGTGGAGAGCCACGTGGAGGCAAGCTACAGGGAACGACTGTTATAGTGCCCATGTGTCACCAGCACTGGTATATAAAGGGGTTGCAGTGATTTGAAGAGGTCTCCCATTTCTGTTTTTTTTTCCCACTGAGGTCATCTACAAAGCCTCTGACCTGGGAGACAAAGGGGAAGATGCCCTGCTTCGTGACTAGCCTCCCCCTTACATCAATTGGAAGCATGCATGCCACACTGGCTAATGAGGCAAGGAGAAGGAAGGAAGGTGGGGGAAAAGCAGAGTCTTGTGATCCTCCTTGTTTTCTTCCAATCCTCAGAAAGTGCATTTGTTTATTTTGTAAGATGTTTCAGATGTTTTTTGTAATCATGAGACAGGACTTACGCTCTCTGTAGTTGTTTCTTCTTGCTAGAAAGGTTCTTCTCTCAGGATGAAAGTGTGCATAAATTCAGAAAAGAAGGTTTTAATTCTGTTTCTGACATGAACTTTGGGCCGAATTTCAAATCTGGAGGGAGAGAGGTCAGCTGTGTTTGTAGGTCCAAAGATTAGATGCAAGAAACCAAGCATTTAGATACTCACAGATTTGTTACTACACATTGTTTAGTCAACTATGACGTAGAGATTTTCTGGCAGAACTTTAATATGGATACCATAGTCTTACAGCATGAACCCGTATGAGCAGTTATGAATGGATGATTACTTCTTGAATTTTGTAAAGTAATACCTCTCCAGTGGCTTTTTGTTTGTTTCTTTGTTTTTTAAAAGGAAAAGTCATATTTGATTGAAAAGGAAACCAAATCTCTCCGTTATCCAGTTAGGACTCTTCAGCATTTCTGACAAGTGCCTAGGTTAACACATTTTAGACATCACGGGCGTATTTTGTCTTGTGGGGAATGCTGACTCAGGATAAGGACAAACTCACAGGGCATTGAACTAATTGTGCAATGCCTTCTGTGGAAAAATTACTTCCTGATCCCTGCAGAAGTCGCCAGTGCTTTGAAACATGGTTTTCAAATATCTGCATTGTGTATTTGCCTGCCAGAAAATAATACTAAGCTTCTAAATATAATTTGTAATATCCACATTTATATATATACTTACATTGTGAACTCCTGTTCTGAGAGATACTAAGTAGTGCCTGTGTATCTGAAAGACTATACAGTAAATTTCTAACACATTGAGCTGTTTGAGCTATTGAGAAGTAAGCAATAAACAGATAGTGAAAAATGTCTGTAAGTCCATAGTTTTGGGAATATTTAGTCAGATTTATTAACAGTATATTTGATTTACTCAAAATAGGTGAGGTTAATATCAAGTTTACCCTACACAGTTTTGACATAATCCCAGGAAAATGACTTTTGATGGAAACTGGTGTTGATGAAAACTAGCCAAAAAATTAATTTTCACAGAGTAGGCTGAATGGTCAATTCTATATCAAAAGTGCATCAGTGTTTGGGAGCCAAAGAGTGTCCCATGGTGGGAATATCTTGGAGTCTTGCAGGCAGGTAAACCCAGCCCTCCTTCTGCAGAAACTCAGAAAGGGTCTGGCAGAGACCCAAACACCCTTGGACATATCCATCCCCATAAGGTTCAACACATCCAGGTTTCTAAAAGCAGTGCAGCTTATACCACTAGAGGACAGAGGGGACTTCTGGAGTGGTTTCATTATAATCCCGATTTTTATTCCTCTTCAAGCCTATCTATACTTTTGGCTAGCTGGCAGATTAGTAATGCAGTTGAACAAGTGCCAATTTAATTTCTACACAGATGTCACATTTTTGAAGGTGAGCAAAGGCACAGGTACAGAGAATGAAGGGTACAAGTGTACCACAGAATGGATGTGTATCTGTTCCAGGACATTAACCATGGTAATCTACAGAAATGTACTTGAAAGTCCCGTTTGTTTAGGTGAACACCAAAACTTGGTTTTGCCAAGCGCTTACAGCCAATGGACAGTGAGTTCCTGGAGTGTACAATCCAGTGTGTGGTGGCATGTCAGGGTTTGCCCATATATAGAAGGCTCATAGGATTGCAGAGGGTTTATTCACTGAGGTAGGAGACGTCAGAACAGAACCAAATGGGAAGTTTTTCTATGCTGCCTTGCATAACAAGGTTAAGAAAAAAACAGTGACAATTTAAATAAATCAGATGTTTTTGCTGAAGATTATACTGTCATTTTCTCCAATTATTCTTGACATTTCACCCATTCATATTGTGATCTGAGTTAATAATGGAAGAAAACCCAGCTCTTGTTGCCTTGTTTATTCTTTGTTCTCAAGGAGATAAGCTGTTTATAAAGATAACTTATTTGTTATTTAAATCACTTTTACTGAAGTTGTTTGTTTCCTTGTTTGAGTTTCTAAATATATTGCAACAATTGTGATGCCTCTCTGAGACGTCTATGTCTATTCAATGCACTGTGATTTGTACTGGAATTCATTCCTAAATGGGCACAGGTGTTGATAGCTATAATATGCTAGAATGAGTCAAAACCAATAAATGCCCAATAAAGGAAAGATGAAAGAAAATGCACTGAAAACAGCTCTTTTAAGATGTGATTAAAAAGCACTTTAGTTCACTACTTAATTAGGTATATTGCACTGAAGATGTGTCTGCAGCAACTACGTATTTTAAAACAGCTGAACATATTAGAGCGTAACTTCAATCACTGTTAATATTTTCAAGATCATAAACATTATTTTTAGAATTAGCAATACTATTCAGGATATAATCAACTTTTGTTTGCAAGCTATTCTAATAGTGCCCTAAAACAACATTTTCCAATACATTAGTAAAAAAAAAAAAGTTAATTGGTAGCCTATTGCTTGCCTTCTCATGTTGCACAGAAATTTAATGCTAGAATAAGACATAGGGATTGTGACATTGCAAAACTAAAAGTCAGTTTAAGCGTTTCCTTTGTGCTTCTATCAGGAGCAGACATTTTATCTATTTCTTGCACAATGCACCCTGCAGGCAGCATCTCCTGAAGCCCCATCCTGACCTTTGGGTGCATTTCTGATGGGGATGGAGGGCCAGCCAGTGAACAAGTGAGAATTACAGTTAGTGATTCCCGAGTGCCAGCGCCTTTCCCATGGAAAAGGCATTCTCCTGAGGAGCTCTCAGGAGCCATGTGTGGGTATCTAAACTGATGCCAAGGACAAGGCTGACTGTGTGCTAAGAAGAAACTGGCTGGACGGGACTGAATCAGCCTGTAGATTTTGCATTATCTTCGGGGAAATTTGTTTTTACGTTAAGGTATCTTCTTGTTGAGTTTTAAATATATATCTGTAGGCATAAAAGTGATACTGATATAGACATAAACTTATACTGATAGACATAAACTGATATGGCTAATGTGCAGATAGGTTGTAACTCTGGACAGGAATATTGTCCTTAATATTTTACAAATATTTGTCCTTAGTATTTTATAGTGCATGTTTTTAAAGATAAAAACAAATAGCACAAGCTAGAAAGGATCAGCAAATGCAAATTCAGTTGCCAAAACTCCTCAGTGACAGCCAAGCTGGCCTGAAAGCTGCAGCACAGTGCACAGGCACAGTGCAGTATGATACAAGTTGTAGAAACACAGAATAGTTACAATTGGAAGGAACCTCTGGAGATTATATAGTCTAAGGCAGGGTCACCTAGAGCAGGTTACGCAGGAATGTGTCCAGGTGGGTTTTGAATGCCTCCAGAGAGGGAGACTCCATGACTTCCCTGGGCAGCTTGTTCCAGTACTCTGCCATCCTCAATGTAAAGAACTTCTTCCTCATGTTGAGATGGACAAGGAAGTTGTTTGGAAACTGGATTGCACAGGTAGGGCAGTAAGGTGCTATGCAGCTCCAGGTGGGTCTGGAAGTTGCAGTTTCTGCTGAGTGGCCAGAGCGGCATGGGGAACATGGCCCTTGGGCA
>JAWWLV010000121.1:69668666-69702072 GCA_035041135.1 Platyrinchus mystaceus | reverse complement strand
TGCAGCTCCAGGTGGGTCTGGAAGTTGCAGTTTCTGCTGAGTGGCCAGAGCGGCATGGGGAACATGGCCCTTGGGCAGGCAGGCAGGTGGGCTCCCCAAGGGCTGTAGTGGAGTTTGGAGCGTGAAGAGAGGGGGAAGGAGCCAGGGACTGGCAATGGACCTCAGGGTTCTGATCGACAGCCAGGTACACATGAGCCAGCAGTGTGCCCAGGTGGCCAAGAAGGCCAGTGGCATCCTGGCCTGTGTCAGGAACAATGTGGGCAGCAGGACCAGGGAAGTGATTGTTCCCTTTTACTCAGCACTGGTGAAGCAACACCTCCTTGAGTACTGTGTTCAGTTCTGGGCACATCACTACAAGAAGGACATTGTGGTGCTGGAGTGAGTCCAGAGAAGGGCAATGGAGCTGGTGAAGGGTCTGGAGCACAGGTCCTATGAGGAGTGACTGAAGGAACTGGAATTGTTTAGCCTACAGAAAAGGAGACTCAGGGGTGACCATATCAATCCTTATGATTCCCTGAAAGGAGGTTGTAGCCAAGTGGGGGTGGGGCTCTTCTCCTAGGCAGCTAGTGATGAGAGGACATAGGGGAGGTTTAGATTGGATATTAGGAAGAATGTTTACATAGAAAGAGTGATTAGACATTGGAATGGGCTGCCCGGGGTGGGTTGTGGAGTCCCTGGAGTTGTTTAAGGAAAGCTGGACGTGGCACTTAGTGCTGTTCTGAAAAATAATATAGCTGTTTGTTTCTATTATTATGAGCCTGAAAAATATCCCAGAGACAGAGGACCTAACTAAACTTTTATTCGAATAAAAGGAAGAGTGTTTTGGCCAATCCCCAGTGAGGTCTCTCAACTTGATGGACGTCGCAGCCTCTTTTATCCCCTCCCCATTTCCCCACTGGCTGAGGTACTCCGGGGTTACAGCCTTCTCGACGCCTACAAAGTGTCCCCCCATTACATGGTCCCCTTGTTTCTGGGCAAACCGCGCCTTTCCATAACGAAACAACTGAACGACCAGTAACTTGTCACTTCCCACCACCAAATGCAACCACACCGCAGATTTTGCGGGAACACCTATTTATTCCTAACAGTGCTGTGGTTTATTTGACATGGTGGTGTTCGATCGTAGGTTGGTTGGACTCGATGATCTCAGCGGTCTTTTCCAAACTAATTGACTCGGTGTTGCCGTGACCCAGGCGGGAGGGCCGGCCCAGCCCAAGGGCCGCGGGACTCCATTTCCCAGCGCGCCCCGCGCCCCCGCCGCGGCGGCGGCCGGGCCGGGAAGATGGCGGCGCTCGTGTCGCCCTTGGCTACAGCGCGGTGCCTGCTGCGGGCTCCGCGGCGCTGCGCCCGCCTGCTCCCGGCGCTCAGAGGTCAGTGCCGCTGCCGCGGCCGGGCGGCCACAGGCTGCCACAGGCTGCCGGGGCACTGCGCGGGGAGGGCACCGAGGAGCAGCCGCAGGAGCCGGTGCGTCCCTCCCGTCCCTCCCCGCCGTGCCGCGGTTCTCCCCCCAGCGGAGGCGGACCGGGACAAGGGGACATGGGGCTGGTGCCAGGCGAGGCGTGCGGGACGCGCACCCGCCCGGCCGCGGTGCCGTGACCTGCCGGTGTCCCCATGTGCCCTGTCCTGGGCCTGTCCGCGCCCCAGCCAGAGGGGACGCGCCCGCCGGTGCGGCGCCGGGAGTCGGCCCCGGTCCCCTGGGAGGGCACGCGGACGGGGCCCTGTGGCTTCCCGAGTGAATGGTGCCGCTTTCCCCCTGGGAAGCAGGGCTTCGGTGCGGTGCCTGGTTAAACGCGTTGCCGTGCGGCTGCATCGGGTACTCGGCGAGTGCGCCGGTGGCTGCCAGCGCCGTGCCTGGGCTGTAGGATGTCTGAGGGACTGTTTTCCTTCAAGGATCTTCCGATGCGTAACGACAGCCGTGCTCTAAGCCTTGCTTTGAAATTCAGTACAGTACACAAATTTATGGAGGCTTGTGAACTCGAGGCTTGGGTTAGGAGCAGAGGTCTTTTTTCCTCACTGAGATCTCTTCATCCTCTGCCAGTCTGGCAAAAGTGGTGAGAATTCAATTGGCAGCAGGTGGGTCCCAGGGTTCATAAATGTTACCTACACTTTATGTTGTGATTGTACAATGTTTATATATCCTAAGAAAAATAGATAAGCACTGCGGTTAGTAGTATGCTGGTTGTATGTGTTCTATTTGATATTGGTCTAACACCTAAAATCTCTGTAGTTTGTTTTTTATAACCAGCATACAACCATTTAGAAAAAGTTGTTAGAGCAAGTTAGAGCAGTGGCTTTAAGCATGATTTCTCAGCTTCTATGTTAAAGGGAAAGTTGTCTTATATATGTTATTTGAGGACATCTGCAGGGGTGGGCAGCCATCGTTGAATTGATTTATAATCGTGATTTTATGATCACTGGTTTATAGTCTTGTTTTTGTGATTTGCTTGCCACAGTTTTGTGTCTTTTCATTAATTAAAAGACTCCAAAAGTAGTATTTGTGTAAAGTTCCAATTTCACTGATAAACTTCTGTGTTTCTACTTTCATCTGTAGGTCAGACTGTTAAATGGGGTGTGCATGGAAAAAATACAAGTAATCCTTTTTCAGAATAATGCCACAGGCATGTGTGCAAAAAGGGGAATTCTAGTTCCAACCCATGTTTCTCTAGAAGCTTAAATACTTCTTAATACACTGCCCGAATGAATGGACTGCAGGAAGGCTTTAGACTTTAGTGATTCAGCAAAGGTCATGTAATGAGACAAAGGTGCGAGTCCTTGTCCTTATGTCTTAGCTGCAAACTGCTTCTTCTGGTTTGAACTGCTAATTTCAGCAATTATGAGGGTTTTATTAATTTGTTTTACTTGATATTGGCCTAACATTTTCAATTTGTGCAGATAACTTAGTGTGTCGCCACACCCTCAGCATTGTTGATTGGACTTCGCTTTCTTAAGCTTTCTGTAAACAATTGGAAAGTAAATAATTTTTTCAAATTACTTCCTCTCACGTTCTTGTCTTTAATAATTGCAAAATATTTTGAAAGGAACGATTGCTTGGTGTTATTATAGGTCTGTAAATGTATTTTCTGCTTTATAACGAGCACATGATGGCTTTCCCAAGAAGCTTACATGCCAAGTCTTTGTTCTTCTGCAGGTTTTCTCATGTGTATAACTTCAGCACGTGTGTATAACTCATCCAAATCCTTGTACATCATGGGCCAATTTAGCTGAGACTAATTCTGCAAAACTTGCACTTGCATTTAATAAAAGATGAGAACATTATTATTGTCTAAGGGTACTAGCATGCAAAAACATGGTCTTTTCTGATCTTTTGCTACCTTTGCTCCTGTTCTCCTGTGGGAAAATAACCTTTGGAGCTACAGCACTTTACCATTGCCCTTCCTCCTCACTATGGAGTCATCTAAGAAGGAAAGATTTTGCAGCAGTTCTGTTACCAGCTTAATTTTGAGTTTAGGGACGTCTTCAATACCGCCATCCTCTTTTTCTGTCATGGCAGTTGTGTTCTGTAGGCAGTTTCAGCAGCTTTACATTAAAGGGTTCAGAGTTTGAAGCAGTTTGGCTTCATTGTGACCCAAACAATGATCCTGAACTTCAGCATGGGTTGTTGAAAACAAGACAGTTTTTAAAAGTTACTTTCAATTAGTTTTTTTTTTCCTCTCCTCACACAAATTCAAGTGTTCGTGAAAAGCTCTCAAGGCACATTGTGTTGGCAGAGCAGTAATGAAGCAGATGTGATTCCTGTACTTTGCCTTAACATTGGTTTAACAGATGCTGTTCCAGCTTCTTGATTATGCCTGTCAGCAATGGTGGCAGTAGGGTGATTTTGGGGTACTTAACTTTGGTACAGTTGTAACCCCCATGAGTTTGGTTTCAATGCAGTTCTCAAACTGCTGTTGGTTAGAAATATTTCTTATTTTTAAGACAAACAGTAATTAACCATTACAGCAGAGTGTCATGGGAAATGGCTAATTCTCCATCTCTTATGTCTTCAGAACATATTTTCTTCAAAATGTGCTGTAATCAATAATTCTTAAGTGTAGTTCAGGGAGAGTTAGGTAAATCGAACTTTGCTTGTACTTAGAAAGGTCAGTATTGTCTTCCAGCCTTAATCTCTATGAATGAAGACTATTTCTGACTATTCCCATGAGAGAGTGATTTGAAGCATACATTCAGCTCAAAGTGATTTTTTTTTTCATCATCAGTCCCTTGAAGTGCTTTTTCAACTTTATTTCCAGAATTAGTAATATACATTTTCATGTGTATGGTATGTGAGTGACCATCTAGTGAGGTGAATGTTGTAATCTGAAGTATGACTTATATTTTGCAATAAAAAGTCCAGTTTCATTTGTTTGATCTTTGCTTCTTTAGCTGGATATTGTCTATCTGTCATGGGTTTTATTTTTCATCCCATAAAATTTTAATAATGTGTTTAAAAGACGTTTAGTTTGAGGGCAGCAAGAGATTTTGCAGACCAAATTTTTATTTCTCTGTGGAAGTACAATACTTTGTCTTTCCCAGAAGTGAATAATCATCTTACAATTACATGGAATATTTTTGTGCTACTTGAAAACTCACATTAATAAATTCAAAAGCAGTAATTTCCATTTCTGCAGTAATGGAAAGATAGCAAAGATGAAATTCATGTCAGGGAAGCCCAGGTCGTTTTCTGAGGCCTTGAAATACAGGAGAGATGAGGACCTATTAGGATTTTTGTCATAGGAATTTTCTTCTGACAAATTTTAGACCTCACAGTTCAAAACCTCACATAATGAAATTCAGCTACTTGGGAAAAAAATAAGGATTACCTGGGTGAGTGGTGTTTACCTCAGTTACCCTTCTGTGTTCTCAGCTTCTTGGCTACTGTCAAGATCGGTTTCTGGTATGCCACGACCCAACTTCCATTTCAGTTTGTCTTCTTACATAAAGAATTCTAGTGCCTGCCTCAGCTGTGACTGTTGCTTTCATAAGCCATGTCATTGAAACTTGCATGCCTTTTTCTGTGTCATCTCAGGCATCAGTTCTAAGTGGCAGTAGAAAAACCAAACAACATACTGATCAGTTTTCCAATTTGTTGCTCTTTTCCAGAGCAGAAGGTTCCTGGAGATAAAGGACACTTTTTATATATTTATGTAGGCACTTATCTTTGCAGTGGTAAATTAATGTCAGTTTACTGAAGGTGTCTTGAGCTCCCCACTGTAAAGAATTTTTTTTAGTTCTAGTTTGGCGGTTTTTTTAGGCATTTCCACATTGTTAAGTTTTTTTGGCTTTGATGAGTTCTTCCTTCCAGATTTCTTCAAGGCAAGGCCTTTTTTGGTTATATTACAGTAATTCTTCACTGCAGCTGTGGCAAGTAGAAAAGATGAAAAGCAAGAAAGGCAAGCAGCAAGGCAAATGCAAAAGCTAATTTTATGGTTTGAAATAAAGCGAGATTACAGTTATGTGTGTTTTGGGAACAGGAATTTAATAAAAGGTTGCAACTTGGTGTCAAATCTGAAGAGCCGGGTTAAATGTGATAACATCTAACACTGTCCTGAAAGTAGGAGAGATAGGTTATGCATAACCATTTGTCTGGTTGTACACTGCTTTATGTAAAACTAGGTGGATAATGAACTGATGTGGTGCTTTTGTATAGTCATATCTAGAAACTACATAGAGACAGATGTTTTTTCTGTGTGTGACACCTAAAGATTCCAATAAAAGAGCCAATAAAAATCGAGTATCAGTTTAATAAAATAACAAAAATAAAATAATAATAAATAAACCCAATAATAAATAAAATAATAAAAAATGAGTAGCAGTTTATGTAGCACAAAGATTAGATAATGAAACAGGAAGAGATAAATGAAAACTTTATTTTGTAATGTGGAGGACAGGGCTGTAGGACTACAGTTAGTGTGCTGAATCAGACATAATTCCTATTCTAATAGTAGTTTCCTTGATGTAAAATTATGGAGGGTAATTACCTGGTATTCCTCTGCTATGTTTTAAAATTTCTAAAGTTTCCTTTATCAGTCTACTACAGATGCTTAGTTGAGTGAATGGTTTTGCAATCTGTCCCACAAAATGCAGGTTAGAATGGAAGACCCACATTTTTTTCTGTTTCTTAGAATAGCTTACCACTTGTATATCTGTCTTCTCTTGATCCTAGTAGTGTCTGCCTTTGTTTTGCAGCTGCACGTGTGAGTTTATTGCTTAAGCAGTTACCTGCTGTGTCCTGATAGTGTACTGTAGTGTACCCCCACCATATTTAGATCTTGGCATTCAATATTGTTATAGGAGGACAGTGAGTAATTTGTCCCGGGACACCCTCTGTCGCCACTTGGGCATACTCTCCATTTCTGTCATCTGTTAGTGACAGAGTGTTTTCTTCCACTCCCAGGGTGGTTAACTGTGGGGACGTGTAATCTGAGACAAAAGCCATGCTTCTGAGCAGCCCTACTGGCGTGCTTTGTCCATGGCCATGAAGGTCATGAGCCACAAACACTTTCTTACTGCTACATCAGCTTTTATTTTTTTTTCTTCCATCTTTTGGTAAGCAGTAGGAACTACTGGATTTATGGGTATAATGGGGCACATTGGAGCTCTTGGAGCCATCAGCTTCTGCACATTTCAAAGGCATGGATAATTCAGAGCTACAGATCACAGAACTGAGGTTGACTTTAGGTGAGAGTGGAATGGTTGAACGAGATGAAAAAGACTGTAGAGAAATCACCTGAGCAATCTGGTGTAGTGGAAGGTGTCTCTGCCTATGGCAGGGTGGTTGGAATTAGATGATCTTTAAGGTCCTTTCCAACTCTTTTCCCCTTCCCTTTAGAGGCAGGTCAGGCTTTGCTGACCTGTTCCTGACAGATTTTTGTCACACTTATTTTTAAAATTTACCCCCTATCAATGAAAGTTTTATAACTGCTAAACTGTTAATCTATTTCACTGCCTTAATTACGGTTGTTAAGATATCTGTATAAATACCATTTCTTTTCATTTTCTCAGTACCCTGTATGTATATGGAGATAGCTATGTGCTTTTCTTCTCTAAAAGTTTTACTCCAATTTTTGCAGTAACAGACTTTGAACTCAGCTTTCTTTATGTGGTCTCTTTAGCTAGGGATGAGCTAATTATTTTTAATTCAAAGCAGTAACTCAGTTCCTTCAAGACAGGAGAATTTGCTGGAATTATTGGCTGCAGATGTAAAAGCTGTCTTGCTGTGGAGAAGGTGTTACTTGCAATAAATAAACATAATTTGATCTAATAGTTCAGTTTTATCCTTCTCTTTTCTATCTATATTAATTTTATATTTCTTATAACTATTTAAAACTTTCTTGTGCCTCTTATGGCTTCTTTGTGTGTTGTTATCTGTTTTAAAAAAACAGTCTTTTAAATCACCACCTACTCTCCCATTTGGTTCATACTACTTGTAACATATGATGTGAAAATTGAAGTGTGTTCTGAGGCAGACCGTACCACAATAGAACATTGGGGTTTTTCCCGTGTTTATTTTAGTTTATTTTTTCCTCTAATAGTGTTATGATATTGTCTCACTATCAGTGATCCAGTGTAGCCCCTGGATCCTTTTTTGCAGAGCTGCTCTTTAGCTGGTCATTGCCTATCTCTTCAGTTATTTATTGCCTCTAAATACCATTGTCCCTATTGAATTGCATCCTATTTGTCTTAGATTATTTGTCCAGTTTGTCAGAATTGACTTGCCTTCCAGGGTTGTTTGCAACCCTCTCCTGATTTTCTGTTATCTGCATTCCCAATCCATGTACTTTATTTTGCCATATGGAAATTCATGAATGGATTGCACCAAGATGAGATCCTGAGCCCTCTCTGAATCTCTACTACAAATATAGGTGTAGTTTAACTGTATTAATTATTCATTCAATATCATTTTTCCAGCTGGTTTGTACCTGCTCAAAAGTACTTCCATTTGCAACTTACTTTCCTACTTTATAGATGAGAATGCTGTGTAACAAAAGTGTTACTGCAATAAAAATGTTTTTCCTCTACCCATTAAACATACTGCTTGTCTATTCAAAGAAATGCACTTTGGAATTTTTAAATGGTTTTACCCCAGTTTTGGAAAAAAAGGTCAAAACTTCCCTTGCAACAGCTCATCCAAATCTTACTAAGTCTCCAGCTCCAAATCTTACTAAGTCTCCAGATGGGCTTCTCAGTGAGTGTACTTTTTAATAATAAAAATAAATGGTAAAGCATACTACTGGAGTAAAGGTAGAAATTCATTTAATTAAAAGTGAAGGGTAACATACTCTAGTGGTTGTATAGGCAAGTAATGTATATATGTCTTTGTGTAAACTGTTGCGAATGTGTGCTGTTTATAAGAAAATACTTTTCAAAATGTCTCTATTAATTGGCTACTTTTATTTTTACAGCATACACAGCTCAGGCAGAGGAGAAGACAGGCCCTGGTACTCCTACAGATGCTCATGCCAGAGCCTTATTGGTTTGCAATGGACCTTTAGAACATTATGACTTTCTGATTAAGCAAGAAGAGCTGAAGAATGATGAGCAACAAAGAAGAGTTGTGCAGCACCTGCAGAAGTTGCACGAGAGCCTTAAAGGCTACAGCATTGATTCAAAAAATCTTCTCTCAAAGGTGAGGCTTACAGTGATAAAAATGGTTTTTTGCATTTATGTTTGCTCATAAGAATGTGCTTAAAATACGTAAGTCTCTGTCATTAGCGTGAATCTTGTTTTTGCAGATGGGTCTTTACAGAAACATCATTCTCCATATTTCAGTCTCTGTTCTTGCTTTTTTTTCAATTTGTAAAATCCAGTGGCACTCTAAAAGTAACCAAATTAAATATTATTGAAATAATTCAGCAAGAAAATCTGATATGGTTTTGTTATGTCCACTGTCTGCCTTTCCAAAATGTTATTGGGCTATAGCAGAGAGGCCTAATCCGGGTTTTAGTTCTCAAGCACGGATATTTATACTTGTGTGTTGGGATTACATTAACTGAACACTGATATTTTGTGTTCTAACAGATCTTTCATGAATAATTTCCATATGATACTATAGATCAGTTATGACTTTAAAAAATTTTTTTCCCATGTTGTTGTCTCTGGGTGAGGTGACAGAGAAGGCAGAGGTGTGATCTGTGCCCTGGTTGAGTTTTGGAGGGGCATCACAGCTTCTTTTCGAAGGATTAACAAAAGTTCATACATATCCCTGTTGCACAGAGACTTGGCAATCATAGTCCCTTAGCATTAGTAATGCTGTTGGCCTGCTGTTGCATCTCTGCAACTTTTCCCTGAAGCTCTTGACACAATGTTTTCCAGAGTCTCTTTGACAGTATTCCATGTCTTATTCTCATGCTGTTCTTGGGTTGTTGCTCTTGTGGCCTTGCACCTGCAAATATTGATAGCATTATTATGGCAGGTTCTTATGGGAAGCAACTAGAACTGGTGAGAGAATTCCTCAGCTTTCCTTGCCCCTTGTTTTGTAGATTTGAGTTTATATCTGAGAAACCCAAACTTAGTGCCCACCAAAGTAGATAAGACATCTAATTGCTTGGTAAATATTAGGCCATCATAGATGTACACAGAAGCTGAACAACCAGTGAATATGCTTTACTTGCACCTGATTAACATACTGGAGTCAGCACAAATAGTCATAAGCTGTGGTGAAGGGAAACAAGAACGGAGTGTTTGACTGAGTCAGGTGATAAAAATATAGTGCTGGGAAAAAAGCATGGCAAAATACACATTGCCTTTATCATCTGCACTCTCCCTGCCTGCACTGGAGAGACACCCTGCCTCTAGGAGGAGGGAAACCGTCATTGCTCTTCTCACCCAGCCTCAGAGTGTTTTTCTTGTGTTCTCTCTATTTCTCTTGCACCACTTTTAGTTTTATTTTTCATCAGAAGTAAGTGTCACGTTTACAGTCAATGTTTGCCACCATCTGCAGTCCTTGCTAACAAAGCTCCGTGTCAGCCTTTCTCAGCATTTGTTACACAACGCGCCTCCTCTCATGGGTGTAAATCTAAATGTATAACTCTACTGAACTTCTTACCTTACCATATTCTTCTCATTACAACCCCAGATTCTCCTGTTACCTGGCACAAATACTGTATGTTTTTTTGCTTGGCAAGCCCAGATGATGTAGCATGGGATCAGGGGAGCCAAAGCCTGCAAGGCTTAAGTGCCTTAAAATGGCACACTGTCCTCTGGCCTTTAGGTACCAAACGACAAGTTACCACTCTAAGGCTCTTGCAATGAATATTAGCGTCAAGGTGTGAAAAAAAGTAGAGAACAGGTATTATACCTGTAAATGGGCCTGTTTAGTATATATATTAGTATAGCAGGGTGCAGAGCATTGGGACATGCTTGCCTATGGTCTGCCTCTAACATCACTTGAATGACTGAAAGTCAGATATGTAGCTGCAGATCGTATATTTGCTAATCATATGGTTGACTGAAAATGCCTTAAATGTCTTCCTGCCTCCTGATGGAAGGAAGGAGACTAAACACCTAGGAAGGACCTCTTTTTTATTGAGAAGAAACATGAATGGGAAATAATTCCGTGGAGCAAGTCAGGTATTCTGGAAGAAAAAACATGCAAGTACAGGAAAAAAGTCCTAAGACAAGACTGTTCCTAAAGGGCGGTGAGTGTATCTTTGGAAGGTCTGTTGTGGAAGCATCATCCTTATGGGTCCCTTCCAACCAGAGATATTCTGTGACCCAACTTAAACAGAGGGCTTGGCCATATGATCCCCTGAAATCCCTGCCAACCCAAATCATTCAATGATTCTAACTCTGATGTGGGAATTGGAGCCAAACTGTGGTTTGGAGTATATTTTTGCCTGCTCTGGCAGATGAGTCGTTTCATCACATTACTTACCTTTTACTTTTGGGATTTCTTTAATTAATATTATTAAAAACATAAAAACATTGTAAAAATGATAGATGGAGATTGAAAACTGTATGTTTATGGTATTTTAAAACCCTTATTAATGTTGTATGTGGATGTGTGCCTGTAGATTCATGTTGTCTTGATGCGTTTGTGGCCTAACTCTTGAGTCTGAATCGGTCTCCTGATGCAATTTGGGCAAGTACCAAATGAAAAATGGTTATTTCTTTTATTTGGTATCCAGAGCAATATGGCAGCATGCCTGAATGCAAACCTTTTTTGCTTAAGTATAAGGAGATCAAGCTGCAATCAGCTTGCCAAACTATTCTATAAGTGGAATCTCACTGGCCAGAGTTTTGTATCTTGAGAATTGTTGATGTGAAAAGTTCTTGGGTTTGGGGTTTGTTTTTCTTTTTCATCTATCTGGACTTCTTTTTAATCTTTGGTGTTAGGCTCATAATCTTTTAATTTATCTATATCTCAAAATTGTCTTATTGTGCCTGGACTGTAAAAGAAGTCACTCGAATGGGAGCCAGTTATCAGGCTTGCTCCTGTATTATTTTTGGACATACTGCCAGACTTTCATTCATTTTCATATTCTAGAAAAAAATGTTATGATGAAGGCATTAGTCTTACTGTCAAACCTGAGGATCAGTAGGCTAAAGCATTTTGATCTTTACTGTAAAAGTGTTTTGGACATTTGGATATTAGGTTCTGAAAGTGCTGCCTTTGAGAACAGTTTTGAGAGCTGACTTGTGTTAACTGGAGGGCCCTGAATCAGTGTTAGATTAGGTGTTTTATACTGGCTTGTAGATCAACCATTGTGTGGGTTATTTACTGATTCTTTGGGAAGCATGAATAAGGAAGAAAGTCTATATTGCAGAGAACAAATACTAGTCTTACTTTATTTAAGGAAATGTAATGCTACTTTTTCCCTTACGTAACAGAGCTAATCACAGTAAAACCGGACCGACTGACGCTTTCTTAAAGGGAAAAGTCAAATGCCATTTTTTAAGTTGAGAATGCATTTTTCACTAGTTCATTTAAAGCACTCCACTTCTTCATTTAACATTGCTTCAATTCCATGCTTTAATTTTAAACCAGCTTTTAAAAATTGTTGCACGGTTCATTGGTGGAACTAACGCCACAGTCAGTGAGAGGCAGCTGTAGAACTACTTGCTATTGGGGTAAGTGTTGTTGTAGTTTGAGGTTTATCTTCTAGAGCTTGATATTTCTATGGAAATCTCACGACTGATAATCAAGGTTGAGCATTATAGTGCCATGCCATACATCAAAACTCCAGAAAAGAAGGAGAGCGGTGAATTTTGCATAAATCTGTTAAAGCCTAGCTTGTGTAATGAAATCAAATCATGATTCAAGCTGAAGAAGTCACAACAGCTTTGTTTCTGTTCTGTTGTCTTTGAGGATGTTATTTGCCAGTTCAAACAGAGCTCCTTTTGAGATAAAATGAAGCCAAATAGAGTATAGATTAAATTCTAGTGCAGGCAAGGTTTTGCTTCAGCAAAGTTGTAATCGACATCCTTAACAAAGGTTTTCCCCAGAGTAAGTCACAACTGTGACTAGGTAGTTGGTAAAATCATATTCTTGTCATATATTTGCATCTGTTGAGGAGTCTCCTAAGTAAGCAAAATACCTGTTTTTCTGTTATGGACTTCCAGAGTAGGGATGCTGTTGCAGCCTTGGTTCAGGCTTAGAGAGTAGAACTAAGGCTTTTCGTGCCAAGAAGAGGTGGTGGTGAGTACTGCTGTCTGGAATTGGCCTGGGTTGAATAGGAGTTGTGTAGATTTAGGAGTGGAATTAGTTCACGTAACTGGTAGAAGGCGTCTCCATGGAGTACAAATGATACAGGGCACAGGTAGATCCCGTATCTGTGAATAGCTTGTTGGCACTCTCCTCTCATGAGGGCCTGGTACTTTGTAACTTTGAATGTGCTGGGAAGTAAAAGATAAACGTTGTGTTTTTGTGATAGAACAGTTGATTTCACTTTTTGTTTTGTACTTAATGGGCTTTAATAGGTGTAAATGAAAAAAATGGTTGTATTTTAAATTGTTTAAGGATTTATTTTAAAAAAAATCAAATACTTTATCAGTTATATTTAGTGTCTTGTAGATTGACGTTTTGCTTTTTCAGGAGGTTTTTGGCAACTTGACTAGCCTACCTTTAGTATGAAATCTCCTGTGTTGAGAAGAGATTTATCTACTGGCAGCTTTTTAGAAATAAAAAAATAGTGGTGCTTGGCATTTCAAGTGTACTCATTTTTCCTGGCTGTGTCATTGAAGAGAATGTGGTTGAGAGGCTGCATTGAAGAAAAGGGGGTGGTGGAAGAGAAACATCTCTCAGCCTCTTCTGTAGTCTGATCTTCCTTGTTTTATTGTCTGATTGCTTCTGTGATAGAATTGCAGAAGCCTCTTCCAAAATAGCAGTTATTCCAGAAATAGAAACTTTGCATCCATGACAAGAATGGTCTGCTTTGGTTTTCATTTTGTTCTTCTTTTGTCACTTTTTGTCTAAATAGTCTTATTCACTAAAATATGGTAAAAGTAGGATTAGGGAGCAAATATTTGTATCAGACACAATAGAGAAGCATTTCAGTGTTTATAGAAGGGACTTATATTACCTCACAGGCCAAAGCTTTCTGAAATGAGTTAGTTTGGGGCACACACCATGACACCAGCCATTTTCTTCATAGTAATAAAACTCTATTTTTTGTGATGTAGTTTTTTTGGGGCATCATCTTAGAAGGAATCTCAGGGGAAAAAACAATTAGTCTTGCTGCCAACTAAGTAGGCTTCTGTTTTTCGAAATTGTTACTCAAATTTGAACAAGGACTTTGATCTTCAACTTGGTGAAGGCGTGGCCTTGTATGCTGAGATATTTTGAGATCCTCTAAATTGAAGTTCAAGGCTGTAAGAGTTTGCACAGACATTTCAGATCTCTAGCTTTTCAAAATAATACCAGTTGGGACTTCTTAAGAGTTGTTGAGTTGCTGTGCTAATGACTTGAAATAAGCTCAATTATAAGTGAGGTCATGTTTTCAAAAGAGGTATGAACAATAGTAAACACCATTCAAGACCTTGAAAATGTCTTCAGCTACAAGAGCAGCCGAAAAGGAGCCTGAAAGAGTGGGAGAAAGAGGCAGTTTTGTTAGCATTGAAGGGAGACTTGTCTCTTGGATTTTGCATATTTTAATTAACCACCTTAGTAGCCTAACCATCTTAAAATCAGAGTGTAAATATTCCTAGGAAATGAGTTGCTTGCTTCTAGTGTTTGAGTGTGGGAGAACGTGGAAAGACGTTGCATGTTATTGAAGTTATTTAAGAAAGAATAAGAAGTTGTCAGAATGAAGGAGATGTTTTGACCAATTTATTCCTTAGATGAGGTAGGATATTGTATGATTGATAGTGAAGTTTAAGAAAAAATCTGATCTGATAGGATCAAAGCAAGGCTTGCAGTTTTGAAACAGAAATATGTAAAATGGGGCTTTGAGCAATCTGGTCTAGTGGAAGGTATCCCTGCCCAGGCAAGGGGTTGGAACTAAGTGATCTTTGAGGTCCCTGCCAACCCAAACTGTCCTGTGATTCCATGAAAACATTTTGGTAATACAGAACAGAATTCTGTAAATCTAGGGATACTAATGTTTGTATCATCTTGTGGAAGTGTAAATATTTTTAAGATACGAATGATTTTCAAATTAAAATCTCTAAGTCAGCTATCTATAAAAGGAAAAAAGGCTTCTGCTGTAGCATGTCCTGATGATAACGAAACTCTGTGAAGCACTGAATTTATGCTTTCTTATGTTATTGCAAAGAATGTTGTGACAATTAAGAAACTCGGAGGACTTAAGCAATTTGACACATTTCTGGTGATGCCCTTGTTTGAAAGGGTGTGGGGAGCCTTTAAAACTTATGTATAAGCATTTCGAAATTCTCCCCTTCATACTCAGATTTTGTGCATCACTTATTATCTCTGGGTTAGTACATTCTAAATATTAACTTTAACATCCTTAAATCTTACCATTGTTGCAAAAAGAAAATGTACTGTCAACAAATTGAATATTATTATACTGAGACCCTAAATATCTGTCAGGATAATATGAGAATGAGGAGTGAGGAGAAGCTCATTCTTTTCATTTTTCTTCCTACATTTCCTACTTCTCTCTCTTCCCTCTGTGAAATAAACTAGACTGTCCTTGTTTTTGGGTAACTGGAGGACCTTTTGCATTAGCTCTCCCCCCTCCTTTTTTCAGAGTGTGTGTTTGAATAGAAGCAAGATCAGTCTTCTGCTTTCTTTGGCCCCCCATATCATTGACTTTCCTGACTGCTCACTGTGCTTTAAATTGAATTAAGAGCATTGATGAGATTATGTCAGAAATCCTAGTTGGAAGTTACTCTTTTTCTTACACAACTTCTAGAAGATTAAATTATTAAAATAATTAAATTATTAAAATAATTAAATTCTTAAAATAATTTTTTAAAAAAGGTAAAAAATCCATTTTATGATTGTGCAGAATAACTTGAGATTGGTAGGATGTCTGAGTTTTCAGTATTAAAGATCTACTGATCAAGTTTACTTTTTAAAAATAAAATATATTTCAACACAAAGAAACACAACCAAAACAGCAAAACAACCCAAGAATATAAAAATAAATTCTTAGCATTATACAGTACCTGATAGGATTAAGGAAGTGGTTATCCTAAAGTTGTCAGTAGTGTCACTTTTGCAGAAGTATATGTAAAATATTTCCTACAAACTTCTTTAATTGCTCAAAGAGGACAAGAGGTTTTCTGACATTTTATTTGCTTTTAGAGATGCCCAGCTTCAGCAGATGTGTTTGGATCTGCCACAATACCCATTCCTTTCAGCAATTAAATATCATTCAACAATTGCTGTCTTCACAGGGAAGGTAGTTTCATTTTTTAAATAAACCAGAAATTGATTTAGACTTTTATGGAGCCCAAGTCATTATATTTATTTCCTTTATTCAAACCCCCTTTTTTCTGTAACATGTTTTCCAGAAATAAATATGCCTAAAAAGACAAATATTAAGATGTTTAAATGTAATTAATAAAAAATTTGCAGTGAAAAAATGGTATAAAAATGTAGGCATTAATACTTGTTCTGGTTATATAACCTTTACAAGGACAAGTAAAGCTGTACTCTAAACAGATTTATTTCTCTAGCCTGGTGTCATTCATTGTGAAAGTGCAAATCAGATATTGATACAGCCTTTCTGTGAAATACATTGAATTTGATAATCTTCTGTCTTGTTAAAATGACTGTTGTTAATATCAAATTAAAACCAAAGAAATTATTACGAATGTCTTTCTTCGGGATGTTTTTCTGTTCCTCCTTTCTTTGCTGTGCAACTTTGAGCATCAGTAGTTTTACTGAGTGCAAGCTCTTAAAAAGTACACAATGAAAAATTCGACAGTTAAATTGTCTGGCAGTGCTTTGAAAGCACTAGCAAATAGTTGCAGCCTTATCTGTTAATGGAATGGTTTCAGAACATCTGAAACCCTGTCCAACCACAGATTGATGATACAAATTTTTGATTACCCTATTAATACAGCTTAAATGAAATCCAAAAGGGGATCTTATGTAAGAGCCATGCTTGGATATTTTCTGAATGAACTGGTACTCCAGACCTGAGATGTTAGCCTTCTGCCTTTTGGTCATGAATTTTCTTTCCTGTTCAATTAGCGTCTTGCTGCTGACTCCTCTGTTTCTTTAACATGGCACTGTATTTTGAAGAAGTGCTTAAGATTCAAGTTGTTTAGCAATTACCCAGCTCCAAATGAGAACCCCAGGTTGCAATTTTAATATTCTTCTGTGTTGCCTCAGGCCACAGAGCTCTGAAAGTGGAGCCCTTTAAAATAACCACTCTTCTGCAGTGTTTTTGTGGATGTCAATTCAGTTTCATGGATTTGATAGAATTTTTTTTAAGATCTCTATTTTTTTAGAAACTGTTTCATTTTAGAATTATACTTGGAAGGGGCTATGCACAATACTGGAGGGGGAGAGGACTATTTCAAATGGAAAGCCTTGGTGTTATTGGAAGTTTTTCCATATGTATTTGAGTAAAATAGAATAAACCATAAGGTGTCATAATATATGTCCTGAATAATATTAAGAAATTTAAAATTTTTAAGCAGTGCTCATTCCAGGTAAAAGTAACTCATTTGAAAAAGTGACTAATAAAAGGCGTACTTTTCAAAATATTTTTTATATTTTAACATAATTATGCATATACACACACATGCATGTGTATGTAGGTACATATTTTTACTGTGACTCCGTTTATTTTAATAACGTTTAAACCAGAGATGATTCTGCATTTAAGATTCAAAGCTGAAAGAGGTCTTACAATGCTCACTGACTTTGCAATACTGATTTTATGAATCCTATTAGTTTATATCTTTAGCAGAACTGCTCTAATAGGTATACAGTGCATGTATCTATGAATACTATAATAGTGCTTAATTTTATATCCTTTTTTCTCGGTCTGTTCAAATGGCTTAATGAGGGAAAGGATTTGTTTTGATGATGATAGATGAGGAAATATTAAATCATTATATATGTGTTCTGATAAAAAGGCATGTGTGCTAGGACTGAGAATGGGGATATTTTCACAATGATCTGGAAAAAAAAACCTACCAAACTCTGCATGTGTGTTTTGCCTCTTTTATGGAACTCACACAAATACAACATTGATTGCTTATCAATTCTGAGCTAATGATTTATTCAAGATTGCACTTTGCTAGCTAGTGCTACTTTTGTGGTTAAGTATAGCTGCTTTCTTATTATACCCCAGCAATATGTTTGCTTTTATTTTACTCCATATCCATATTTATTCTTTTTCTCTTGACTTGCAGCTCCTTGCCAAAAACAAACCCCCAAAAGGTGTTTATGTCTACGGAGATGTTGGTAAGTTTCTTTTACATCCAATGGAATTTTCTCTAATGCATGTCTCTTCAAATTCTGAACTAAAACCTTTACGTTTATGTAGCTTAATTGCTTTAATTAATTTTACAGGATTAGTTTTCTTCCACATTATGGTGTTATTTAATACAATTACAGTCTGAATCCTGGAAGCTGTTTGATTGGGCCACATTACTATGTGTAGGTTTCAGCATTACCCATTCCCTAGTATTTAAGAATGCAATTTAAGAGTTTGGGAAGTAATTGTGGAGGCCACCAGAGAGAATTCATATATTCTAATTGCAACAGTGCAGCAAGAAATCATGCTTGCTTTCCAGAGGAAATACTAAGGATGTTTTCTGGATGTATGTGGAGTCATTTGTGCAACCTTAGGGCCGTCTCTGTATGGATCAAAATTTTAAAACAGAAAAATAAAAATGCAGTTGTTCCAAGTATTTGAACAGAAAACATAACTGTTCTTCAGAGCAGTCTGGTCTTGTACTTAGTCTGTGGAAGACTATTGTTGAATTAATTCAAAGCTATCAAACAGTCATTGTTCTAATCAGTACATACTGTACTTAAATTAACTACTGGTTGAGTGCTTTTTATTGTTTTTATTTGAAGGCACAGGAAAGACAATGGTGATGGACATGTTCTATTCTCATTTAGAAGTAGAAAGGAAAAAGAGAGTCCATTTTCATGGTTTCATGTTGGATGTACACCAGAGTAAGTGCAGATACAGGTATTGACAAGAATTTTATGAAATATGGTATCTATAAAAAGGTCTATCTCATTTTCATGTTTGTATTAATCACTGTAACTTTATTCAAGTATTTAAACAAAAATAAAGGTAAAAAAATAGGAGAAATGTTGAAGCCTTTTAGCATTGTCTGTCAGACCAGTGTAGATATTAATTGCATATTATTTCTTAAATATCTTTTCTGAATGATATATGTATATACCTGATTGTATAGAAACCTGGGTGTGTTGTTTAAGTGAAATCCTTAACTAAACATTTTCCAGTTACCAATTAGCTTACATGAAATCTGAAGAAGGCTATTGGTAAAACTGGAACTGGAAAGGTTAAACTCCATCTGCATTTTGAATAAACAATAACTAAATCAGGTATAGATGCCAAGGAGAATAGAAACTATTCTGATTGACTAACTTAGTAATACTAAAAATGATTTAGAGGAAGAAAATAATAGAAAGAAGTTCATCGTAAGTTTAAAAAAAAATAAATTTTAGATGGTGAAAAGACATTTTGTTTTGACGGAGATGCTGTTTTAGATATTTTAAAATTTGCTTCTGTTTCTAAATTCTATGACTTTATATGACTGTGAAATTGTTAACTATTGCTGTAATTTACAAGTGTTGTGACAGTTCAATTTTTTTTGCGAGGCTTTCATCCGTGTAAGCAACCCAAGCCACTTTCAGTGCTCACTTTTCTATCATCACTGGGTCACTCTTGAGATTTTCCATTTCCATTTTTTGTCATTTGTGCTTAATCTTAACCAAGACAGCTTTCTACTGCAGGGTCGTTGTTTTCCAAATCTTTGTTTGTAGTCAGATACAATACAATCCATGAGACAGTAAAGTATGGATATCATAATCTTACCTTGTGCCAGTATCATCATCTTCACATTTTAAAGCATAACTGTGTTGCCGTGTCTGCATTCTTTTAACAAAATGCATTCTAAGAATACCTTTAGAGCAAGATAAAACTGTAATTAATATCAATTTATAAAAGATAAGGTATAAGTGTGTAGAATTCAAGACTTCTTTGATTTTTGTTTTGTATATTCCTAAAAAAAAAATAAGAATCATAGAATCTGTGAGCTTTTAATTGTTGCCTGGATGTGGTTGAAAACTGTTTTGCCCTTATTGAAACTAGATTAAGTTTGAAGCTTTCTTATTTTTACTAAACTGGACTAGTTTTTGTTTGGTAGCTAAATAATTTTGTTCTTCCTATCTTAGAAAAAGAAATAAGAAATATTTGTTCTTTTCTGTTCTATCAATTAAGGAATACATCGCCTTAAGCAGAGCTTGCCAAAGAGAAAGGCAGGCTTTATGGCCAAATCATATGACCCAATTGCACCAGTGGCAGAGGAAATAAGCAAAGAGGCTGCTCTTTTATGTTTTGATGAATTTCAGGTAAGAAGTCAGAGATAACTCCTTTGCTTCAAGGGAAACTACATAAAATTACTTTTGATCTTAAAATATGACATTTGTTACTGCTAATATAATATTTGAATCACTGGCCAGTAGTGATTGGCCACTTTACCTGTAGAATTTGAAGAGTGTAAGTCATTTCACAGTTTTGAAGATGGTGGGGTTTTGGGTTTTTTTCCACAGTAGATAAGATGCAAGTTGGCAGTGTAAGTCCCCTTATAGTGCTTTTGTTTACCAATCTGTTTACTGATCTTACAAGAAGGAATTAGAGTTTTTCTAGAGGCTCATTAATACTGCAGGGCAGGGACCATCATCCTGTACTGATCAGGATCCTGTACTATCAGTACCACCTGATACTTGCTTGGCATGCCTGGTTTTGGCTGTAGTTCATATAATGCTACAAAATACACTCTGTGATTAAGGGTATGTAAATAACATGTTAGATTCAACCTAAATTCTTTCTTAGAGTTATTGAAGTCTTTGGCATGACTGTGCCAGATTATATCAACTAGCATTTTAAGAAACTCATTGAATTAAATGTGAAAATTAAAATAAGCTTATAAAATGATCTTTGCACAAGCTAACTTGATTGTTTCATTTTAAACAGCTTGTGAATTTTGTTTTAAGGGCACATCACAAACTTAAGTGTAAAATTGCTTTATTTATTAGTAGAGAAGCTAGAGGTATTTGGCAGTTCTAACTACCTGAGGGTTTTTTTTAATTTAGAGAGAAAATGCAGAGCAAGATAAGAACAGATCTATGTTAGTTCTCAAATCACCGATAATCAAAGAATAATCTGTTAACTGTAAATTGTGTTATGCTCTTAAATTAATACATTTCTGAGATGGATGGAGCAACTTGTATTTGCTGGCTGTTATATTACAAGCATGCACACACGAGGAAAATAACTGTTTTTGTTATTGTGATTGGCCAACTGTGATTGGCTCCCATGAAGGGGATTTTTGTAAAGTAGTGGTAGTTCTTGTTTTAAGTTACTCTTCCATTTTTCATCTGGGGGGTAGTCTTTTGATCTACGGTTCCAGAATGTGTGGGCTCATTGCAATTGCTGCAGTTTGATAATTTAATTTATGCTTTATCTGTTGAATATGAATGCTGGGCTTCCAAAACTGGAATATAAAATCTAAATACAGACACAGTTGTATTTACTTCATGAAGAAATGGGAAGGTTTGCAGAGGGAAGTATTAACTCTCATGACATTATATGCTCAAATGGTAGAAAGAGGCTGCACCATATATTATTGTAAATACCTACTTTTCTGTATAAATGCCCACTGCTTCTGTGTCCTGGTATTGCTGTGTTTCCAGACTGTCTGTCATGTTTCCACATTTCAAAGAGAGAGACTGGTATTTTTTGTTCCCAAATTGATTGCCTGCTCCCCCTGCTGACTTGCTTGAGGTACATCAGTGACTTCAGTTGGAAAAATCACCTGGTTTTGTCAGCCCATCACAGCTGGGAAATTAATACAAGAACTATATTTTTAAAAGTGTTTCTAAGACTTTGCATTCATATGTGAATTTTTAAAATCTACTTGTTCTGGATGTACTAATTTTCTAAATTCACAGATTTCTGAATGGCTGGATTTCTTGCCTGATTTGCTGTAACATGGAACTCTATACACGTTTTGCCTACTGAAGAGGAGTTCCAGCTTTCTTAAATTTTGCAGAAGGCACTGATTTTGGGATAAGAAGCATTCTCCTTAAGTAATCATAAAGTAGTGCAGTGACTGGAAGAGCAGCTCACATTAATAATAAGGAGTCATATTTAATTCAGGATGTTTGCAGCTCATTTCCCCAGTGGAGATCATGGCTATATTTCACTGCAGTCTGATTTACTCATAACTAAAGAATTACTAGATTAAAATGATACTGAAAAGAGCTGGAGACTCAGGACATATACTGCTCTGACTTGCTGACAGAGTGACTCTCTGTCTTGACAGGTGGAAAGTGAAGATGGGCCTCTACTCCTTTGGCAAAATAATTGTGTGTGGAGACAACATCAGAAAAATACTAAGGCTTTCTCTAAACACTTCATGTTGCTTTTGGATAGCTGTTGGACAAAAAAAAAAAAAGGAGACAAGCTGAAATTATTTATTTATTTATCTTAAGAACACTTAACAAGTGATGTTGTAAACAGGGACAGCAAAAAAATACTGTTAATGCTCATATTTCAGAGGAAACCAAATGCAGAACTTCAGATGACAAAAGCCTTGCTTAGGTTGCAGTTTTGTCTTTGACAGTGGGCTAAAGCAAAGCAGAAGTATTCAGAAGTGAATCTTCCTGCTAAGCCTAGAAAACTGTCAAGCAGATGAAGAATGGACTAATTGATGTAAAAAAATATTTCAGTACTTCTTTTAAACATAGTGTTTCTATGTTGTATTAAAAAAAATTATGATGTTTTAAATGTTTCATTTTGCAAATACTGTGTAATAGACAGGACCTTAGTGATGGCACTAAGCTTGTGTGTCTCTTTTGAAACAGGATTTTGTCAGCATTTTGCCAGAGTCACAGCCTCTCAGGTTATTAAAGCATTGCTACTTCTTACTGATCTTTGTCATACAGTTTACTGTAAATATTAACGTCTTCTTTTTTTTTTAATCACAAAAGTCTTAAGACATTCTAAAAATGTGTCCTCATTTTGAAGAAAAACCCTAGAGTTAAGCCATTTGTAGTTATAGTTTTGATGTTTTAGTACACAGAGGTTGGCTAATAAAAAGAGTCCAGTTATTGTTTAGTGATCAAATAACTGTACACAGGTAATTAGAAGGTCTAATTTTGGCATGGGACTGTAACCTATGTTAGTTAGTATTGAAAATGAAAACAGAATCCTTACTTCTTGGAAGCTGAGTGATCATGCAGTGTTAAGTCTTAATATGCCATCAGTACCATTTGGATTTAAAGTGAACTACAATTTAGGGAATTTTTACTAACCTGCATTCTATTAAAAGCCCCTAATAAAAATTAGGCTCTTATTTTTGTGCTAATACTAATTGCTGATAATACATGCTTATGTTTTCCATTCATTACATGGAACTGTACCAATCAGTGACTGACTGAATCTCAGGCACTTACACATGTAAATTAACTATTAGTCTAGTGTTTTTCCTTCTTTTTTCTTCTTTTCTTTTTATTAACCTGAGTTATAATGGAACACAGCACTTTGTAATAAAAATCTTTTAAATGCATGAAATTTCTGCATTCTCTCCATTAGCCAGCTCTCCTTATTGGTAATTTGTAGCCTTTGCTTTTCTTATCTGTTGCAATGAATACTCGATACTGTAAAAAACATGAGAACTTACAGTCCTTTAGTTACTGTCTGCTACCTGCTTTACCCTGTAGAATTTTTTTTTTGTCTTTCCCAAACTGGATTAGATAAAAAGAGCTCATATTTGCATTCTGGTCCTCAAAATGGCTCTTGCTTTTTGACAGAGCTTTCAAGAAGGTTTTTTGTTGGTTTTTTTTTTTTTTAATGGAGTTTAGAATTCTGCATCAAATAACAGTTCTTATTAATAAGAGGATGTTATTGTTTTGTTTTATAAGCATTGATATTCTTTCACTCCCTGTTTTCTAAAGGTAGCATGCTTTTTAGTATTGTTAAACAAAAAAGTTTGTAACAAAATTACTTATATAATAGATTTTTAAAACTTGGCGTGCTTTGTGGTACAACAAATTCAGTTACCCCTAAGATACACATCTATAGTGATTTCTTGTGTGTCTTGTTCTTTAGGAATGGGGGAAGTTCCTAAATTTTAGTATTCAGAAGAAATAAATTACTGATAAGTGATGCATAAGCATAGACATATAGTACAGTAGAGAGTTGATATATTTTTTTTTAGTATCAGATCTTAGTGAGCAGGGATGTGCAAATCTGAGGGGTGTGTTACAGATTATGTAAAAGTTTGGTTTTTAAAAAGGAAAGAAAAAATCCCTATTAATGCATTACATAGAACAAAATAGAAGTTGTTTTTGGAAGAAGGAAACTAGTGTTTGTATATGGTTCATTAAGAACATTATTGCTTCCAAACTAGCTGTCAGAAATGTAACCTAAGTCTTTTACTGTCTCTAGTGTAGAATTATCTTCTTTTTTTCTGCCCAGGAAGGTAATTTAGAAATGTGAGAATGATGGGAGATGGAGGGGTGTGGAGTAGAGGAAAAATTATGCTGGTTAAAATATTTCTGTGCATGTATTACTATCAAAGCATACACATCTAAGCTGGTGAAAGCACAGCAACCTGTCAGTCTGTTGTGTGATGAGTATGTATAACTCTCACCATGCCACCACTGGTTTATTTCCTCAGAGTCAGAGTCTGTTTTGGTAAGTCAAAATGCAACAAGTGTCTATATAATAACCACAGGGAGTGCAGGAGAATCAAGTTTAGTGATCATAAAGGTGGTTTATGCATTTAGATTGCTGTTCTCATCTGGTGAACTCCTATAAAATATGAATTGCTGTTGTTTTATTTCTTGGTACTAGAAAGCAAGTTTGTTAAGCTAAAATTAAGATCTTTAAAGAAATTTTACTTAAAGGCTTTTTTTTTTCCTCCATCTGTCTGTTTTTTCCTCCTTCCTTCTCCCCAGTATCACTTGTCCTACCCATTTTTATTTTTCATTCGTGTTTTGCGCCTGAAGGTTAGAAGAGGCTGACTGTGCTGGAAGTGACTGCCTGCCTTTTGATTATTCATGGACAGTAATAGAAGGCACTTAAAAAGAACAATGAAATTGCTTATTTTTGTGATGGGCCATCTGTTGAATTGTTTTTTGCAACAATCACACAATAGTATCTATGTCATATCATTCTATTTTCAACAGCAGCTGATTATGTATAGTTGGCTACTTGTCTTTATTTCTGAAGTCCCATGACCATTTAAATTCACCTCTGCAAACCTTTGCCTCAAAGGTAATAGAAATGTAAAACAGCCGGTGTGTATTTTCTTTCTATTTTCTGGGTTTTTTTCATGTTGCTTCTAATTAAGTAGGCCTCTTAAATGTTTAGGTCTGTTTTCTGTGTCTCCCACCTGTAGTTTTATAATAGAAGTTAACACGGAATCATTTAGCAATTGGAAAAGAAATGGTGGAGTTCCGCAATAAAGAGTGGGCAAGTTTTGAAAGACTGTGGTACATTTGCTGCTTATTAATTATCCCTTTTATTTTTTTCTCCCCAAGCAATAATTAGAATCTTTCTCCAATGGCTTTCACTAACAAGCATTTTTCCTAGCTACAAAGCCACTTGCAGATCTATTGCGGCAGAAGCTGAAAGCAAGATAAAACAAATGTGTTGTCTTCTACAGGTCACTGACATTGCTGATGCCATGATTCTGAAGCAGCTTTTTGAAAATCTCTTCCAAAATGGGGTTGTCGTTGTGGCAACATCTAACAGGCCGCCAGAAGGTAAAAACAAACATGCTGCTGGTATTATCCAAATACAATGAATCTCAGTATCTTACAAAACAATTGTAGTAATATCATGCAGTATTTAATACTAATAAAATCTCTAGTCTTCAAGAATCTGAGATATTCCTGTTTGCCCCTATTTTTTCTTGTTCTTAAGAAAGAAAGATTTTTACTAAATTGTACTCCTCTTTTCTCTCAATCTCAAGATGTTCTTTCCCACATCACTCCCAAATCCTTCCGTGTTTTCTGATTTCCTGTACTCTGTCCAAACCAGCGGAAGGGTATTTGGGGACAGGGATGTTGAGTAGGGGTACAATACTGCCTATTTTGGATGTATGCCAGAATAAGAAAGGACCATATTCTGCAGAAGAGAGGGGAAACAAGAGTACGATCCTTCCCAGTTTCTAACTCAGGAACTTGCAGACTTGATCCACCAGCTCAAAGCAGAACCACTTATCAAGATGCCATTCTTAAAGCCCAGTTTGAGTTCACTAGGAATTACTTAGGCGGAGAGTTGTTTCCATTTCTAACTTTATTTAGAATAACTAGTCACTGGTAGTGACTAGCTAGGTAAATCCTTCTACAAAGTGCCCAAATCCCTTTGGGTTTTAATGATTGTAATTTTTTTGTGGAGGAAAAAAATATTTGTATAGTGTAGCATTAGCAATTAGCATAGTGCATAATTTCTACGCAACTTTTAGATTGATTACTTTTGAATGTTTACAAAAATACTGAAGAGTTACAGTATTAACTGGAACTACCAGTTAATTTTTCCACCCAAATTAATTAAGTAAAAGACAATCACTATAGATTTACAATGCAACTTACCTTAGGAAAAAAAAAAAAGGAAAAACAAATCCACCCAAAGGTTTTTAGGTTTTTACTACAGGGGTAAATAATTCCCTCTTGGCTTATTTTAGTTGTTTGATCAAAGAAGATGAAATCATAACTACTGTAGTTGGATTAACTACAGATAGACTGGATGCCTTTATCAGTTGAGAGCCATCCTTGTGTTTTTGGAGCACTGCTCTTTGAAGTTCAGGAGAAATTTTTATCTTAACTTGGGAATTGTATCCAACATCTTTAATTGAGGTATCAATTTGTGACCATTATTGTCCTATGGGGTTTTTTAATGCATATTAAGTCACTTTATCAATCCAAAAGCCACGCACTTGTTCTGGCTGCCCAACAGAGAACGTCCAGAACGGCATCTCCAGGACTGAACTATGTTGCAGTCCAGGCGTTGGGTCAATGCCTGTCTCTTCCCTTGTCCCTATTCCTGCATGCTCACGGTGTATCTGAAATCCTCCCACAGGAAAGAGAGCTGAGTTACTGTAGTATGCCACATCAAGGTTTAAGAATGAATGGAGAGATTTGTTTCCTGTGGATACAAAGAGGAAAAGTGACCTTTTCATTAGAGAGCAGATGTATCGAGCTGCTGAACATTAGTGCTGCGCTTAACTGTGTTGAACTTCTGCCCCAGGGAGATATGAGGGGAGATACTGAGGTGCAGTATTTGAGGAATCCTGGCTTCATTTCTCCACCAAAATTACTGTTTATTTTTCTCATCCTCAGAAAACAGAGACATAATACAGAACTCACAACCCTACTGACTAAAAGATCTAACAGGAGTAGCTGTCTAATAGTGTTGTTACATGTTCACTAATCTTTGCAAGTGAATATGCAGTTGCTATACCCTTTTAACAAATGCATAGCCATCCTGATTTGCAGAGTTGTGAATGAGCATGGTACATGGCTTCCTACAGCTTTGCGAGTAATTAGGGTGTGGAACCTCCTTCACTGATAGTTTTCCTAAATATCTCCGTGTACATATCCAGTTTTGTGAAAACCGTTCCGTAGGTGTCGTGTTGGTGTCTTGTGCATGCTGCATCTTCTGTCCACTGTGAGCTGTTTGCAAAAAGTGTAAAAGCTTTATCATAGCTGTAGCCTTGAAGCATTATGGGGAATATAAGTCATAATCATAACCTGAAATGATCTTTGTGTGGAATTTTTGTGATAACTCTACCAGGTGTCTGCATTATCTTACTCATTCCTCCTGTCAGTCACAGGTGCTTTACTGCCTTTTTGTAAGGCTTCCTAATATTCATGAAACAGAGTAGCTCATCATACAGTTTAAGTGGTTACATTTTGAAAGAAGTCATTCTCTTGTGAACTTCTTGGGCAGTTGGATAACTTCCAGAGAAGATAAGTTTATGTTGTATAAATATATGGTGATAAATAAGACAAAAAATGCTGCCTTGCAGTTGTTTTTGTTAATTTATATGTTCTTTGAGTACAGATCTGCATTTTGTTACATAGCATCTCATTTGTTAAAAAATTCAGTTGTATTTTTAGCAACGTTGCCTAAGTTAACACAATAATTTAATTTTCATTTTTTTAGCCTTAGGAATGACCCTTTTCCTTGCTTTGGAAAACAGGGTGTACCTGGCAGAATTACTAGAAAATAAAGTGTACCACAGTACACTGAAAAAGAATGATGCTGACTTTGTAAACTCAAATTGTGTATTTTTAGTTTATGTGTGGGTTGTGCCCTCTGCCAAATACACAGGATTTAGCAGTTGCACAGTTTGGCCTTATAATCATACCAATGTATACCCAGCATTACAAATGATTTTTTATAATCTTACTTTAAAACAGATGATGGTCTAATTTCTTCTGTTACAATCAGTTACATGTCATTAGAGATCTAAATAATTTTTTCATTCCCTACCTTTCTCAGACTTCTTCAGGGTGTTCCTTTCTTCCTTAAGAATGTATTGAATTTTCATTCAGTAAAAGAAGAGAAATCAATTTCAGCTCTCCTTTTCTGCCTTTTGTTCCTCCTCCTGTCTCTAGCAACACTGAGTTTTATTTGCTAGACTAGAAGACAAGCTGACATTGTTATTAAGACTAAGTAGCAAAATGGTACTGATTTCCTTTCTTTCAGATCTCTATAAAAATGGTCTTCAGAGAGCTAATTTTGTACCATTCATTGCTGTGCTGAAGGTAAGGAGAGCCACCTGTTAAATGCCTTTCAGTTTGCCCTGTTTTATTAATAAATTAGAGATTTGTACAGGATTGCTTTGATGCTAGTTTCCAGATTACATATATGCTTTAACTATTTAGAGCAAAAATAATTGAAGGTGTAAAGCAAGAAAGAACTTTTTCCTTCTGGAATTAACATGTCTTGAAAGCTGGACATTTTTAGTATGACAGAAAGTTATCTTTTGGACTAAGACAGCAGAATTTGTTTGTTTGGGTAAGGCTTTCTTGCTCGCTGGTGTGTGTATGCTGTATAACATAGTATGCCTCTAACATTTGTGTTGTACTTGTGGACATCTTACATTTATTATGCTACAAAACCTTGCTGTTTCTTTGATGTGAGGAAATTAGTGTTTGTTCTGTACCCCTCAATTGCCTTGCTTCTGGGTCTTTCTTGTGTGTAAGTAGGTTTTTGAATGGCTGATTTTGAGGCTTCATATAATGTTCAACAAGCAGCAGCTCTGAAGCTTCCTTTAGTCTGCATGTTGTAGTGTGGCAGGTCAAAAGCTGTAATTGCTTCATTTAAATTAAAAAATGGAGGATCCTTTCGCTATGTGAATAATACAATCAGTGCTTATTTTGCTGTTAAAAAGAACATATGCTGAAATCACACTTTTAAGTTCTGGACAAGTCACAGATATTTTTCACTCACAAGTTACATTTGTATTGTTATGTTATTGAGGGTTATCATACACCTCTTATATCGTGCTCTGCCTGGATTGCTGTGACATGTAAGATGGAAATAACAGCATTTCCCTAACTCACAGAAGTGTTGCTAGCATAAATACATAAATAATGTTAACTATATTGATCTCTAAGATAAGAGGAGGGTAAGGTAGAGTTTAGGGTAGGTTTGGCTTTGTGATAGGAAATTTGGAATTGCTGAATAGACACATTGATTGGATGTTTCTGTTAAGGTGCTCAGCAGTAAAGCAGCAGACAGTGTCTTGGGTTTTCAGTGGGCCCTTTTTGGATGATGAGATTGCTTGATTGCCTAAGCACCTTTGAAAATCTCATCTGATGTTGACATTTTAACAATTACCAGGTTTTGAAGTTAATATGCCATTGATGTTATTGTGGCACTCCTATACATCTTAGAATGGCTGCATATAAAGTTAGGGAGGTTACCAGTGAAAGTGGTTCTCACCTGGATGGCTTTAGAAAAGTAAGAAACATAAAAATAAATGAACAACCACTTCCATTTCAGATTCTTGAAAAGGGTTTGTTCTGTAGCTGGCTGCATTGGATGCAGGAGAGCTCCCAGTCATAGAGTATTTTCAAGAATAGAAGTAGTTCCATATGAAATTGCTTTTTGAAATGCAGCGACCGCAGCAAATCATTCTTTTCTATATATCTTCCCTTGTTGATTCTGAGTTTTCTTCTTGATAAGTATAAGGCTCTTTAATTTCACCGATCATCAGACTTTAAGAATATCTGTCATGTATGCTTATTTGTAGTTTCCTTTTTTCCTCTTTCTGTCCAGCTGAAGAAAAAAAAAGTGAAATGTAGTTTATGCGTATAGAATACCTCATCAGGACTGGGAATGTGATCAAAATATTTTAGAATGGAATACAGAGAGAAGCACTAAAAATGGATTGGTCTAGAGAATGGAGTAGTGCAACAAGAAACAAGTACCACAACCCAGACTTGAGGCAGATGAATATTGTCATCATAATGAATGGAGAAAAAAAAGTTTAACACTATTCATGAGGGCCTTTCTAAAATTCTGGATTACCTGTCATTGTTCTTTTTCCCAACACCTTTGTGTTTTAACACTGCTCTTAATATATCTGCCTTCAATGTCACTTTAATAAATGTTACCAGTATAGCATGATTCTTTGCCAAAAACGTAATACCTGAAAAGTGGATTAGAGGAAGTTTATGAACAAATGCTTCTCTGACCCTAACTGGAAAGTGCAATGGTAATGGCAAGATACTAAAAATTAATTAAAAAATGTCAGAATCTACATTTTTCATTTAACAATTTTTAGAAGTAGGCATTAAAAACCCACACAGGAATGTTATCAAAAGTAAAATTTTAACAAATAATCTTTATGTTACAAAGATGTGGGTAGAAATACATTGATACTCTGGCTTTGGTGGTTTGGGAAATGCAGATTTAGGCCTCCCCAAGGTGTGTAGAACCTGTGTAATGGCATTGTTGTAAATGGATGAAGTAGCTTCTGCCTCAGCTGTGTGCGACTAGGAAGTATAAACATGGTATCTTCCAGCATTTTGTGTGAAAATATGAAGGAAAATACTACATTGTTTTTTTGCAAACATTTGATTTGTCTTCTCAACCTTTACCTCAGTCCAAGCTGTGTGTGTCTGTGGTAATGTCAGTCTGACATTATCTGACCTCTTCCCTGGCACTGGCTTTGCCAACAACTGGGACTAACTCCTGTCTTAGTTTTCTCTGGGCTCAGAGCCTCCCAGAGGGATTTTGTTTGGGGTTTAGCGGGGGCAAATGGGTGGGTTGGTTTTCTTTGTTGTTTTTTTTTTTGTAATTAAATTTTATGATCATAAATCTTAAAATGTGGCTTTAACACTAAAAGTAGTTCAAGTTCAACATAGGAGCTTCACATTCCTTGAAATATTTTTGGGAAGGTGGGATGAATGAAAAGTATTGACAGTATACTTCTGTAAAAAGATGCTTCATTTGAAATAGATTTCAGGCTGGTTTCGTTCCTCATAAATGGAAGACATAGTTCCTAGATACCCAGGTAGCTTATACAAAAATCTTTTCCTGTCTTCAAATGATCAAAAGAAATGGTTTCTTTCCTAGATCTATGTTCATCCTCAATTGTTATTTTTCTTTTCTGCAGTCCATGTAATTCCAGTATCTGCGTTTGAGTTCCTATTTTGTGCAAAGAAAACTGAAAACCAGTTTCTGTGGAATAAGCTGAAGGGTGAAATAGCATTCTAGGGAAGATACAGTTGTCTTCCAGAGTTTGTCTGTATTGTCCTTCTAGGTGGTAGATTACTGGGGACAAGTGATCATTGAATGCCTGCGGTATGGGGTTGCAGTTGATAAGTTCCAATTTTTAGGGACACATGCTTCAGGTCCCACAGCTGGTGGCCACAGAAAAGCCCCAGGTCTGTGTTACTGGGCAGGCCAGTAACACCACTGTCAGCTGTTTCTGACCTGTGTGTGTTCCCTGTCCAATTCTGAGCCTATCCCACTGTTCTCATCTTCTGAAATCTTAAATAATTTGAGATGTAATTTTTCAGCGATTCTTTAATCAAAGGGGTAGTTTTCATAAACAGAGGAAAACTCTGAATTGATCAGTTCATTGTTATGTCTATGTCCTAGTTACAGGGACTGGGAACAGTTTGTCACTATGTGAGTATAACCAAAACTGTGTATTCTACACCCTCTGTGTCATTTCCGGTGGACTGTTAATAATGGATCATTTGCAGCAGCTGCCCAGGGCACACCTGACACCTCAGGCTACAAGCTGAGTGTTAAAGAAACCCTGCGAGGAGTGTTTCTTTTGTTTTCATACTAAAAACTGTGATAACAGCTGTGATAACTCCCCTCTGGGGAGGCATTAGCACTTTCACACCCGGCCTGAGGGTCATGTCTGCTAATGGGCCATACTGGACTGGCATAATAGGCAGCTGCCAAGACCTAGACCATTAAAGACTCCAAAAATATCCCATGACTCACAGAGTTAGATCACCCGTTGTGAAACTCCCTGCCCTGTGGGAGGTACTGGGCATTCCCACTTGAACCTGAGCATATATAAACTTTAGCTTTTGGGACTTCTGGTACCACTCATTGGATCCAGAGGAGGACCAGAACTTCTACAGAACTGCGATCATCATCCAGACCAAGAGGTTTTCCTTTCCTTTTACTTTGCACCCAGGGGGCCACATGGTGCTCAGCACAGGGGCCAACGAACACCGTTCTGTTCTTGTCCCAGAGTACTGGGTTATATATCTGTTTGTTGGGAGTGAAAACCAGTTTTTCTCTGTATCATTCGATTTATTGTAATCTTTTTTAGTAAATTGTAACTCTGACTTGTAATCTTTCTTGTGTTGGGTTCATTTTTCCCACCTGTTTACTTCTAAACCAGCACAGGCTGTAATTCTTTGGAACACAGTATTCCTAATTGAACGGCTTAGTTTCTGCAACAGATAAGAGTGCTCCTTCAGTCCATGAAATTTTACAGAGATAGAGCTTTACAGAGATAAGAAGTATTAGAAAGAAAAATCTTTTAATTCTATAATTATAATTAGATTCAATCCCTTTTGATTGGGCTTTTAATCTTACAAGATCTCTTACTGAGCATTTTGAAGTGCATGGAACTACTGTGTGATTTTTTTTTTAAAGGCAGTTCTTCAAAAGAGAAACATTTATTGCTCACAGTTGATTTGTTCAAATGCTAAGAGCATAAATACTGCAAAGATTGTTAAGCTAACTGAAAAGAAATACACAAATTTTCTAAGTGTTTTAAAGCTGATTTACAAATCACAGAATCAGCTAGGTAGTAAAAGACCTTTGAGATCAAGTCCAACCTTTGACCCAACACCACCTCATCCACTAAATGCCACATCCAGTCTCTTCTGAAATACCTCCAGGGCCGGTGGCTCCACCACCTCCCTGGGCAGCCCATTCCAGTGTCCAGTCACACTCTCTGTAAAGAACTTCTTCCAAATATCTAACCTTAACCTCCCCTGCTGCAGCTTAAGGCTGTGCCTTCTTGTCCTACTGCTGGTTGCCTGGGAAAAGAGACTGACCTCCACCTGTCTACAACCTCCTTTCAGGAAGTTGCAGAGAGTTATGAAGTCTCCCCTGAGCTTCCCCTTCTCCAGCCTAAACAACCCCAGCTCCCTCAGCCTCTCCTCATAGAACTTGTGTTTGAGTCCCCTCACCAGCCTCGTTGCCCTTCTCTGGACCTGCTCCAGCACCTCAATGTCCTTCCTGAACTGAGGGGCCCAGAACTGGACACAGTACTC